>BSBM01000386.1:12095000-12695000 GCA_027924585.1 Larix kaempferi
TTATCATTTAACAAAAAAATAAAAAAGTGATTGTTAGAAAACATGAAATTTGACATAGTTATGTAAATTTTCAATACTTAAAACTTATATATTTGGAAACGTGACTCAATTTCCTACGTCTCATTGTTTTTACTCGATGCAAGATATCCTGTGTAAGTATCTCAAAAAAACCAAGTTGAGGGATGCCTGATTTTTCAGTTTTCTATTGCATCTAACACGCCAAAAGTGACCCTCATTAGCTTGCACATGCCCTTGTATATTTCATATTTTTTTTAAAACCCATGTTCGGACTGATGCTCTGCATCCCCTTTTTGTAAATTTCTACTGCTGAATTTTTTCAACTCTTTATAAATACAAATTACATGCTTTTGTTGAAATATATATATATATATATATATATATATATATATATTCTGAAATTTCCATGAATACAAAAATTACTTTTAATATTCATTTATATCAAATTTCATTTTTTAATATATATATCATAGATACGTTTGGATGAGAGGGGTTAAATCTTTTTTAAATCTCTTGAGTTGTAAATTATTTTTGAAGTGTAGTTTTAAGATTTGCACCTCACTGGATTAAATCCACCTAGGTACTCTATGTGCAATGTCTCAATTTACAAATTCATAAATACACACAACAAATAAAATATCAATGAGATTCCAACAGTATTAAATTACTATTACTTTATTTTCATTTTTATAAAATATTATGTTATACCAACATATGGAGATTGATATTACACTTTATGAACAATATGGAGTTATAAAATCCATTTATTCAATATCCTATTATATAATTTAATATGAATCTATTTTGTATATATATATATATATATATGAGTTCACTATGGAAAATTTTAGGGGTGGAATTTAACCCATGAGATTTTCCAAAAAAGATTTGTCATTTTCCATTTTTTTCAATATGATTCATCTAAATTCCATATGATTAAAAACATTTACTCTAAAAATGGTCAAAATTGTCCAAAAACTATATAAAACCCTTAGAAATTTGAATATTTTTTAAAAAATATGATGCAAGGCGCCTTAGACAAATAAGGTTCTTGCTTAACATGACACATGACACATACCACAATGCTTACACGAACAAGGTGTAAAACAAGATGCCAGAAGTGGCTTATATTACTTCTTCAAATTCAGTTACAATGCAGAATAACTGAAATGCAAATAACTAACTAATTAGTCAGCCTCAGCCGTTACAACTCAGAAGTAACTATGGTGTGCTCTCTCTGTGTGTCGACCTCACCCTCTCCTTGTTCGCTTCGAAACTCTAAGCTATGGCTTCGATCTCATCTCCCTTGTCAGCATGTGTGACTCTTCTCTATCACCCCTTCAGAAACCCCGCGCTCTGGTTTCCTCTCTACTGAAAACGATCCCCCCACTGATCTCTCCTTCTCCATCTTCTACCCTGCTGCTGCTATTCCTAAGGTCACTGCGATCCCCAATACACACATCCTCTTTTCAATCGATTCTTCCAAATCCTACAGACCTGCAACTGTTAGCACCCAGCCGTGCTGCACAGCCCCTACCTATGACAACATCTTCCATGTCCTTCACCTACCTACAATAACTATATTAACTTCCTCAGCAACCTCGAATGGCTACCAGGTACAGTCCTCTTAAATTTTTGCTCTCCCGACCCTGCTACAGTAATCGATCACATCTTGACCTTTCTGTTGGCTTAATCCTGACTTCTGAGGTTCTCTTGTACTCCCCTTCCTCCACGCTCGGCTCCGCCAAACTTGTCGATGTCGCGGTTTGAAAACACGTCGACCTTCTCATGAGTCTTCGGCAACTTGACACATATCGGCTGTCATCTGTTGGCATTGTCATGTCGACCCTCTACCTCTGGACCCCTGTCGACTGCTTCGACAGCTCCTGCTCGACTCATTGACTTCAACGGGTCAATCTGCTTCATGCACCAGCAGTCGTTAGCATTCCCCCTGGTCGTCTCCCTTCTGTTGATCAACTTCGACTTGTCTTCCTAGGCTCTAATGCTCCTGCATCAGACTCCCTGGGTGAAAAAAAACTCGACTGCTCCGTCAGTCTCCTAAACTCTTCTTCGAAAATCCATGTCGCCTCCTGCAACTCATCATCTTTCCACCATACTAGGTATTCCTTCTTTCGCGAGCTACGCGTTCACCCGACTTCGCATTCTTCTATTACTTCTGCGATCTCTTCTTGGTGTTGGTCTGGAATTTGGGTTGTCTAGTCGATGTTCGACATTTCCTCACTTCCGCTATTTGACACTTCTTCAAACTTGTACAAATCTAAGACATTGAACGTTGCTGAAATGTTCAAGTCATCCAGAAACTCTAACACATAAGCATTGTCCAAAATCTTCTTCAGAATCTTACATGGTCCAATTTTCTTCAGCTTCAGCTTGTTGTATGTACTTGTCGAAAATATCTCCTTCCGCAAATATGCATAGACTAAGTCTCCCTCACTGAATGACTGTAGCCTTTTCTTCCTGTCGTCCCTCAACGTGTATGCCGTGTTACTCTTTTCTATGCACTTTTGCACTTCCTCATGAACTTCTCTCATGTGTTCTACGAATGCTTCAGCATCCGCGCTCTTTCTTATTTCTGTCGGCAACTCGACCAAATCCATCACTCCATGTGGGATTCTTCCCTGAACAACCTAGAATGGGCTCAAACCTATCGACTGATTCACATAATTGTTGTACTCAAACTCTACTTGTGCCAACACATTCTCCCACTGCTTGGGCCTATCGACGGCTAGACATCTCAAAAGGTTTCCCAAACTTCTTTTTACCACCTCGGTCTATCCGTTCGTCTATGGATGGTATGCCGAGCTAAACTGTAACTTCATGTTCATCTTCTTCCATAGGGTTCTCCAGAAATTTCCCATGAATTTGGTATCCCGATCTGACGTGATACTCTTTGGAAACCCATGCAATCTGACTATCTCCCTGAAGAATAGAACAGCAATCCCTATGGCATCATTTGTTTTCTTACACGGAATAAAATGTGCCATCTTCGAAAACCTGTCGACTACAATGAATATTGAGTCGCTTCCCTACTATGTCTTCGGTAATCCCAACACAAAATCCATGCTAAGATGCTCCCAAGGGGTATATGGTACTGGTAATGATGTATACAACCCTATGATCTGACTTCTCCCTTTTTCCAACTAGAAAACTTGACACTGTCGAACCCACTTTCCGACGTCTGCTGTCATTCCTGGCCAATAATACTTTTCCTCGACCAATGCTTTAGTCTTGTCGACGCCAAAATGACCTGCTAATCCGTCGTTGTGCAACTCTCGGATTAGGTTCTCTCTGATGGATTCTCTAGGAATACACAACTGACTTCCCTTGAACAAGTATTCTTCTTGGATAAAATAACTCAAGTACGAAGTTCTGTCGACACTCCACGGTTCACGACAAGCCTTCCATGCTTTCGCAAAATCCTTGTCGGTCTCATACTCTGTCTTCACCGACTCTATTCCTGTTGCATGAACGGTCGTCGTGTTCAGCAATGCAACCCTTCTACTCAGTGCATCGGCAACTTTATTCGACTTGCCCGACCTATGTCGCAACATGAAAGTATATCTATATAGGAATTCCACCCATTTCATGTGTCGCTGATTTAATTTCGACTGACTGTTCAGATACCTCAGCGCTTAGTGATCTATGTACAACACAAATTATTTGGGCAACAGATAATGCCTCCATTTTTTTAATGCTTGGACAATAGCATAAAACTCCTGGTCATAGACAGAATACTTCCACTTCGCATCATCCAATTTTTCGCTGAAGAATGCAATTGGTCGGCCATCCTGGCTCAACACTGCTCCAATTGTTGTTCCACTCGTGTCACAATCGACTTGGAAAACTTTGTCAAAGTCTGGGAGTGCTAACATTGGGCTCTCAGTGACCTTTTCCTTTAACTTGTCGAAAGCTTTCTGGGCAGCGTCCGTCCACTGGAACTCGCCCCTCCTCATGCATTCCGTCAATGGTGCACAAATCCGACTGAATCCCCAAATGAACTTTTGGTAGAAACTGGAAAGTCCATGGAAACCCCTTATTCCTGTCACATTTGTTGGTTCTGGCCAATCCACTATTTCCTTCACCTTATCTGTGTCCATCACCAACCCCTTACTTGAGATCACAAACCCCAAGTATACCAATTCCTTCTTCATGAAGAAACACTTTTACAAATTCACCATCAACTTTTCTTCCTGCAATCTCTGCAATACCTGTCGAAGGTATTCCAAGTGTTCTATCTTGGTTCGATTGAAAATCAGAATGTCGTCCAAATAGACTACGACAAACTTTACCAAGAATGGTTTCAATACCTCATTCATCAATCTCATGAATGTGCTAGGTGCATTAGTCAATCCGAATGGGATGACTAACCACTCATACAGCCCTTCTTTTGTCTTGAATGTTGTCTTCCATTCATCTCCTTCTCTAACTCAGATCTGGTGATAACCACTTTTCAGATCTATTTTTGTGAAGTATGTCGCTCCACTCAGGCAATCCATCAAGTCGTCCATTCTTGGCAATGGAAAACGATACTTGATCGTGATCCTGTTGATGGCTCTGGAGTCTGTACACATGCTTTATTCTCCACCCCTCTTCAGCGTCAATATTGCGGGTACTGCGCACGGGCTCAGACTCTCTCTGATCAATCCACTGTCCAACAACTCCTGGACATGTCGGTTGAGTTCCTGACCCTCTGTCGGACTCATCCTATGTGGTGCTTTGTTTGGCAGACTCGACCTTAGAATCAAGCGATCTGATGGGATATGCTCCTTGTCAGTGGCAATCCTGTCGGTGCCTCTTCGGCCATTATGTCGCGAAAATCTTTGAGCAAATTCCTGATTTCAACCGAAATATTCTCCTCCATGGTCATCCCTTCGACACATGGTCCTTTTGGAATGATCGCAAAACATCTCGACTGCTTCTCCTCTTCCACGAGGAATTCTTTCGCGGTGCTCATCAGCACTCGCTTTTCCCAACATTGCTCTCGCCGTGCTTACTGTCGGCTTGCTCTTCCATCCTCGGCTTAAGATTCATTTTCACGCCATTCTTCCACACTGTGACTGTGTTGGCTCGACCATCATAGATCATTTTCCGATCATACTGCCATGGTCTCCCTAACAACAAATGGCATGCATCCATGGGGATTACGTCACACAGTACACTATCTTCAAATCCCTCAACTCGAAAGTTGATCAGGCACTGTTTGGTCACCTTCACATGGTGTCCATTCTGCAGCCATGAGATCTTCTATGGGTGTGGGTGTTCCCGACACTTCATCCCAATCTTGTCGATGACTTCTGTCGACACAAGATTCTCTGCGCTTCCACCATCCACTATGGTTTTTCAATGCCATTCGCCGATCTACACCTTTGTTCGAAAGATCGCCTTCTGTTGTGTCGGCTCAGTCTTATCACATTGATCTTCCTGGATCAAGGCTCTCTTTACCATCAGGTTTCGGTTCTTCCTTTTCTCTCCTCCATTGTTGTCGGATGCCGACTCTTCCCTCTCGTCGACTTGCTCATCTTTTCGACGTCTGGGTTTCGACTCCTCTATAGCATGTATATTCTCTGGGCACTCATATGCCTTGTGTCCTACTCCTCGACACTTGTAACAAATTATGGCTGGTATGTTAGCTCCCTTTGTTGATGTATATGTAACTTCGGAATGTATTTCATCTATGTATTTCATATATATTTATTGTACCCTTATTAGAGATGTGTTATTCCTCTATAAGGAAGTGTCGTCATGTGGATTGACAAGTGTCACAAGTGTGTGTACTTGCCGATGGGTTATTAGACCACCATGTGTGGGTTCGGCCCTAAAATATATATTATATTATGGATGTATCTAGATAGACAAGTCGGCCCCATAGTGTAACTGGGCAAACAGGTTAAGTATAAATATAGATCGGGAGATCTCTATTTGGATCATTCGAAAAGACACACTTCTCTCACTCAGAAAGTGGCGCACTAGTGAGGAGGAGGATCATCTGCTCTAGGAGAATATCTCAAGTGTATTTTGGTTGTACTTTGGTTGAGCCATTGCTCTCTCTATCTCTGAGGAAGTTGTGGGGTTTTTCACCTTAGGGTTTTCCCCACGGAAACTCTGTGTCTCTTGTCTCTCATGCTTTTGATTCTTGTGATGCTTTTCATGCTTATTGTGATTGTTATGCATTGATATACTATATATGTTATTATCTCAGTAAAGATCCAAGAGTATTGTGAATTAATGCTCAAAATTTAACATGGTATCAGAGCTAACCTGAGAAGAAGACATTTTGCAGTGACGGAAACTTGAGTTTCTTGTTTATTGGGTTTCTCTCCATAGTTTTTGGAAAAGCAGTATAGTAGATTGACTCTACTCATCAAGGAGAATCTATCTGTCCAATCAGAATTCAATTCTGATCATTTTTCATGTTTGGCCCTAAAAATTAGGGTTTCCACAAAAATAGGAATTTCTGAATTCTAAAGACATAGCTGGAAGCTCCTTGCAAAAATCAAAGTTTAGAGCTTTGGATCGAGATTGTTGGCTGGGTAGATCTCCGGGAAACTCAAACCCTAATTTAGGGCTCTCCCTAATGAACCCGGGAGGACAAAAAGGCAAATCTGAAGGGTAAAGCTTTGCTGATCTCAAATTCTGAATACACCAGGCTAATCAGCTCATCAAGGAACATCTTTCTATCCTTTCAAAAAGTTGAAATTCACATTTTGAATTTTTAGGGTTTTTTCGACAAACCCTAATCCGGGACCAGATCCAGTTTTCAGCATTTCAAGTGGTAAGACCTAAATCTTTTCTATTTCCATTTGAAGTACTCTTTAAGATGTCTCACCACACCAAGCTTGAGGATAATCTTGAAGGGGCTGATAACTTCTGAGCTTGGAAGTATAGGATTGGGTTAATCCTGGAAGAGAATGAGTTGGACTCATATATAAAAGAAGACATCCCTATCCCAGAGGATGAAGAGGCTAAGGTATTGCATAAGAAGAACTTGGTCAAGGCAAAGAGAATCATTGTTGATTCTATCAAAGACCATCTCATACCCCATGTGTCTTCTCTAAAGACACCCAAGGCTATGTTTGACTCTTTGACCAAGCTATTTGAAGGAAAGAACATAAATCGAAAGATGACCCTGCGGAATCAATTGAAAGGGGTGAAGATGTCGAATGGAGAAACCATTCAATCATATTTCTCCAAGGTCTCTCAGATCAAGGAACAACTTGAAGCTGTAGATGAAATGGTGGAGAATGGTGAAATTGTTATGACTACTTTGAATGGCCTACCTAGGTCATGGGACTCTTATATCCAGGGGATCTGTGCCAAAAAGAAGTTAATCTCCTTCAGCAGATTATGGGAGGAATGTTCTGAAGAAGAAGCAAGGCTTGTGGCAAGAGAAGAGAAGATGGGAAATGAAGATCAAGCTCTCACAGCTCACACTAAGAAAGGAAAGTTCAAGAGGGAGCCATCCCATCACAAGAAGAAATCTTCTCATCATTTCCACAAAGACAAGAAAGATCTAAGGTGTTTCACTTGTAATGAGAAGGGTCACTTTGCTTCAAAATGTCCCAAGAACAAAAGGGACAACCACAACAACAACAATTCCAACAAGAAGAAGAAGGGTAACAAAAGAAGGTACCATGCTCATGTTGCCGAAGATGATGAACCTCCAAAGAAGAAGGCTAGGGCAGAAAGTGATGATAGTAATGATGACTCATCAAGTGAAGAAGAGTATGTTCTAATCTCTGCTCTCACAGGTACTATCTCCCATGGTTGTAATGATTGGTTGATTGATAGTGGGGCTTCCAAACACATGACTGGGTTTAAGGAATCTTTTGTGAATCTATCTGAACATGAATCACCCCATAAGGTGAAACTTGGGGATGATTATCAATACCAAATCAAAGGAAGTGGTGAAGCCTCCTACAACCTAGATTCTGGAAAATCTTTGAAGATGAAAGAAGTCCTTTATGTACCTGGGCTCAAGAAGAACTTACTCTCCATCTCTACATTGGATGCAAAAGGTATGAAGGTTGCATTTGTGGATGGCCAAGTCCTAATGTGGCCAAAGGGAAATACCATAGATGATGCAGTTGTGATTGGAGAGCAAGAGGGAGTTTTGTATAAATTAAAAGGACAACCTGAACATGCCATGGTGCATGAATCCATGGAGCCAAGTGAACTTTGGCATAGAAGACTTTCTCATATGCACTATAGGGCACTTCCAATTGCAAGCATGGTTGTAGATGGTCTTCCTAAAATCAAGACCAAACATGAAGGTTTTTACAAAGGATGTGCAAAAGGTAAGAATATTAAGAAGGATTTCCCAAGCAATGAAAGCAAGGCAAAAGATATCCTGGAAATCATCCACTCAGATGTATGTGGTCCTATGTCATCCAGTTCTCTAAGTGGGTATGTTTACTATGTCTCATTTATTGATTACTTCTCTAGGAAGACTTGGGTATACTTCTTGAAAAACAAAGATGAGGTGTTTGATAATTTCAAGGAATTCAAAACCTTGATGGAGAATCAAACTGACAAAAAGATCAAAACACTCAGATCCGACAATGGTGGAGAATTCACCTCAGGTGACTTCAACAATCTTTGCAGTGATTCAGGGATTAAGAGGGAGTTGACTGCTCCTTATAATCCTCAACATAATGGAGTTGCAGAAAGGAAGAACGGAACAATCATCGAAGCAGCAAGGACAATGTTGCATGACCAGGATCTACCTATGCATCTATGGGCAGAAGCACCTAGAATAGTTGTATATGTGCAGAACAGAACACCCCACAAGATATTGGACAACAAGACACCAGAAGAGGTCTTTTCTGGTAAGAAAACTGAAGTCAGCCATCTCAGAATATTTGGTTGTCCAGTATACACACATGTCCCAAAGGAAAAGAGGACCAAGCTAGATCCTTCAAGAAAGAAGGGTATCTTTGTAGGTTACAGTGAAATCTCGAAGGCTTACAGAATATACTTTCCAGGGTTCAAGAAAATTGATGTCAGCAGGGATGTAACATTTGATGAAAACTCAACATTCATCAAATCAAGGAAGGCACCTATCGAAGTTTATGAAGAACCTAAGGAAACTAGATTTCAAGACACTACCATGACTGAAGCAATTCCAGAAGTTGTTCGTGAGTTTGAAGATCCGCAAGAACCTGTAGACCCACCCCGTGAGGATAACTCTCACAAGAGGAAACCTGCATGGGCTAGAGAGCTCATTCAAGATGCAGAAAGATTTGGCATTCCAGAAGAAGAACACAGAGCAAAGAAAAGAACCAGATCACATACCAGCTATGTTGCTTTACTCTGTGACATTATGAACAAAGAACCTTCCAGTTATGAAGAAGCAGCGAAAAATAAAGAATGGAAGGATGCTATGGTTGAGGAATACCAATCAATAATGAAAAATGATGTTTGGGATGTTGTCCCAAGACCTAAAGAGAATTTTGTTGCGACTTCCAAATGGATCTATAAAATCAAGCATGCTGCAGATGGCAGTGTAGAGAAATACAAAGAAAGATTCATAGCTCGTGGCTTCTCTCAGAAAGAGGGAATAGATTATGAAGAAACTTTTGCACCTGTAGCCAGGTATACTTCCATCAGAACAGTACTTGCCCTGGCTGCAGCAATGAAATGGAAAATACACCAGATGGATGTCAAGACTGCTTTCTTGAATGGTGTAGTTGAAGAGGAAGTATATGTGGAGCAGCCACTCGGTTTTGAAATACATGACAGGGAGTCATATGTGTGCAAATTGAAGAAAGCCTTGTATGGCTTGAAACAAGCTCCCAGAACCTGGTATGGTAGGATGGACAGTTTCCTATCTAGTTTGGGCTTTACCAAGAGTAAAGCGGATTCCAACCTCTACTACAAGGTTGAGGAAGGGAATCCTTTGATTCTACTCCTGTATGTGGATGACTTATTTGTAACAGGAGATGACATACTGATTACAGATACTAAGAGGAAGCTTGCTACTGAGTTCAATATGAAATATTTGGGAATGATGCATTATTTCCTAGGTATGGAGGTGTGGCAGAGTGCAGGTGGGATCTTCCTTGGTCAAGGAAAGTACACAGTAGATATCCTGAAGAGATTCGGGATGATGGATTGCAAGGCCATGGCCACACCTATGGCATCAAATATAAAGCTTCTATGTGATGCTTCATCTGAGCCGGTTGATGTCTCTATGTATCGTCAGATGATTGGGTCCTTGATGTACCTGACAAACACGAGACCAGATATTTGCTTTGCAGTGAACACATTGAGCCAGTTCCTGACGGATCCGAGGAGTGTTCACCTGGTTGCTGTAAAGCATGTTCTGAGGTACCTGAAGGGTACAGTGGATTCTGGGCTCAATTATGAAGCGAATCAAAAGTTTAACCTGCAGGGTTATGTTGATTCAGATTGGGATGGAAGTACTGCAAATATGAAGAGCACATCTGGGTGCTGCTTCAGTATGGGATCAGGTGTGATCTCTTGGTTTAGCAGGAAGCAGTCCTGCGTAGCATTGAGTACAGCTGAGGCAGAGTATGTTGCAGCTTGCTTAGCTAGTTGTGAGTAAGTATGGCTACAAAAGCTACTGTCTGAGTTATTTGATCTCCCGTTGGATGCTACTGGTATCTTTTGTGATAACTAGAGTTGTGTGAAGCTGTCCGAGAACCCAGTGTTTCATGACAGGTCGAAACACATAGAGATCAAATATCACTATATCAAGGATATGGTGCAGAGAGGAGCTGTGAAGCTCCTGTACATTGCAACGGACGAGCAGATTGCAGATGTGCTGACGAAGCCACTAGACAGGGTGAAGTTTGAGTACTTCAGGGAGAGGCTTGGTGTTCTTCAGATTGATGACACTTCGAGGAAAAAGTGATGGACACATTTATTGAAGCCACTCCAAGCATGTTGGAAGGAGGATCCTTCACATGGCTGTGGATGTAAGCATTAGATGATGAGCATTAGGACGATGCTCTAGTTACTGCTCTATATATGCATCATGTTGGATGCTTGGACCATGTATCTGTATATGTATCAGGTGGATACATTGTATGATCAGGTAGATCATGTATGTTGATATGTATCATGTATTTGTATTTGTATCAGGTGGATACACTGTATGATCAGGTGGATCATGTATGATGATATGTATCAGGTAGATACTTGGTGTGCATCAGGTGGATGCATTGTATGATCAGGTTGATCATGATGATGAGCTTGAGGATGTTGCTCCAGATGATATGTACCAGGATGGTACAAGTGATGATGATCAGTATGATCATGGGAATCAGGATGATGCCTCGTGCGATGATGATCCGTTGGATCATGAGTATCGGGTTGATACTTGGAGGTTAGAGATGATATGTGGCAGGTTGTGCAAATAGCATGTAGTCAGTCCTGGGAGATCTTGCCGGTCGTGCTGCGGCACATAAATGTTCCTAGGGTACTCTTTCCGGTATTGCTATGTAGTATGTAATCAGTCCTCAGATATCCGATAGGTTGAGCTGTGTGCTCGTAATCAGTCCTGGGATGAGGTATTACTACGGAGACATGTAATCAGTCCTGGAGATCCGAGAGGTTGAGCTGTGTGCTCGTAATTAGTCCTGGGATTCTCTTTAGAGATCTTGTCGATCATGCTATGGAACATAAATGTTCCTGGGATGCTCTTTAGAGATCTTGTCGATCGTGCTATGGAACATAAATGTTCCTGGGATGCTCTTTAAAGGTTTTGTCTATCCACATGTAATCAGTCCTGGAGATCCAAGAGGTTGAGCTGTATGCTTGTAATAAGTCCTGGGATGCTCTTTAGAGATCTTGTCGGTCGTGCTGTGGCACATAAATGTTCTTGGGATGCTCTTTAAACGTATTGTGGAGGAGATGCATGTAATCAGTCATGGGAGATCTTTCCGGTCTTGCTTAGGCACATAAATGTTCCTGGGATACTCTTTCCGGTATTGCATCCACACATAAAATTAGTCCTGAGAGGCCACCTCTATTAGACCGTTTGCACAGATGATGAAGACCTGCAGGTGGTGGGCCTACATCCAGTATGAAAAAGGACTGGCTCTGTAGAACTTCCTATGACGAGTAGAGTCATAGATTGGTTGAGATAGCAGCAGCAGTGACGATGATGACGACGATGCATCGATGACGATGATCCCGAGAAGAAGACTTGTCTAGCAGATCTGTGTCGAGAAATACCTTCCTAGTTAAGAGGGAGTGTTGATGTATATGTAACTTCGGAATGTATTTCATCTATGTATTTCATATATATTTATTGTACCCTTATTAGCGATGTGTTATTCCTCTATAAGGAAGTGTCGTCATGTGGATTGACAAGTGTCGCAAGTGTGTGTACTTGCCGATGGGTTATTAGACCACCATATGTGGGGTCGGCCCTGAAATATATATTATATTATGGATGTATCTAGATAGACAAGTCGGCCCCATAGTGTAACTGGGAAAACAAGTTAAGTATAAATGGAGATTGGGAGATCTCTATTTGGATCATTTGGAAAGACACACTTCTCTCACTCAGAAAGTGGCGCACTAGTGAGGAGGAGGATCATCTGCTCTAGGAGACTATCTCAAGTGTATTTTGGTTGTACTTTGGTTAAGCCATTGCTCTCTCTATCTCTGAGGAAGTTGTGGGATTTTTCACCTTAGGGTTTTCCCCACGAAAACTCTGTGTCTCTTATCTCTCATGCTTTTGATTCTTGTTATTGTTATGCATTGATATACTATATATGTTATTCTCTCAGTAAAGATCCAAGAGTATTGTGAATTAATGCTCAAAATTTAACACCCTTTCTGTCGGATGGACCACTTCGACCATACACACCTCGACCGCGATTCTCATGACCATTGAGCCGGTTCTCTTGCGCTTTCTCCCTTGTCAATGTCCCTTCCGCATGTCGACTATCTTCGACAGATTCCTTCCTGTAACCGCTACTTTGGCCTTTTGCGGAAATAGTCTTCGCTCCTCGACCAATCATCCTGCCTCTGGTCGCTGCGGATTTCCTCGACAGTTTCTCTTCTACCTTCAGAGCTAATTGGTAGGCTTCGCCAACGGCTTTGAACCTCGACATGCTCAGTTCATCCTGAATAGCATATTTCAAGCCGTTCACGTATCTAGCGACAGCATCTTCTCCTTCATCGGTTTGTCCCGATCGAATCAACAATTGATAGAACTCTTCCATGTACTCTTTCACGGTCATCTCATTTTGTTGAAAGTTCTGCAACTTCCTAAACAAGGAAATCACATAGTCGTTCGGCAAGAACTTCCCCTTCAACTTGGCGACCATCCTGTCCCAAGACTTGATTTTCTCCTTTCCTTTCTTAACTCTGTCAGCCTGTACGTTATCCCACCGTAACGAGGCATGACCTTTCAACCTCAGACATGCAGTCTTAACCTGTTTAGGGTCCTCGATCTGTTCTATGTCAAAGTATTTCCCCATTTCTCTGAACCAGTCGATCAAATCTTCTGGGTCCATGCTTCCCAAGTAGGTACGCATGTCTATCTTCGCCCGACCTCTCATATCTGTCAGAAGCTGGATCATTTTTTCTTCTGTCTCTTTTGTGGCTTCCTCCCGAGCTTCCAACTCTTTGACTTCCTCATCGTTGTGGTCTAACGCCTCTGAATTTCTTTGATCTCTGCGACCTCATTGGTCAAAGTTCGCATTGTTCGAACGCATTCGTCGAACATCTCACAATCCACCATGATGGCTGCTGCACCACGCGCTCTTCGTCCTCAGACATTAACACCTTTGTGAGCCATTTCCAACCTCTACTGAAACTCTCACGTGTCCAATCGCAATCGGACCTCAACAAGTCGTGCACAACTCTACCCAACCTCCGTTGGAGCTATTCAACGCACTTGCAGGCTCAATATCATAGACGTTCTTCAGGCTCTACTAATTCTCCCGCTATGATACCAACTGACGCAAGTCAAGTTGGTATAGTCACCTTTCTCAACCGAACTCACTTCCGGGCTCTGATACCAACTGACGCAAGGCGCCTTAAACAAGTAAGGTTCTTGCTTAACACTACACATGACACATACCACAACGCTTACATGAACAAGGTGTAAACCAGGATGCCATAAGTGGCTTATATTACTTCTTCAAATTCAGTTACAAAGCGGAATAACTGAAATGCAAATAACTAACTAATTAGTCAACCTCAGTCGTTACAACTCAGAAGTAACTGTGGTGTTCTCTCTCTCTGTGTCGACCTCACCCTCTCCTGGTTTGCTTCGGAACTCTGAGCTATGGCTTCAATCTCAGCTCCCTGATCAGCATGAGTGACTCTTCTCTATCACCCCTTTAGAAACCCCGTGCTCTGGTTTCCTCTCTGTTGAAAAAGATCCCCCCACTGATATGTCCTTCTCCGTCTTCTACCCTGCTGCTGCTGTTCCCGAGGTCACTGCAATCCCCGAGACACGCATTCTCTTGTCCGTCGATTCTTCCAAATCCTATAGACCTGCAACTGTCAGCGCCTAGCCGTGCTGCACAGCCCCTACCTATGACGACATTTGCCATGTCCTTCACCTACCTGTAATAACTATATTAACTTCCTCAGTAACCCCGAACGGCTACCAGGTATAGTCCTCTTGAATTTCTGCTCTCCCAACCCTGCTACAATAATCGATCACATCTCGACCTTTCTGTCGGCTTAATCCTGACTTCTGAGGTTCGCCTGTCCTCCCCTTCCTCCACGCTTGGCTCCGCCAAACTTGTCGATGGCGCAGTTCGAAAACACGCCGACCTTCCCATGACTCTTCGGCAACTTGACACCTCTTGGCTGTCATCTGTCGGCATTGTCATGTTGACCCTCGACCTCTGGACCCCTGTCGACTGCTTCGACAGCTCCTGCTCGACTCATTGACTTCGACAGGTCAATTTGCTTCACGCACCAGCGGTCGTCGGCATTCCCCCTGGTCCGCTCCCTTCTGTCGATCAACTTCGACTTGTCTGCCTAGGCTCCGATGCTCTTGCATCAGATATGGCCAAACATTTTATCATTGGATATTTGATAATTAGTAAAATTCACCATTGTTTTTACACTTTAAAAAAAATATAGATCCTTAAAATTTGCCCACATAATATTTTTGTATTATTTCGTTTTTAAATAAATAGATTTTATAAGCTTGACACATTTCACATCTCATTCATATGATAGTTGCTATATCAATAAATTACATATAGAAGAAACTACACTTATCTACGTTTTTTTTACACTTATCTAAGTTTTTTTTGTTGTAAGAGAAAAAAAAGAAAAAAAATGCATAATTATAAATTTATCCAAATTTTGAATGGATATAACCAAAACTTATTTTATCCAAAATTTAATATCACTTGGTTTATAGTTATTATTGATGGAAAACTATTTGTTGTTAAAACATTAAATCTATTTGTTTTTGAAATTAAGTTGTTTAGAAGATATAAAAAATGCATTTAATAAAACTTATAAATATATATATATTTCATTAATTAATTTATACTGTAAAATCTAAAGAGAATAATATACATCTTTAAATATTCCACAAAGTTAATATAGAAAACCTAGTTTTACAAGCTTCTTCAAAAACCTTTAATGTCAACAATCTTAGCCCCAACGTCTCACGAAGATGGCTGCTAACATCACTACCATGCTAAGTTTTTCATGATTTCAAAAACCTTTAATGTCAACAATCTTAGCCCCAACGTCTCACGAAGATGGCTGCTAACATCACTACCATGCTAAGTTTTTCATGATATCAATGGGGGTGTTGTTGTGTCTCTCAATCACCATGGGGACTTCCTAAAATGTTTGAATAACTAAGCAAAAAGAAAAGATCATGCATCTTTTTTCTTTTTCTTTTTTTGAGTCTTTCCATTACCCTATAGATAGCCTAGCGACTCTTCTTGTGTCTCAGCTAACAATGGCTCTTATGACGGAGTTTAGAAAAAATAAAAGAAAATTACACTGATAAAAAAGGTATGTTTTATTTATTGCACCTCTTTTCAATGAAGATGAAATTTGAAATTCACTTATAGTGTTAGTTATATATAAATTATAATTAATTATAATACTTCTATCTAGGGAATTTTATATGCAAACAAGATCATAACAATGAATTAATTAAAATACTTTCATATAGAGAATTTTATAAAAGCGTTTTCAAAAAAACCGTTTTACAAGAAAGCGCTTTTAAAAACCACATTAATCCAACTTACTTTAATAAAGCCACGTGAGATGCTGAGGTTTTGATGCTTTCTTTATGGCATCCTTTATGGTTTTATCTATGGGTCTTGGTGTAGATCCTGGATGCTGTGATGTTTTCTTGGGGCTCAACCTGTGTCCGTATGTGACATGACTCACATGCCTACATGGTTTGATGACTTGATGTATTGGTCCTATTTACTATTTCGTGGTATTAATAGTAAGATATATTTTTCTATGGAAAAAAAAAAAGCCACGTGAAATATAATATTAAAAACCATGTCAAAAGAAATTGAAATACTTGGAAACTATGCAAAAAGAGTGGAAACACTTAAAAACCATAAAAAAGGAGTCAAAACACTTGGAACTTACTACAATTGGTTGTTAAGGTAGGGAAGATGAATTGAAATCGATGAATGAGACTATTTCAAGTGAAGTATGCCCCATCTTGTTATTAAAAAATGCTTGTAAAGTAATTAAAACAATAACCATTTACCAAATATTAATAATCAATTTATTAATATGTTTTCAATGAAATACACTAAAGTAATGTAATCATTATAACTTTAGTAATCATTATTTTTATAGAAACGAGGGCATATATATATATATTACTTTATATATATATATAATTAATTTACTAATTATTTAATATGTTTATGATGAAGTACACTAAGCAATGTAATCATTATTTTTATAAAAACGAGTATGTATATATATATTCATGGTTTACTCGGGACTGTGTATATTAATTCATGCACATCACTGCAAAAACAAGATAAGATAAACACTTAGACATTAAATTTGCAATTTTTTTTAATTTATATTGCATTTAAGGGTATAAAATAAGCAAAATTGCATCGCGATACATAATGTATAAGTTTGAGATACATGTAAATTAAGTTTTGAAAACGTAATTGATGTTGGGGAATTATATGTGTGTGTGTGCGTGCACATCAGTGTAAAAACAAGATAAGACCAGCATAGATCCATCTTAAACCCATATCTATCAAGCACCGAGAGGGATCCAATTTCTTGAGGTGTATTTCTTTTTTTAAATTTAAATTTAAGAAATTTAATCTCGCTTGATTGATAGATCCTGTTTAAGTTTTAAGTTTTTATTTTATAAACGAACATCTATTTTTTAATTACTTTTCATAATATTTTATTTTTGGACCAAAGTGGATTTTTTTTAAATACTTTCCATAATTTTTTTATGAGTGGACATGAATTTTTTTAATTATTTTGTTAGTAACAAACATTACATCACAAACGTTACAACATCTCCCCATACTTACTTTACTTTATGTTACTTCTTTTTACTTTACTTGCTTCTTTTTACTTTACTTCTTTTTACCTTACTTTACTTTACTTACTTCTTTTTACTTATTTTTACGCGTAATCACCTTTTACGTTTTATTAGATGTAACGCTACGTTTTTACGTTTTATTAGATGACGTTAGAAGATCTCCCCCATACTGGGTTGTAGAGCACCTCGTTCCACTCGGTGCAATAAGCATTTAGACATCAAACTTGCAAATTTTTTAATTTATATTGCATTTAAGGGTATAAAATAGGCAAAATTGCATCGCCATACATAAGGTATAAGTTTGAGATACATATAAGTTGAATTTTGAAAAAGTAATTGATGTTGGGGAATATATATATATATATATATATATTCGTTATCTTTGCAAATTATAGTGAAATCTCTCAACGTAGTCTTCCGAACTTTCATATTATTTTTTGATTATCACAAAGATTTCCTCTTTAACTTGTATTTGACTTTCCAATAATTTTAATATTTTTTAAAATGTCTCTCGCGTCTCTTCTAATGTTCAGATAGTATTCCCCCCAAGTCCCATGAACCAATGAAGTGATGCTTCTTTAAGGGTGATTGGAAACAACTTTAGTTTCTATGCATTGGAAGGGTAATCATAGCAGCCTACAAAAAAGTACATCAAAGTCAAAGATAAAAGTATCAAGGTCTTCACTAGACATACCATGAAAGGAAATGTAGGTGGAATGCTCTTCATTTGAAATGTCCCATCAAAATCTTGAATTGGGAATTCAAAGTTCACAAGATCCTGCTCATAAGAGCCTTCTCCTTCTTTCCCAACCATGTTGTTTAAAGGATTGATCCTCCAACCACTTGGTTTTTCAAAAGTTATTGATTCTTCAAAATGTACAGAGTAATTTGGTTCTTTTACTAAATTTTCTTGGTGTTCCAAAGTCTCTTGTCCACTAATCAAATCCATTGTTTGCACAGTCTCTAAGGTAGAAGGGAAAATGACTTCTTTAGCTATAAAACCAAAACAACATGATTAGAATCATCAATTGTTTCTATGACAAGTTGGGTGTTGGATGTGTTTGTTGTTCTTCCTCCTCTCACCGATTCACCTACCAACATATTAGTATTTCAAGTGGTTTTTACTACACCATAGGATTGTGCTCTTCAATTTATAGATATATTCATGCATATATATGCTTTTAATCTATATGAAAAACACTCTTTGTGAGATATTACAAAGACGATTGTCGATTATTCTTACGATGCAAATCCACTTACCATGTGTTATCAAATTCAAAAAAATAAAAACTTCTTAAACTTTTGACACCTCCCCAACAACAATGCCAAAAATGACAAGCTTAGCATACCTTATTATTTCTAACAAGATATTTTATCTTGCAAGTGAATTTAGATTGTCAACCTAGGCCTAGTATGCTTGCAAGGTATCATGCAAAATATATCCAGGTCTTCAAAAGTGAACTCAAAGGTTAATCCTAATATGTTATCTATACATTACCTAGAAATCCAATTCTACTTTTGATGGAATACAACTAAACTAAGCCACATGAAAGTAAGAAATTTGACCATGAAAGCAAAGAGCAATCATGCATGAATGTGATTATAAACTACAAGGTTAGTAGCAAACAATTTCATCAATACATACAATGATCTGTAGCAAATACTCAATAATTATAACTAAACTGTAAAAGAACTTAGGGATAGTTAAAAAAACAACAACACAATTAAACTAAGCTATGAACAATATTTAAAGAAAACTAGATAAATAAACAAGAAATAGCAATAACACAACACCTGCCCCTCTAGAGTGGACCCTCCTCAACAAAGATGGGAACTAAAAAAATTTGCTTCAATAGATAATGCCAATGCACGATTAGAAGTCTAATTTGCATGATTCATAAGCATGGAAATGTAAAAGTGAAGAACATCTCAATTAACAGTAACTAGCAGTATACTCTGCTATGCAATTCCTTATATTATATTGATCTACTACCTATACAAGAGTAGTCGTAGCCTTTTATAGAGAGTTAAATGGCAACATGCTTGAGAATCTATGATTCTCAAATTGTTACTCAAACAAGATTTTGTTTGCATAATAAAGACAAGGGAGCTATTTAAAACCAAAGTATTTTTAAGAGATACTTATTATATTTACAAACCCATATTTACAATCATACCCACTCAAGGATTTGAACTCGAGTCTCCATGTTAATATAAGCCCAATCACATCCCTACTTGCCGATAGACCAATGTTTTAAAAACCAATCAACTCGAAACTGGAACCAACCGAGTTGATCGAACTAAACCTCAACAACACCGAACCTAAAGAGAAATCAGCTCAAATGTCGATTTGATACCTAGACTGGTCGGTTCGATGCTTGAACCGGTCGGTTCGGTACTGAATCGGCCAGTTCAATGCTTGAAATGACCAAGCCCACCAAAAACCGGTCGAGTTAATACAAGTCTATCGGTGGCATGCGAGTGGAGGCTAAACACATATTGGAAAAAAATGACCAATTTTGTACAAGTGACATTGAAGTCAATAAAAATTGTCAGTTTTGTACAAGTGACATTCTCCTTATCTTTCATTTTCTATCATTTTACTTAAATTTTTAACATTACCATTAATTGTTTCAAGATGTTTTAGACTAGTTCCAACCTCATCGGACTTCATATGCAAAAATTAAAATTTTAGAACCCATTAAGAATTCAATAGACTTAATAGTTTTCAAGATTCCAGGATTGCAACGTTTCCAGTGGATTCTATCATGTATGAGGGTTTAAGGGATTGGAATTTAATCAAGCACATCAAACTCTATGTATCTTGATGTTGGTGGTGATGTTACCTGATTGTTGAAGTTGATTGAACTCTTTTGTCATGACCTTAAGAAAAATGTATCCTTCAGTCAAACAAACACACTTATTAAGCATGGAAAGTTTTTTTCTACCTTATTTTAACACTTAAATTAGGAAGTTTCATCACAATTGTAGAGTGTTGATGTGATCTGTAGCATACTTTAATCTTGTGAATTAAATGAAAAAACATACAAAATCTTCCTAATATACAAACAAAACTCACTAAAATGCCATGAAATAAAGGAAGGGATTATCTATGATGAAGATATGTCGATATGAACACTAATAGGCTCAAGAAGGATATAAGGGGTAAGTAAAAAAGATATATGAACAGGAAAAAGGTGGTAATAAAGATGACAAAATTGAGACACAACAACGACAATAAGAGTTTGAACTAAGGATTTGCATTCGATTTAATGATTTATAAGTAGGGTCTAGTCTATCTCACTTTTCACAAAGATCTCTACATTCTATATATTGAAATCAAAATATATTAGTCAATGATGTTATTGAGATTATTTTTTATGCTACAATATGTATGAACTGTGATCACCATGCGGAGATACCTTTTATAATGGAAACGCTGCATGATTGACAATTGATCTATACACGCATGCACAGACATAGTGTAATCATTCCTGGTATAATTACAACTAACTCCCGATGTAAACAAGCTATGCATGCACACATATACACACTCTCAATGTTAACAAGCTATGCATGCACACATTGTCAATGTAAAGAAGCTATGCATGCATGCACAAAGAAAAAGTGTGGGAGAAACTCGTTACATATACAAGCTATGCATGGAGATTAAAAGTACTCTTTAGAAAAAAAATTGCAGGATTACTAAAACATATGATCTGATAAGTTAACAGTATTGATTTGCCATATTCACAGGATTTAGATGAATGCAATTTATATTGCTCTCAATTTCAATACCAAATATATTACATCTTCATACCAAATATATTGTACTTAGTTTAAATGACAAATATGTTACATATTCATACCAAAAACTATGAACATGTTAGAATCAGAATTTGTGCTTTACATTGATATCTCCAACCAAGCATTGGCTCAAGCACATAACTCAATAATAGCTTTGTGCAGAAGTGTGAAACAATAATTTAAAAAGTATATTCAGATCCCGACCAAGTAAATATCAAGGCTTAACACAGGTATATAGGCATGCACTGGAGACAAATTCTAAGTGAATAAAAGCAAACATTATAGAATCTAAAACTTACAAAGAAACAGATTCAACACACTTTCCCATTACAAGTGGATATATTCAACAAATAAGTACAATCGTCCAGACATGGGATTATTAATTTACTGTGCACAAACAAATAACTTGATAGTGTTATTTCGTGTCGTGATTTTAGCTCAAACTATACATATGACAATATATATGTCCTTGTGTTGCAGCAAAACATATTGTAAGTTTTTGTTCTTTGTATTTTTTTTTTTATATTTTTCGAATCAATATTTGCTGTGATGCCTAACAAAGGTGCAACAAAGCCAACACTTGCCACTGGGATAGTGTTCCGCACATAAGATGGCCATAGATATCTCGTGGTCACAAGGTAGAAGAGAAAATGTGAAACTGTATTGTGTATGCCGTAGTAACGCATGATTTTCTATTACCAATGACATAACGACACATCATCAATAGGAGTTTAGCTTCTCCGAGTAATCGCATATCATGACCCATTCGAACTCCACAATAATGAATTTTGAGAAACGAAAAATGGAGGGGATAAGTTCTTACTACAATGGTTCACTGGGAAGTTTATTAGTGAGTTCACTCTACTCGAGTATTGTGATATCAGGGAGCAAACTTTTGCCTTTGCTTCAAGAGTATTAGAATGTTTGGTATTGCTGCCCTTGTCTGTAGGATTTGGATGAATCGGCAATTTGAAGCAACAGAACCAAATAGGCTTCAAATGCCTGGCCCTGCTAAGTTTCTTCTCAAGAGGAACGTTGTGTCCCAATATTGACAACCCTCTTTAATTTCAAGCTGATGTACTTCTCTAACACGGCTACTTTAATTCCACTCCATATTGCTGATGTCGTTGGAAGTTCAACAATCTTTTCAACAATAGACATATCTTCTGGAATAACGTAAGCAAACACTGTATATTTTCTGTCCCATTCATCATGATTTGCAAGACTGATGAAGAAATCGGGCCCGCCATCAACCCATGCTACTGCGCCTTTCTTTATACTTGGACAAGTCTCCTTGGGAATCTCTTCAAAGTCTAAACTTTGAGCTTCAAGTGAGCCTTGCAATAAGGCATATGGTGGACCGGGTGGACTCTGGATTACACATGAAAGACAAAATATCATAAAATGTTTTACAGATATGGAAACAACACTAAGCTGGTATTGTCAGCACAATAACACTTCAACAACAATGAGTTGGTATTGTCAGGACTCAGCACAACATAACATAATATTTTAAACCTGATAAATAACGACGGAAGGTATAAGATGTATGACTAGATTTACATTCTGGTATCAAAAGCAGAAAGTAGGAGAGGATGGGGTGTGTGCAGTGAAATTCTGGACTGGACTTGAATCTTCAATGTACAACTGAGAAAAAAAAACCTGTAATCCTGTTGTTAGATTTCTGTAACTCTTTTTGTCTGATGATGTAATTCTTTATTCCATGAAGTAAAATATATGATGCATTTCTCCAAAAAAAAGAAATTACAGAAACATTAGCAACAGCATCAATCTCAACCAATTGTCCTGTCTAAGCAATGTAGGCAAGAGCAGTATAGTATTTAATAGCAGAAGAAAGTAATGCACATATACAACACCACTTTGAGAGAGAGAAAAGAACAAGACAGAAGATCAAAGTCTCATCAGCCGATAGTGTTACCTTAGCAGCACGCACTTGGGAGATTACTCCCACAGCACCATTTTCAATGAAATTAGTCAATGAAATTTAAAGAAGAAATAAGGCAACCAGGAATAAGAAGTCTTCCTTGTTAGTGTTTGCACTTTAATTTAATTATGTTAGACCGTTAATCTGAAAGATAGACAAGCACACCAATACACAAGAACACAAGAATTTTCTTCGGGGAAACCATAAAGGAGAAAACCTCGCAACTTCTTCAGTAATAGATTCGTCACTTAGTACGATACCAAACCAAGATGGAAAACCCAAAGTAAGATGACTTCTGCAGATTCGTCACTTAGTACAATATCAAACCAAGATAGAAAACCCAAAGATAAGATGACTTCTGCAGCTTCCTTCTTCTTCTTCAGCGAACTTGTCTTTCTCTTCCTTGGAGCGAACTTGCTTGTTGGTGTATGTCCAAATGAGGGAGAGCACCTCCCTATTTATACTTTATGTGTGACTGACCTAAATCCCCAATGAGGCAGACTTCCTCAACTAACTGGGCCGACCTCTCCTAGGGTGACTCAAAAATACATTTTACATTTATCCTTTTGGGGACTATTGCCCCGACTTACGATGGAGGTGTTACCTCGATATTCTTACATGACCAAATACAATAATGACATCTCCGAACGGAGGAAAAACATCTCCGATGGAGGTACAATAAAAGTACAATAATAATATAATAATAATATACAAAAGAATATCTTCTGAAGTTACATTTACAACAACACTCCCTCTTAACGTGCTCTTAACTAGGAAGGTATTCTCTCGACACAGTCATCATTACAGCTGGACACAATCTCTAGACAACGTCATCATCGATAGATCATCACCATTGTTGGATCATCATCATCGTTGCTGCAACAATTCTCATCTTGTTGATCATTGGCTAGTGACATCTCTCAAATCTACCTGTCCTGAGAAGTTCTACAGAGCTAGCCCTTTTTCATGTTGGATGTAGGCCTAACTCTCATCTAGGACTTCATCATCTATAGGAGCAAGCCATCAAGTAGGTACATCCTAGGACCACATATTACATTGCCAGAGCAATCACCTGTGTCTCCTACTATCATCTCATTGTAGCCAGATCATCTCATCATCTTATGTGGAGAGCAGCCTAGGTGCATATACCATGTCCACCAGACAACCTGTGTCTTCCATGCTAATGTTATTGTAACTGCGGAAGATATTCACTTGTATTTTATATTGTAATTATTATTGTATTTTATTTGTACCTTCGACGGAGATGTTTATTCCTCCGGTCGGGGATGTAATTATTACATTTGGTCATGTAAAGTCATTGAGGTAAATCCTCCCTTGTAAGTCAGGGCAATAGATCCCTCTAGAGTCAAATGTAAAGGGATTTTTAAGTTCCCTAGAGGAGTCATCCCAGTTAGAATTAGTTGGGGCTGACATGTCAAGTGGTAAAGTTAAAGTGGAAGTGAATGTATAAATAGAGAGCTAGGCTCTCTCATTTATTCATTCACTCACTCACCAAGTTCGCATTAGTGAGAAGGAGCACAAGTTTGCAGAAGTGAAGAAGAGAGAAGCTGCTAAAGACCATCTCTATTTTTGGGGTTTACTTTTGTGACATTGTTTTGGTGATCATTCTATCTCTGAGGAAGTTGCGGGGTTTTCTCCTTTATGGTTTCCCCGAGGAAAATCTTTGTGTCTCTTGAGTCTCTTGTGTTATGTTGTGCTTGTTATTCTCTAAAGTAAGATCCAAGATAATTATAGATTAAAAGTTAAAAATATAACATGGTATTAGAGCTAACCTGAGAAGAAGACATTGTGCAGCTACGGGAAGCTAGGGTTTCCATTTCCGGAAACTAGTCATCTTGGCATTTTTGCTATAAATCACTTTTGGCGAAGTTTTAGGATTTGAAACTTGGACAGGCCGAAAATGAAATGTCCATGTACCTTGTGTCCGAGTTTCAGCCTCAGATTCGCTGTACTTTGTGAGATATGATCCGTATAGGTTAGGGTTTCTGGCTCTTCCAGAATGCAGCCCTAAACAGGTGACCTAGGAAACAAGGTCATATCTCAGGCTAGGAAGCTCCAAATGGAATTTCGTAAAACGTGACAATTAGGGCACGGACTGTAGTTTAACAAGTCTGAATATCATAGGCCGAAGTTGAACCAATGACACGTGGCACGCCGTACAAGTTCACTATGCTATTTCATCCCATAAATAGGTCATGTTGGGAAACTTAGCATATCTATCTCATGGAGAATCCAATGAAGCTCAAATCTGTGGGGTTGGAAAGATGACAGGTCAGGCTATCACAGGCCGAATTTGCAGACCTTGAGGATCCGAAATTTCAAAGATACACCAGAAACAATACGACACATCTGAAATGGCTCAACAGAGGAAATCAAAGAAGAGGAGGAAGAAGTTCTCACTCAGGGTTTTCAGTTTTTCAGGTATGGAAGGACCTGATACAATGTTGGAGACACCTGATGAAACATTGGAAACTTTGAAAATGGATTTGGAATCCCTTCATCATAGATATTAATCTTCCATCAAAATGTTGCGGAAGGAAGGAGATTGAAAATTAGGGTTTTCGGGTTCTACACGTAAGAAGAAACCCTAGCAAAGTTGGGAGACTCATAGGGAAGCAATGAAGGAGGTTTAAATGGCACTGGTATTCTATCATCCTAGCACCATGAAGATCTATATAAGATGTTTACAAGTGATCTACCTTGGACGATTAGGGTTTTACCCTTATAGAGAAGACTACAAGCAATCTCGACAGGTACATGAAGAAAGACAAATCAAGTTCTAGATCAAGAATATATGACCATGATGACATGAAGACAAAGACTCATCCATAGTCTTTGATCACATAGAAGCTCTACTTACGAGGTATGTATGATTTGGTTCTACAATGCTTAACCTATGAGATATGCAGGTTACTAGCACAGGTCTCTAAATCATTGAAGAGAACAAAGAAGATATTGTTTGGGTATGTTAGACATAACTAGCAAGCATGCTAATCCAGGTATTTTTTCCTATATCGAGTTAGAATCCTACTTTGTGTTAGGATCTTAGATAAGTATACTTTCATATGGTTGATAATGATTATTCCTGAAGATAGAGTTTAGCTAATCAAGGCTTTATGCATATTGTGTTTCCATTAGAGGAAATTTGAGATCTAAAATGGGCCTTATAAGAAAACGAGCCATCATACAAGAAAACGAGCCAACCATAATTGCTTGATGAGTTGGAATTCAAGAACCAATAGAATTTCAATAAAATGAGTCAACCATAATGGTTGACTTGAGATATGTGTTATAAAAAAATACTTTTTTTGTTCGTATTTTCAACATATCTCCCTTTGTTTTTACTTAAATTTCGAGCGGGAGCACTCGTTGGATGCGGAATTAAATTCCGCATCCAACGAGTACCCACACTCCATACTTTTGACGGACGCTGCTTCCCCAAAAACAAGAAATACCTGAAAAAACGTGATGATGAATTAAATTCCGCATCCAACGAGTACCCACACTCCATACTTTTGACGGACCCCACTTCCCCAAAACAAGAAATACTTGAAAAAAACGTGATGATGCTCCATACTTTTGACGGACCCCACTTCCCCAAAAACAAGAAATACCTGAAAAAACGTAATTTTTTTCAGGTATTTCTTGTTTTGGGGGAAGCGGGCATCATCATCACGTTTTTTGAGGTATTTCTTGTTTTTGAGGAAGCGGAGTCCGTCAAAAGTATGGAGTGTGGGTACTCGTTGGATGCGGAATTTAATTCTGCATCCAACGAGTGCTCCCGCTCGAAATTTGAGTAAAAACACAAAGAGATATGTTGAAAATACGAACAAAAAAATAGTTTTTTTCTTTCTTCCTCTAAAATTAATAAATATTATTTTATTATTTTAACTATCATTTCATGTTATTTTAACTATTATTTTATTATTTTCCTTAGGAGGCCCATTTTAGACCTCAAATTTCCTCTAATGTTAGTTTGATTAATGATATGACAAACTAGAAGAGTCCTATGGTCAAATCTGAATATGCATGAGTCAAAGACGTACTCCATGAAACTTTGAATATTAACGCTCGTGATAAATTACCTGTGTATGAAATGATTATGACCATACGTGTTTAATATTATTTAGGGTTATAATGTTTTGATCTTATTGAGATTATACTAATGAATGTGTGATTATGTATGAGATCATGAGGATGACACAATGGTGAAACCGGTGCACACTTAAGGGTGCATAGTGCTACAGGATGGATAAAAGCTCAAAGACACAAAAGCATGATACTATCATGACATGGAAGGGAAGTAGGAAGTAGAGATCCAGAGGGAGGCAACCTCCAAGCAAAGATCAAGAGGGAGGCAATCTTAAGGAAGCAAAGATCCAGAGGGAGGCAACCCCACAAAACATAAAAAGATAAATATTTGAATTACTTCTTGAACTCTGAATAGTTAATGATATTAATAGTTGTATGCATATTTGTATTCCTAGAATCGGGAAATGTATCATGCATAGGGTAAGCATTCATATAGAATTGAATAGTGTACTACTAATATGCATATGATGGGTAAGTAGCCAATAGTGTTGGACAACATTCCATTGTTGCTTGTCTAGAATGAAACCTCTTTGCTAACATGTTGGGAGCAGTGCACGCTCTTGATAGTATTTTCTGGTAGAGATGGAAGGCATCTAGATAGTCACCGTATGCATACGAGATATGGAAAAGTGTTGTGCCAAAACATTGGCCAAGATAGTTGCATAACTATGTGAATCATATCGGTATGCATAAAAGGTTATCATTGAAATGATTTGATGATTATGAAGTGTTACTAATCTTGTAATTGAATTTGATTTGTAGGAAAGATCGTGTGCTATGATCTACAAGAGAAGGATGATGAACACTTGTTCCGAAGAACAAGTGATGACTGTTCAAACTTCAGCAAGAAGTCTTACAAATCAAACATACTACAGAGGTACAAGGCAAGGTCCGTGGCTTGCAGTTTCCCGCATGAAGAGGGAATTGGATACACTTCTACTAGAGCTATACTCACGATAGCCGCAGTAATAAAATAAAAGTTACATCAGGAGAACATGAAGGCAACTTTCCTGGATGATGAAGTGTATGTGGAGTAGCCACTAAGATTTGAGGCACATGCATGTGTGAGGCCTTGGACAGACACCCTAGACATGGGACGACATATGGACTTGTTGCCCAGCCGATAAGGAGAATATCTTGGAAGAAATATTCTAGCTCCTAGTGACATTGTGAAAGACCAATGATATGATATGGATAACTTCTTACAGAAGATTAAAGAAAGCTTTGTACGAGTTCAACAGGCACCGAGAATCATTAGTTATTTGATGAGTTTGATGATCACCACGGGTGATGCAGATTTCAACCTTTGCTACAAGGTTGAGGATGGTTGCTATATATACAGATAGCTTGATTCTCGCAGAAGCTCACAAATGGATGCATAGAGTGCATGATGTCAGACACAGAGGGAGAACTCCACCTCAATGGGAGAAGATCTCAGAGTTCAAGAATCTTGGCATGATTCTTGCGATTAGACATGTGGCTGAGATCAGTTGATATTTTCCTTATCCAAGGAAAATATGCATATGAGATCCTGAAGGGATTCGGGATGATGGACAGTAGCTTCCATAGGCTACAGACAGATTATTGGTTCGTTGATGTACTTGACAAACACGAGACCGGACATATGCTTTGTTGTGAACACTTTGAGCCAGTTCCTGACGGATCCGAGACAAGTTCACCTGGTTGCTGCAAAGCATATAATGAGGTACCTGAAGGGTACAGTGGATTATGGGCTCAGATATGACGCGAATGAAAAGGTTAACTTGCAGGGTTATGTTGATTCAGATTGGGCAGGCAATGCTGCAGATAGGAAGAGCACTTCGGGGTGTTGCTTCAGTTTGGGATTAGGTATGATCTCCTGGTTTAGCAGGAAGTAGTCCTGCGTGGCACTGAGTACAGCCGAAGCAGAGTATGTTGTAGCTTGTTCGGCTAGTTGTGAGACAGTATGGCTACTATCTGATTTGTTTGATCTCCAATTAGAGGCGACTTGTATATTCTGTGACAACAAGAGTTGTGTGAAGTTGTTCGAGAACCCAGTGTTCCATGACAAGTCGAAGCATATTGAGATCAAGTATCACTATATCAGGGATAGGTGCAGAGAGGAGCAATGAAGCTCCAGTATGTTGCGACGGATGAGCAGATAGCCGATGTGTTGACCAAGCCGCTAGCTAGAGTGAAGCTTGAGTACTTCAGAGAGAAGCTTGGTGTTCTTCAGATCGAGGGTCCTTCCAAGGGGAAGTGATGAGTCCGGAAGATGCAGATGCACATGGGCCAGTCCGGCATGGTGGTAGGTTGGTCCTCCCATGGTCGTTGACATAAGTGCCGAGCCTTTCCGGCATGGTGGTAGGTTGGTCCTCCCATGGTCGTTGATGTAAGTGTTGTGCCTTTCCAACATGGTGGTAGGCTTGTCCTCCCATGGTTGTTGATGTAAGTGCAATGCCTTTCCGACATGGTGGTAGGTTTGTCCTCCCATGGTCGTTGATGTAAGTGCAGAGCCTTTCCAACATGGTGGTAGGTTGGTCCTCCCATGGTCGTTGATGTAAGTGTTAAGCCCTTCCCGAATGGTGGTAGGTCGGTCCTCCCATGTTGATTGATGTAAGTGCTGTGTGATGTGCAGCTGGGTTGTGCTCCGTGTGACGATGAGATGATCTGAAGACGATGAGGTGATAGTAGGAGACGCAAGTATTTGCAGAGGAAATGTAATGACTAGTCCTGGGTTGTACCTACTTGATGGCTTGCTCGCAGAGATGATGAATACCTACATGAGGGCTTGTCCTACATCCAACATGAAAAAGGGTTGGCTCTGTAGAACTTCCTATGATGAGTAGAATTGAGAGATAGCACCAATCGATGGTCGACATGAGAAAGGTTGCAGCAGCGGTGACGACGGGGATCCATTGTTGATGATGATGTTCCAACATTGTTGATTCAGCGACGAAGACTTGTGTCCAGATGTGTTGATGACTGTGTCAAGAGAATACCTTCCTAGTTAAGAGGGAGTGTTAATGTTATTGTAACTGAGGAAGATATTTACTTGTATTTTATATTGTAATTATTGTTGTATTTTATTTGTACCTTCGACGGAGATGTTTATTCCTCTAGTCGGGGATGTAATTATTACATTTGGTCATGTAAAGTCATTGAGGTAAATCCTCCCTTGTAAGTCGGGGCAATAGATCTCTCTAGAGTCAAATGTAAAGGGGTTTTTAAGTACCCTAGAGGAGTCGGCCCAGTTAGAATTAGTTGGGGCCGACATGTCAAGTGGTAAAGTTAAAGTGGAAGTGAATGTATAAATAGAGAGCTAGGCTCTCTCATTTATTCATTCACTCACTCACCAAGTTCGCATTAGTGAGAAGGAGGACAAGTTCGCACAAGTGAAGAAGAGAGAAACTGTTGAAGACCATCTCTATTTTTGGGGTTTACTTTTGTGACATGTTTTGGTGATCACTCTATCTCTGAGGAAGTTGCGGGGCTTTCTCCTTTATGGTTTCCCCAAGGAAAATCTTTGTTTCTCTTATGTCTCTTGTGTTTATGATGTGCTTGTTATTCTCTTAGTAAGATCCTAGATAATTATGGATTAAAAGTTAAAAATCTAACATTCCACCCAGTAGATACAACCCAGGAACATCTACGTCTTCCACCCAGTGGATACAGCCCAGATTTATTACGTCTCTCTCTCAATCAACCTGCGTCTTCCACCCAGTGGATACATGTTGAAATATTGTATCTTAGAAGAATATTCTATTGTATTTTATTATTATTTATTCGGAGATGTTTTATTCCTCCGTCGGGATGTTATTATTGTATTTGGTCATCATAGAGTCATGAGGTAAAACCTCCTTTGTAACTCGTCGATAGAAGCCTCCAGAAAGTAATATTATATTGTTTTGAATCTTCCTAAGCAAGTCGGCCCAGTTAAGTTTGTTGGGGCCGACATAGTTAGTGAAAAAGTCAAGTGGAAGATAAAGTATAACTAGGAGTGATGTGCTCCTCATTTGGACACACACACTCACTTGTGTAATTCGCATAGGAGAGAGAGAGAGATGTCTGCAAGGAGCAAGAGCACTTGTTTGGGGTTTTGTCTTTGTACTTTTGATCATCTATATTGAGGAAGTTTTTGCTGGGTTTTCTTCCCCTAGAGGGTTTCCCAGGATAAATCTGTGTCTATCTTGTGATTGTGTTTCTTTCAGTGATCCTGTATATGCTATTGTTGTGAAATCGAATTGAATACCGATGTTATCTATCTTAGCATATTGAATCTTAGCATGGTATCAGAGCTAGCCTGAATAGGACAGCTTTCACAAGGTGAAACTCTCTCTCTTCTCTCTCCGGCAAGAAATTAGGGTTTCTGTCAGAGTTAGAATTTTGGAAATATGACTGCATAGAAAGTTGCGCCTCCCTAGGGCACATCTATTGAGCCCTAGATCAAAATTTTTGAGTGGGTAGATCTCTAGGAAAGTCAAACCCTAGTTTGACTTTGGACCAAAAAACTGCAAAAAACCAGAAAACTGCAGAAACTGCAGATCAGAATTTTGCAAGTCAATTTTGAGAGGTGAAAATTTGGAATCTCCAGAAACCAAGTGTACCATTCAATTCGCCTCAGTCAAGCGCATCTCCTGGTAAGGTCGTTTTGCATTTTGAGAAATTTCATTTTTTGGTGACCTCGTGGATAAGATGGCCCCAAGCACTAAGCTTGAGGATAATCTAGAAGGAATAGAGAATTTTCGAGCATGGAAATATAGGATTGGCCTCATTCTTGAAGAGAATGATCTTGCCAAATACATCAAGGAAGAAGTTGCAGAACCTGAAGAGGATGAAGCTAAGGAGAAGCACAAGAAGGACCCGATTAGGGCAAAGAGGATCATTGTTGATTCTATCAAAGACCACTTGATTCCTCAAGTGTCATCCAAGAAGACCCCGAAGGAGATGTATGATGCCCTAGCCAGAATGTATGAAGGAAGGAACATCAATAGGAAGATGAATTTGAGAGCTCAATTAAAGAGTACCAAGATGTGCCAAGGAGAATCCATCCAAGACTACTTCACAAGGGTCTCCCAGTTCAAGGAGCAACTAGAAGCCATTGGAGACTCCCTTGATGAAGATGAGCTAGTTATGACTGCTCTCAATGGTCTCACTAGACCTTGGGATTCATTCGTCCAGACTATGTGTGCCAGAAAGGAAAGCATGAAATTTGACATTGTATCGGAAGATTGCATCCAAGAGGAGGCTAGAGTAGCCAATAGAGAAGCTTTACTAAAAGAAGATGATCAAGCCCTAGCCACCCATACCAAGAGAGGAAGAAGTCAATCTAACTTCAAGAAGGAAAGCCACAAGGAGTCTCAACCTCCCAAGAAGTTCCAAAGGACAAGAGGAAACAATCCAAGAAGAAACTACTCCAACTTTCAATGTTTCAATTGTGACAAGCTAGGACACATTGCCAGAAATTGTCCATTGAAGAAAGAAGAATACAAGAAGAGGAACAACAACAAAAGACATCATGCACACCTAGTTGAAGATGAAGAAGAAGAAGAGGAAGAAGGACCTCGAAGAAAACAATAAAAAGAAGAAGATGCAGAAGAGTATGTATTATTCTCTGCACTCTCTGGGTCTGTGACACCTGGAGAAGATACATGGCTTATTGATAGTGGTGCTTCAAAGCACATGACGGGACAAAAGAAAACTCTGTCAAAACTTGAAGAGAAGAACTCTCCTCAAAAGGTATCATTAGGAGATGACTATCAATATCCTATCAAAGGAATTGGTGAAGCAAGCTACAAGCTTGATTCTGGAACCCCCATGAAGATGAAGGAAGTCTTATATGTACCAGGTTTGAAGAAGAACCTACTTTCTATCTCAGCATTAGATAAGAAAGGATATAGGGTTGCATTCATAGATGGACAAGTACTTATGTTGCCCAAAGGAAAATCAATTGAAGATGCAGTTGTCATTGGTGAAGAAGAAGGAGGCTTATATAAACTCAAGGGACATTCTAAAACAGCCCTTGTTCATGAGACCACTAGCCCAAGTGAATTATGGCATAGGAGGCTTTCTCACATCAACTACAAAGCACTACCCCATGTGAGCAAAGTAGTGACGGGATTACTAGATTTGAAGATTGATCATGAAGGCATTTGCAAAGGATGTGCAAAAGGAAAGAATATCAAGAATCCATTTCCGAAGAGTGAGACAAAGACTAAAGGTACGTTGGAATTAATCAATTCAAATGTATGTGGTCCAATGCCCTCCACATCTTTGAGTGGTTATGAATATTATGTTACATTTATTGATGACTATTCAAGAAAGACATGGATATATTTCTTGAAAGCAAAGGATGAAGTATTTGGAAAATTCAAGGAATTCAAAGCCTTGATAGAGAATCATTCAGAAAGAAGAATCAAGACACTCAGAACAAACAATGGTGGAGAATATACTTCAAAATATTTTGAATCCTTTTGTAAAGAAGCTGGAATTAAGAGGGAACTAACTACTCCCTACAATCCTCAACAGAATGGTGTTGCGGAAAGAAAGAATAGGACCATTATGGAAGAAGTGAAGACAATGATACATGATCAAGATCTTCCAATGCATCTATGGCTGAAGCAGCAAGGACGACAGTTCCCATAGTGCCCTTGGATTCAAGACTCCAGAAGAAATGTTCACATGAAAGAAGCCTGAAGTGAGCCATCTCAAGATATTTGGTTGCCCAGTATATGTTCACATACCAAAAGAAAAGAGAGCCAAGTTGGACCCTTCCGGAAAGAAGGGAATATTTGTTGGATACTGTGAAGTCTCCAAAGCCTTCAGAATATACATTCCAGGATTCCATCACATGGAGATTAGTAGAGATGTAACATTTGACGAAGAAGCAGCTCTCAAGAGATCCAGAAAGTGCCAGCATGAAGAAGTATATGAAAAAGATGTACCTCCCAGAAATGTAGAAGTTGCACCCTCCCCCGAAGATGAAACACCAGAAGACCATGATATGCTAGAACCTCAAGAACCTCCCACTATGAATATGTCACGAAAGAGAAAGCCTGCTTGGGAAAGAGAAACTATACAAGAAGCAGAGAAGTATGGAGCTCTAGAAGGCTCCAAAAGAGTAAGCAAGAAGCCAAAACCATTTTCCAGTTTTGTGGCTTTGATGTGTGATCTTGTAGATCAAAAACCTACAAGTTATGAAGAAGCTATAGAGAAGAAAGAATGGGTAGAAGCAATGACGGAAGAATACCAATCAATAATGAAGAATGATGTTTGGGATATAGTTCCCAAACCAGAAGGAAAACATGTGGTATCTTCCAAGTGGATCTACAAGATAAAGCATGCAGCTGATGGAAGTATTGAGAAATACAAGGCAAGGTTTGTGGCTAGAGGATTCTCTCAGAAAGAGGGAATTGATTATGAAGAGACATTTGCACCAGTATCAAGGTACACTTCCATTAGAACCATCATGGCACTTGCATCCATGATGAAGTGGAGTTTACACCAGATGGATATGAAGACAGCTTTCCTGAATGGTGTGATTAAGGGAGAAGTGTACATAGAACAGCCACAGGGATTTGAAGTTGAAGACAGACAGACTCACGTATGCAAGTTAAAGAAGGCTCTGTATGGATTGAAGCAAGCTCCTAGAGCTTGGTACGTGTTATCACACAACTTGTAGTTGTCTCTAAAGGTATCCCATCCAGGACGGCAGAGGTGTAGACAACTAAAGAGGTGACCCAAGAGATGCCACGGTTCCCAATGCAAGATGGGTGTCACGTTAACCGAGGAACTCTTCACTTTAGATCAAGCCTAAGCAAGATCAAGGGGGAGACCCTAGCTTAGCCAATGAAGGCTAGCGAATGCAAATCAAGGCCTCTTACAGAAATGTGATGATGAAAGATAAGGAGACCAAGATGAAACAAGATCTAGATCTAAGGTGGATAAGTAGACCCAAAGTGGTTAGGGCTTGGTTGAAGAGGCTTAGGAAGTGACAAGTGTTCAACCAAGTGTAAGATATGGTCACTTATAGATTAAGGATAGTAGATCTAGATAGATCTAATGCCAAAGAAAAGTACCCAAGTGGAGCCCACACTTAAAAAGTGGAAGAATGGTCCAAATGGGGCCCACAAGTTCAAAATCAAGATGAGATGGCACTAGGGGGGATACTATAGCATGGATCTATGGATTTGAGAAGGAAAAAACAAGTAGATCCAATTAAAATATGATGCATCACCTAATGACCCAAGTGGGGCTCAACCCTCAAAATGAGGAATGGGGCCTACAAGGTGAAAATCAATAGGGTGAAGCACTAGGGGTAGGTTTTAGGGCTTGATCTATCCAATGAAGCAAAAATCTCACCTACCCATGTGTGGGATCTAGCAAAAGACCACTAACCCAAGGAGTGCGACTTGCCTCAAGGAGGACTAGTGCCTTAGATGAAGGGGCAAATGGAGTCGGATGTCCACCAAATTATAGATCTGGGTAGTTAAGGTGATTATTAAGGTGGGTTTTAATTATTAAGCCCAAGTGATTTCTATATCTCCATAGATTTGAAAAATAAAAAATGCAAGGGTTTTGATTTTAGGGTTTTAATGACCAATGGAGAAAAGATGGATGGAACTAGATACATACCTTGTAGAACATACCTCAAAAGCTTGTGGCCACTTTGCAAATTGATAATCTTCCCTTTGAGTTTATATTCAAGAGTGAAATTCAAGAGCCCAAGTGAAATCGTCCTCCTCCTAAGGTGACCAATTCGCCCTCCTCCTGCAAGACAAGATCAATGAGAAATAAGCCAAGCAAAACAATGATGAAAACGATGAAAAGATGAAAGAGAAAGCATCAACTATGTCACTAAGATACAATAATGATACTCCCTGAGACAAAAGGCCAATCCAAGGAAAGATATGGGGTTTCCCCACAATAGCTCTCCTCCAAATCGTCCTCCTCTTCACCAAATTGGCCTCCTTGTAGAAAAACGTCTTGGAACCCCAAGATCCACAATGATACACAAGAAAAAGATTGTATATTCAACTTGCAAAAGAATCCATCAAGACAAGAGAAGAAGATCCACAAAATAGTATTTTTATTTCAAGTTTGTAGAGCTCCAAAGGTGCCTTTACAATAGGGGGGTCTCCTCCTTAAATAGGATGAGGAAGACCAAAACCCTAAACCACTTTTGAAATGAGTGGTTGAGATCAAAAGATACAACAATATAATAGATGGCTAAGATGAGACAATACAACATAAGACAAGGATCACTCACTAAAGTGATGACGCGTGGTCTAAAAGACACTAGGAGGGGTGAGGTCATGGCTAGGGGAGACTAATACAAGTGTTTCTCACATACGATGACTAGGACAAGTGACTAGAAGCACATGGTGGGGCTAGGAGGTATTATTCCCCTTCACTAGCATCACCCCATGGCACAATAATATAACATAAGACTCAATGACATGTCCAAGTACACAAATGATCAAATCATGTCCCCCCAAAGCAAAGAGAAATATACATCAAAAGACATTTTGTTGACAATGTGGACCCCACTGACTATTGCAAATTGATCTAGAAGGAGTGGGATACACCATGGATGACCTCAGAGAAGACCTCATGCCAAAACCTTTCCTCAATTTCCCAAATCGAATTCCTCAGTGACCTTTTTATTCCATTTTTTAATCCTCCTGAAAACCCTGATACTGCCCATAACTGACCACCAGGTGCCTGCGTTGTCAAACTAAATGTGCCATCATGTCCGGAAGGGGGGTAATATGGTAAAAACAAGTGGCTGGACCACCCCCTTCCCTTGTAGCGCCCTAGGCAACAACTAGCCTCCAAAGCTCTGGCTGGACAGGCCACATCAACATGGCCAATCTGGTCAACAGGTGGAAAACTGCTCATAACATGTCCGGGAGTGCCTGAAACTGATAGATAAGTGTCTCAATGGATCCATAAGACCCAAATCCACTAGATATGAGTACTCATATACCTCATGATAACCTGTAGGATCATCTATAGGGTCCACCATACCCAGACAGTGTAAAAAAATTATGATTTGGAAATAATAATAAACATGACAAACTGCATCAATCATCATCTGAAGCCTGTGTCCATCATATGGAATCATCAAAAAGGTATATAGAAGACCATTTATCATCATCAAACATAAAGTGGTCCATCTCATCACAGATCCCAAGGTTGACCTTGGTCAACTATGTTTGACCAGTCAAACCGATCAAAATATGACCCTGGCTAAGAAGCCAAATTACTGCAAGTGCAAATAGTTAATACATGCTCTCTAGATCATTTTCATAGCTAGACTCTAAAGTATTAAGCATTATTTCACTAGCAGTTAATAAATAATAAATAGGTTAGTTAAATAATCCACTTCCAAGAAGAATCTCAAGAATATACTTGTTTGTAAACATGATCAAATTCCTAGCGAAGGGTGAAAGCTAAAGACACAAGGTTAGGTGAAAGGGGATGACTTGACTGGCTTGACATTGTGATACTTTGGATGAAGGACATAGTGTTACACACTTAAGCATGTGTTGGACAAGATGTACACAAGGAATGGCGGTGTCTCACAAATGGGTAAGTTGTTCAGAGAAGTGCTTATTCAACCTTGGCAAAAATTGTCTACTATTAGAACCGTCGTGAACTAGGTGCCCGGATAACCGTAACTTGAGGTTCTAGGGGACACTTAGAATTAGTTGTCCCTTGCTCCATCTCACATCATCACCCGCAGGCTCAATGAGGAAAGTTTCACATATAAAATCAACAGTCTTTAGATTTCGCATACATTTAGCCACTGCTTTTTAGGACCTTTCATTCCATGGCCAGCAATCTTTAGATTTAGCATACATTTATCCATTGCTTTTTAGTCCTAATATGACCCCTCTGGGATTTCACATGCGCTGATAAGCACAACTAATCGCAGCTTACATCCAAGGTGCATTTACATTTCATAACATTTGAATTTCACTTCAATTTCATAGCCCTTTTCATTGGGTTGTACAAGATATAACAATAATTTCCATATGTAGTACACTTTTGCTTCAGGTTTTATCCAACACAACTCAAGCAACTAGGGGGACTTCCGCAATCTAAACCAAACATCGGGGCAACCGACTAGAATGATAAAGGCATAAAATCCAACTCACCAAGGGCAAGTTTTGTTTCCAACTCAGAGCCGAGACACAATATAAACATGGATGCAAATCCAACACAGAGGCAAAAGCGGGGAGATCCTCCGTATCACAAGTCAAGGTGTAAGTCAGGGTGAAGACCAATATATGGGGAGATGACAAATGGATGGGTGAAGACAAGTTAAGATGGTGCCTAAGCTAGCAGGTCAAAAAGACATTAAATGATCATGTTCACATTCATAAGAAGGTAAGGACCAACAAGTATAAACAAGAGTTTCCAAATGTCAATAGTACAACCAATACATATAATCCATAACCAATTCCATCTTAATTTTAATACACTGCCAGATCATACTTACTTTATACCAAGTCAATGCTAATAAAAATGACCTAAACAGCAAGGTAATAACATCAATGCACATCATATATATACTGGGTCATCAATCAATATCTGTAATCTGAACCAACTATAACCACTGAGAACATTGTGTTTGAAATACTGAAGAACTGCACTGCAACTGTATGGAATAAAAGGCCACATCGGCCATCAAATCTGAGGTCTCAAGGCTCGGCCTTGGCATAAGGTCTACTAACTGTCTGATACAAAGATGCTCCGATGTGTGAGTGATCATCAATAATGTTGCTCATCATAGTTGATCTCACTGAATAAGTGTAAAGGAAAAGCTCAAAAATGTGCAGATATCTGCTTTGACAACATGGTAGCCTCGCTACTATGTATGTGATAACAGTACGGAAGGATAGATAGATTTTTGACGAGCTTGGGATTTACCAAAAGTAAAGCTGACCCTAACCTTTACTTTAAGGTTATGGATGATGAACCTGTCATATTATTGTTGTATGTGGATGATTTATTTCTGACAGGAAATGAGAAACAGATTGTAGAGTGCAAGAAGAAGCTTGCTGAAGAATTTGAAATGAAAGACCTTGGATTGTTGCACTATTTTCTAGGTCTGTAAGTATGGCAGAACCCAGAAGGAATCTTTCTCAACCAGGGAAAGTATGTTGTGGAAATCCTAAAAATATTTGATATGTTGGAATGTAAAACCATGGCCACACCCATGGATACTGTTATCACACAACTTGTAGTTGCCCCTAGTGGTATCCCATCCGGGACGGTAGAGGAGATGGACAACTAAAGAGGTGGCCCAAGAGATGCCACGGTTCCCAATGCAAGGCGGGAGTCACGTCAACCGAGGCACTCTTCACTTTAGGTCAAGGTGAATCAAGACCAAGGGGGAGACCCTATAACCAATCAAAGATGATTGGACCCAAACAAAGGTTCCTAGGGATGAGTAAATGGTAAGTTACGGAAACCAATGCAAGGTAAAGTGGACCTAGAAATTAAAGTATGGTTGAAGGTGGTTTGAGAAATGATTAGTGTTTCAACCAAGGTATGATTTAGGCCACATGATTAGTTATAATGATCAGATATGGTACCATGTGTTACACAAGTGGGTCCTACTTTCTTGGGATATGTGAACAGTTCAAATGGGACCCACAAGGTGAGATTAAGGGATGCAATTGGTACTAGTGGATATGTAATGAGTAGATCTATGGGTCTAAGTTGAAATTAGGAATACCCATGTACCGGATCTAAGGTTTGACACAATTCCCAAGGAGTGCGACTTGCTTAAGGAGGACTAGTGCCTTGTTGGATGGGTTAATGGAGTCAAAAGATATGTCAAAGTGTAGATCGGGACACCTAGAGGTCAAGTCAAATGGGTTAATTGAGATAAAGTGGTTGGATCTTGCTAGATCTAGGATTTCATGAAATGACCCAAGTGGACCACAATCCCTTGAAACAAGGAATGCTACCCCCAAGGCAGATCGTCACAAAATGATATTCTAGTCCTAGGTTTCAAGGTATTCCCGTTCCAAATCCACAAAAATCTCCACTACCCACGTCCTCAAAGTGGGCAAACTCAGTCACCCAAGGAAGTGCGGCCTTGCTCAAGGAGGGCTAAAAGGTGGATAAAGTGTGTCAAATCAAGTCCAATGGCCACCAAATTGTAGATCCAAGTAGCTTAGGCAATGATCTATGTGGAACTAGAAAATCAAGTCAATCCAAGGGTTAGATCTTACTAGATCTGAGTTTTGAGGTGCCAAGTAGTTCAAAAGGGGGTTTTAATCCCTTAAAATGTGGAATGATGCCCACAAGGTAGAAATCACCAAAGTAAGAGTCTAGGGGTAGGTTATCAAGTGTGTAGATTGCAAATCGAGTGGGATCTCACCTACCTATGTGCTAGATCTAACCAAACAAGCCTCTCCAAGGAAGTGCGATTTGGTTCAAGAGGGCTTTATTGCCTTGAAAAGTGTGTCAATTTTAACCCAATCACCACCAAACTATAGATCCAACTAGGGGTGGATGCTATAGAGGTGGGTTTTTAATATCTCTTCAAAAGCAAGGCTAGATCTAAGTAGATCTAAGAAAAACCAAAATGAGGGTTTTGATTAATTAGGGTTTTTGTGATCTAGAAATTATGGATGATTCAAAGAAGAAGAAGATCATACCTTTGGAGCATACCTGGATGAAGAGATGAATGCTAGTTGAGATGAGGATTACTTTTGCCAAAGATCAAATGGAGAATTTTGGAAGCCCTCTTGCAAAATCGATTTGTCCAAGCCACATATGTATCCCTCTAACCTGTCAAAACCAAGGAGCAAAGTATCAATCAGTTTAACATGTTGAAGGTAGATACAAGCAAGAAAGAGATAAGCAAAGAATAGTTGGTGCAAAGACAAAACCATTCCCTGTTTAACCCAAAACGTCCTCCTCCAAGCTTGAAGGGCAAGCCTCCCCACCAATTCGCACTTGTTGAAGAAGTCTTCTCCACCTGTAAAAAGATATGGCAAATATGCAAGATAGCTACAATAGATCCTCCAGTGCAATGGACAAAAGCATTTACAATCAAAACAACCAACATCCACTCCAACCCAAGCATGTACTCCAAAAGATAGAAATTTTATTCCAAGAGCCAAGAGCCAAGAATCTCTAGATGATTTTACAATGAGAGGCTCCCTCCTTAAATAGGATGGGGAGCGAGCAAAATCCTAACCACTTTTTACATGAGTGGCTAAGATTAAAAGATCAAAAGATTTAATCAATGGTTGAGATGAGCTCAACAATAAAATACATGGATCAACCATAAAATATAACAATAAGTGGAGAAAATCGCCCTAGGAGAGGGGATCCCACCAAATCATGATGACAAAATATAACAATAAGCTTATGGTGGGTCCAAGGGGTAATTTTAGCCACCCTTGGTCAATCCCCATAGCACAATAATAATAAAATAGTCATCAATATACCAAATCGTGCCTCTATGGACAAATCGTAGGCCTCAAAAGACCTCAGAAATCACCAGAAAGTGCCATAAGTGATGGATGTGGGCCCCGATGAAGCTGAAACTACTGGAGAAGGTGCGGAAGACATCCCACTCATCATCACTGATCATCCCATGCCAAAACTTTGCCTCAGTAGCCCAAATCGAATTCCTTTGTAGCCATTTCTACCAATCCAAAACTGCCTCGGGAAGCATGTACCTGTCCCAAACTGCCTCCTGGAGTGCCTGCACTTTCAAGGTGAGGGCACCAGTGTGTCCGGAAGGGGGGTAATATGGTAAAAACAAGTGGCTGGACCACCCCCTCCATCATCAGCGCCCTAGGTGAACCAAATAAATATCATCTCTGCTCTGACAGGGTCTCTGACAGACCAAAACTGCACTAGGACAGCCTACTAAGGCTAAATCATCACTGTAACTGCCCGGAATTGGAAATAGACTGTCTCATTGGACTCAGAAGGTCCAAAAATATCCAAGATGTGTACTCATACACCATGTAGATCTCTGCATGATCATATAATATATCCAATACACCGGAACAGGTGAAATAATAATAATCTGTAAATGATCAAATAATGTTGAAAACCATAGATCATCATCATAAACCTGTATCTGATGCATAGAACCATCATGTACATGTACATAGACCATATATCATCTACCTGTGTCATCATAAGGTCCAATAATCTCATGTCCTATGATTGACCTTGGTCAAACTAGGTTTGACCAGGTCAATATTGACCAAATATAACTCAGACTACCATCTGAAGCTGCTGCAAAGTGTCAAAGGTTAATGCATGCTCTACAACTCATTCAAATAGCAATTATAACACAAAGTAATCATTACTGGCGATCTAAATCCAAATATATATTGTCATTAATTATTTATATGACTCAGACTAGACTTTCAGGACCATACTCACTTCATAGTTGTGATCAATTTGCTAGTGAAGGGTGAAGGCTCAAATAAAATGGCTAGGTTAAAGGGTGACTGACTGACTTAACATTGTGACACTTTGGATATGGGAAAGGGAATACACACCATAGTATATACTGAATGAGCAACAACACAGGGAATGGCGGTGTCTCACAAATGGATAAGTTGTTTAGAGAGTGCTTATTCAACTTAGGCATCTTGTCTACATCAAGTTGATCCAGGTTCATTAGGATCATTCAATTTCATTTCATGGCCTTTTTGGCCTACATAACCTTTCGGATCTTAGGTGTGCTGATAAGCACAACTAGTTGCAGCTTGCATCTAGGGCATGTTTTTTATACATACATAAGGTCAGCAATTTCTTAGATATAGCTTTTAAGAATCATTGCTTTTTGGACCTTTCTTTTATACTCTTCAAGGAGTATTTTTATCAATTCATCGCTCTTGCCCTTTTTAGTTTGCATGGGCGAATTTAGAAGTTTCCATAAGTAGTACATGAGCTTTCAGTTTTAACCAACAACATCTCAAGTGACTAGGGGGAATTCGAGCCAATGCCAAACATCGGGACAACCGACCAAAATGATTTAGGCCTACAATCCAAGTCACCAGAGGTAAGTTTTGTCACCAACTCAGAGCCGAGACACAATAAACAGGGAAGCTCATCCAATACAGAGGCTACAGTGGGGAAACGATCCTCCATGCCACTAGTTAAGTAGTAAGTCAGGGTGATAAACTAAAAGGTAGGTAATGGATGGATGAAGACAATGAGTAATGGAGCCAACACTAGCAAGCCAAGGTATGGTGGAATGATCACCTCTATTCTCCCGAGGGAGGGTAAAACCAATGAGTATGAATAGTGAACTTCTAAGTCTGAGTAAGGACAGTAGAATATATATATAATAAGATCAACCAGGTCCACATATCTATATGATCGCCAGATCATGACACTAAATGTTAAGACATGCCATAAGAATGAATATAAAAGCAATATAACCATAACACCAAGATATACCTGCTGAGTCATATACCTGAATGCTCATCCTCTGAACCATCATTTGTCCTCTGAAACTACTACTGTAACTCTGGGCACTACTGACTGCTCTGCATAAATGATATAATGGCTACATCGGTCATCTCTCTGAGTGTCCTGAGACTCACTCATGGCATGGGGAATACATATGCTGTCCAAAATCTGATAGTGATCCACATAGATAGCTGCTTATCTCATCATCTCAAAGTAAAGGAACTGGCTGAAGAGTGCTCTGGAATCTGAAAAATAATGTGTGGTAGCCTGGCTACTACATATGTGATAACAGATACCAAACTGAAGTTGTTAGCTGATGAATCGTCAGAGTTAGTGGATGTGACTCAGTACAAACAGATTATTGGGTCGTTGATGTATTTGACGAATACCAGGCCAGATATATGCTTTGCTGTGAACACCCTGAGTCAGTATCTAGTTGAGCCTAGACATGTTCACCTGGTAGCTGCAAAGCATGTGATGAGGTACCTGAAAGGTACGATAGACTTTGGTCTATACTATGTTGGAGATCATGACTACAGATTGTATGATTATACAGATGCAGATTGGGACGGAAGTGTCTCAGACAGGAAGAGCACCTCAGGTGGATGTTATTGTCTGGGATCCGCCATGATCTCATGGTTTAGCAAGAAGCAGTCCAGTGCTGCTCTCAGCATAGTTGAAGCAGAGTATATAGCAGCTTGTTCTGCTAGTTGTGAAGCCATATGGCTTCGAAAATTGATGTCAGGTCTATTTGACCTGGAGTTGGATACCACGGTGATTCTATGTGACAACCAGAGTTGTATAAAGATGACGGAGAACCCAGTGCTCCATGACAAGTCAAAGCACATAGAAATCCAGTATTTTTACATATGGGATATGGTACAGAAGGAAGCTATAAAGCTCCAGTATGTGAGCACTGATGAGCAAGTTGTTGATGTGTTGACTAATCCTCTGTCTCGAGTGAAGTTTGAGTACTTATGTGACAAGCTTGGTGTGGTTCGAAAGGACCTTCCTCGAAAGGGGGAGTAGTGATGATGATGTTGTGGTGGGATTGTATCATCCCTGGACATTAGTCCTAAAGTGATCCGTAGACTTTTGTCTTCGTGATGTGATTGGGATTGTATCATCCCTGGACATTAGTCCTAAAGTGATCCGTAGACTTGTCTCCATGATGTGGTTGGGATTGTATCATCCCTGGACATTAGTCCTAAAGTGATCCGTAGACTTTTGTCTACGTGATGTGGTTGGGATTGTATCATCCCTGGACATTAGTCCTAAAGTGATCCTCAGACTTTTGACTCAGTGATGTGGTTAGGATTGCATCATCCTTGGACTTATGTCCTAAAGTGAGGGATTGATCATCCCGTAATTGGATCATGTGTGTTGCAGGTTATGTTGTTGTAGGTGATGTTGTTGTTGATCGAAATATCAAGAGTTGTTGTAGATAATCGAGAAATCAAGTGTTGTTGTAGACGATCGAGCAATTGAGTGCTGCAGAAGATGAAGATCAAAGATGAAGACTCAGTGTAGTTGTAGAAGATAATGCTCCAGTACTAAAGATGTTGAAGATGTTCCAGTAACTGTTCCAGTTGTTGATATTGTTAAAGAAAACTTCCGATGATTTATAGATGTATCACCTTGATGTTGTTGATGATGCTCTCTCTCCTTGCTCCTACAATTGATGTTGTTGTTGTCAGTAGAATACCCTTCTCGTTAAGGGGGAGTGTTGAAATATTGTAACTTCGAAGAATAAGCTATTGTATTTTATTATTATTTATTCGGAGATGTTTTATTCCTCCGTCGGGATGTTATTATTGTATTTGGTCATCATAGAGTCATGAGGTAAAACCTCCTTTGTAACTCGAGTCGATAGAACCCTCTAGAAAGTATATTATATTGTTTTGAGTCTTCCTAGGTAATTCGTCCCAATTAAGTTTGTTGGGGTCGACCTAGTTAGTGAAAAATTCAAGTGGAAGATAAAGTATAAATAGGAGTGATGTGCTCCTCATTTGGACACACACACTCACTTGTGTAATTCGCATAGGAGAGAGAGAGAGAGAGAGAGAGAGAGAGAGAGAGATTTGCAAGGAGAAGGAGCACTTGTTTGGGGTTTTGTCTTTGTACTTTTGATCATCTATATTGAGGAATTTTTTGCTGGGTTTTCTTCCACTAGAGGGTTTCCTAGGATAAATATGTCTATCTTGTGATTGTGTTTCTTTCAATGATCTTGTATATGCTATTGTTGTGAAATTGAATTGAATCTGATGTTATCTATCTTAGCATATTGAATCTTAACAGGTTATGCCATGTCATGATCCTCTGGAATAGGATCTTCTTCAACATTTCTTTCTGGTGCTCTGTTTTCTTTTGTAACTCTAGGAGCTTCCTACTCCTCTTCATCCTCGTGAGTCTTCTTGGATTTGTTAAAATTTGTGTCTTCATCAAATGTAACATCCCAGTTGATCTCGATCTGACGGAATCCTGGGATGTAGATACGGTCAGCCTTTGATTGCTCACTATAGCCCACAAATATTCCCTTCTTTCCTGAAGGTTCCAACTTCGATCTCTTCTCTTTTGGAATATGGATAAATACAGGACATCCAAATATCTTCAGATGGCTAACTTCACGCTTCATACCTGTAAACATCTCTTCTGGAGTCTTGTTGCCAAGAGCACTGCGAGAGATTTTGTTCTGTACATATACTATGGTTTTGGTTGCTTCTGCCCATAGATGCATGGGTGAGTCTTGATCATGGATCATAGCCTTCACTGCTTCTATGATCGTTTTGTTCTTCCTTTCAGCTACACCATTCTGTTGGGGATTATAGGGAATAGTAAGCTCCCTCTTAATCCCTGCTTGTTTACAAAATTCTTTGAAATCGACTGAAGTATATTCCCCTCCATTATCTGATCTTAAAATCTTTATCTTCTTCTCAGAGAGGTTTTCTACAATAGCCTTGAACTCTTTAAACTTTTCAAAGACTTCATTCTTATTCTTCAGAAAATAAATCCATTTCTTGCGGGAGTAATCATCAATAAAAGAAGCATAGTAAACATACCCGCTTAGTCAAGTGGTGGACATAGGTCCACAGATATCTAAGTGAATGATATCTAGAATACCTTTCGCTTTGTTGTCACTGCTTGGAAATGGATGTTGTTGTAATTATAACTTCGGAAGATATTCCCTTGTATTTTATATTGTTATTATTATTGTATTTTATTTGTACCTCCGACGGAGATGTTTTTCCTCCGTTCAGGGATGTCATTATTATTCTTAGTCATTCTAGGTCATTGAAGTAAAAGCCTCTATTGTAAGTCGGGGCAATAGATCCCCAAAAGGTCAAATGTGATTGTATTATTGAGTCTCCTAGAGAAGTCGACCCAGTCAGTTTAGTCAAGGCCGACCTAGTCAGTTAAAAGGTCACCCCAAAAGTAAAGTATAAATAGAAAGCAAAGCTCTCTCATTTGGACACACACTCACTCACTTAAGTTCGCATAAGTGAGAGAGAGAAGACAAGTTCGCATAGGAGAAAGAGAGAGAGTTGCAGAAGACTATCTTGTTTTGGGGTTTTCCATTTTGTGATATTGTATTGGTCACAATTCTATCTCTGAGGAAGTTGCGGGGTTTTCTCCTTTATGGTTTCCCCGAGGAAAATCTTTGTGTCTCTTGTGTTATGCTGTGCTTGTTATTCTTTCAGTTAAGATCCTAGATAATTTTGATTAAAAGTAGAAAATCTAAAAATGGATTCTTCATACTCTTTCCTTGAGCACATCCTTTGCATACTCCTTCATGATCAACCTGGATTTTTGGCAGTCCAGTCACCACCTTACTTACTATTGGTAAGGCTTTGTAGTGTACATGAGCTAGTCTTCTATGCCATAGCTCACAACAAGGGCTCATGGTATTGGTCATCAATGTTGTATCTGCATGACCCTTCAGTTTGTAAAGTCCTCCTTCTACTCCAATGACTACTGCATCATCAATAGTCTTCCCCTTTGGCCACATAAGAACTTCACCATCTATAAATAAAATTCAAGGACCTTTATAATCTAATGCTGAAATAGATAGAAGGTTCTTCTTTAAACTTGGTACATAAAGTACATCTTTCATATTCATGGACTTTCCAAAGTCCAATTTATAAGAGGCTTCTCCCATTCCTTTGATGGGGTATTGATAATCATCTCCAAGTTTTACTTTGTGTGGAGATTTCTTCTGAATGAGATGTCAGAGGGATTCTTTGTATCCCGTCATGTGTTTTGAAGCTCCACTATCTACTAGCCAAGTATCACTCCCATGAGATATTGAACCAGTGAGGGTTGATATTAGAACATATTCTTCACTAGAGTCTTCATCATCTCTGGTTTTGACTTCCTCATCATACTCACTATCTTGTGCTGCATGAGCATGAAATCTCTTCTTCTACTTCTTATGATGTCCCGATTTGTTTGGACAGTTTCTTGCAATGTGTCATGTTTTATGACAGGAATAGCATTCAATGGAAGATAGATCTTTCTTGAACTTCCTTTTCTTTTGAGGTCTTCTTCGAAAGTCTTCACGGGGACGTATGTTGTTCTTTCTTTTCCTTCCACCTTTGGCATGAGTTTCCAAAGCTTGATCTTCATTGCCGTTTAGTTTATCCTCCCTCACCGCTATTCTTTCTTCCTCTTGCACACACTCTTCCCATAGCTGTCTGAACTGGATCAATTTCTTTCTAGCACAAATGCCACAAACAAATGGTTCCCAATCTCTGGGGAGACCATTCAGAGTGGTCATCACAACTTCTGCATCCTCTACCATGTCTCCAATAGCTTCTAGTTGTTCTTTTACCTGGGACACTCTGGAGAAGTATGAGTGCATGGACTTAGAATTCAAGTTCTTCACACCCTTGAGTTGATTTCTCAAGGTCATCTTCCTATTAATGTTCTTCCCTTCAAATAGGTTGGTCAGGGCATCAAACATTTCCTTTGGGGTCTTCTTGGAAGACACTTGGGGGATCAAGTGATCTTTGATGGAATCAGCAATGATCCTCTTTTCCTTGACCATATTCTTCTTATGCCTTGCTTTGGATTCTAAGGCAATGATCCTATCTTGTCTTTCCTTATCCTTTGGAACAATTTGCTTACTTCCCCTATTATCTAATTACTTAAATTATTTTGAAAATGCCTTTACCAACAGAAGAGATTTGATCTACTATGGTTCAACCATAAATTCACAAAACAAAACACTCACAGCAAATATGCCTCGTGTGACCCTTAATTCCCAAATTTGGATATGACTTTCTTTGACAACACTTTTTCTTATGAAAGGAAAATTTAAATAAATATATTCCAAGGTTTCACCTTTAAAACCTTTTTGAAAAAAAGGAAGGTTAGAATTATTCTAAGAAGAAATGAGACTATCGAAACAAAACATTGAATAACATCTCCAAAGGTTGAGCTCTAGGTAAGAAAATTTTATCACATTTCAAAAGTATCATTGATGCATAAAGCCAAAATAAGTAACAAGCCAAGATTTTCTTTTTAAAGAAAATACCTGAAAAATGCGATTTCCATTTATATCCCAACTACTTCCTCGTTTCTCTGCACGATAAAATCGGCAACCCACACAATGGCGCAATTTTAGTAGCTCAATTATATATGCTACAGATCGTGGGGCGCAGTCAGGAAGCAACTGCAACAAACATCAAAATGTCACTTTGTTAAATAAGAAACAGAAGCAACAAGCAAGATAGAAACTTTCTTAGCACAGCATTTGCCATGTTAAAAGAATTGAAAATGAAAATAAAAAATATGATAAATTAAAGAAACCTTTTCTCCTTAAAGTGAATGACATGTACAAAATGGTCTATGGAGCCGTGAGTTGAATACTAAATGCTAAGAGAGGAAACTCCAAGCTTGAGATCTTAAAGTCAGTAGTTACTTCCTAATCATGCTCCCTTAAAAGGGGATAATTAATTAAGGCCAGTGCACAAAACGAGGAATGATTATCTTGAGAAAGGCTTAATGTTAATATCTAGGAGATATTAACAACTTATATATCTAAATATACTGAAGTATGAAATCCCTAAATTATAGGATTTGATTTCATAGATGCAACAAGAACCAATGCTTAAGGCATTTATACTACAAAACCTTAAATCAAAAGAACACATATCAAGTTTGATATTCAAAAGTAATATTTTTTCTGCAAAAATTGATAGAAGACTTCATCTTTGCTACATTTCAACCTAAGATAAAACCAAGTATGCTTTCAATATTTCTTGTTGATGTAACAAACTAGACACCATGGCCTATTTCATTCCTCCATTTTTTGGTGCTGAAACCTATTAGCCACATATGCAGCATATCTCCAATTGTGATACTATCTCTGGTCATTCTAGCCTTATGTGCACACAATAATATCTTCGGTAGCAAATATTTAAGGGTTATGTTCAGTGTGACTTCCGTAACAAATAAGCTGTACTGCATATAATGTACAAATAAAAGTAGCACAGGATTGTGTCTTTTGGTTGAACTCACACAGTAATTCAGTTTCAGTTGCCAGAAGCACAATTGCAAGCAATGCAAAGTCGGAGTTCAATTGCATCAAGAAAGACACCTATTGCAGCAAATATACTCTAATCACAGCCCAAAGTTATTCAGATTCAACCAATAGCACTACATTATAAGAATACTAAACAAAAAATGTCATAATAATATCGAAGAATATTATCAGATAGATGGGATGACAGTCAGTCAATAGTTGACTGGGGCATGATATCTATTTATATCAAGGAATTCTCATTCTCACTTAGGAATCTATGTGTAAACATTCTTCAAATCTGAGGAATCTGTGTACATCAAATGTGGGCCTATCACAGAGGGAAACACCCAAATTCTGAAGACTACTCCTAGTTTTGTCTGTAATACTTTGCTCTAATTATCTCGCTTTATCTTCTTTTATGTGAGTGAACATCTCTGAGAGGTGATTGTGTGTTTTCTAAATGGCACACGCACATATTGCAGCATTGATGTTATTTTGAAATTTAACCCTGTAAAAGATTTTCATCTGGCTGTAGCTACTAACAGGTTCTTTGGAATCTTGGATATCTTGGGTACTAGTAACAACATCAATTAGTAACTGGCAGCTAGATGGTGAAAGGTCTCACTATCTAGGGATAGAATCCCAAGATATGCAAGGTTAGAATGTTTCTACCAACAGAAATATTGAAAAACAAATCTCTGTCCCTTGATAATCAATTCATAGACAAATGCAGAAAAAATCAACGTCACTCAAGCACTCTCAAGGACATCCATATTCAAGTTAGCTCGAGGCATATAATCAGAGATTTCAGCACTTACATATACACTCTTCTTAACTAACCATAACTTCTATAGCCCTGAGATCATTTCATCCCTTTTATGGTTTTGAAATATTAACACTCACAACCCACATATATCCTCTACACGTTCAACTTCTGAGAAACTAAGCACTATGAGGAGGTCAGATTAGTTGCAGATCTGGTAATTGTAGGATGAACAAATTGCTTGCCCTCTATGTAGATCCTCATGATTCTTAGGACCATGACGTCATTGTAGATGTATTTTGTGATGGCCTTTGCCATTTCCAAAATACATTTTATCCAAACAACATTTCCAATATCCTGCAAGTTCCAACAACAGGTCCAAACAATGGGCTGCACATGAGGTGCAGAAAATGGAGGGGTGTCTCTCCATGAAATGTCTGTTGGCGGCCACATAGTTTGCTGCATTATCTGTAACACTTCATACAACATTTTCTTCTCGCACCTTTGCAACAACAAACTCTAACAACTTGCAAAGCATCTGGGCACACTTAACTTGGTCAGAAGCATCAATGAATTCGAGGAACATCATGCCCTTGGAACAAGAAACAAGGAAAGCTATCAAGGTTTTTTTCCTTGTATCTGTCCAAATGTGACTCGTAATAGTACAACCAATCTGTGCTCATGAGTCACAATACTCTGCAATAATTTGGGTTACATCATGAACTGTCTCAACCAACAAATCACCCCTAAGATTTTCATATTTAGAGGATTTGAACCCTAGTCCAACAATGGCGATCACAAGAATCATAGACTGCAAATAAATGCTATTAGAACAATTGAATGGAATGTCACAATAAAACCAGAAATTTGCTAGGGATAAACACAAAAATAGAAAATATATAATGTGTCATATGTAAGTTTCTTAATATGTTAAATGGCATTTGATCAAGGTTATATTATAATGTTAGGTTAGGCGTTAGGTGGCTTAACAACTTTAACCCACCTCAGACTCATATTTATGTACTTGTTGCAGCATATCAATAATCATTCATACATATAACATTTATTATTCTTTGCAATCAGTGTTAATTATGGTGTATATGCACTCATATATGATATTTAACATCGTATCAGATTCAAAATAGTCTTGGATCTTGTAAAGATGGAGACTAAGGATCAAAGACTTGGAAAATCATCACTACAGTTGGAGACCACAAAAGCCAAGGAAAAAGGAAGAGATGGGCAGTGGATACACATACACATTTTATGATATGAAACAGACCCCTTAAAAGAGAGAGATAAGATAAGATAGTTTAATTGATGTCCACAAATGACCAAGGATTATATAACAAATCAGCACTGCACTATAGGAGTGCCAAGATTACTCCTAAATTCTAAAAAAGGTTAAAAGATATATATGAAAGTATAAGAAAAGAAAAGCACGTGAAAGGGGCAGGAACCTGGGAACAGTGTGCCAAAACTAAATTAATATTCGAGGTCGAAGAGAAAAATTTGCTGATGGGCATCTATCTACTCGATCTGGGTTGAGGGACAACACCACGCAAGGAGTGGGTGTGCCCGCATGACCTTGTGGCAGTGAGAAGTCTACCAATGAAGCAAGAGGATGTACATTGTCTCTCTAATCTAATGTCATCCACATCCAAGGCTGGGAAGTCTACAGCACCTAGTGCCTCCAGTCACTGAGATATGCCAAAACAAAGAGGTTATGAGCCTAGTGTTCCAACATCTAGAAAGGTCTTACAAGGTCTCCCACCTAGGAGTGATAACCTTGCATATGTACAAAGCAAGGCATCTAATCGAGATAGTGAAATAAGGTTGTAAGAGACCCCCTAAGATCATGAAACGGGAAGTGATATCTCTCCCAGAGAGAGAGAGAGAGAGAGAGAGAGAACTTGCATATGATAGAAAGAAGACCCAAACAAGATGCATCACAGAGATGGGCAGCAGAAATACATAAAAATACAATGAGGAGTATCCAAATAGAGGGACTTGTCTCTAGATAAAGGTATGAAAATATGTTTAGATCTCTGTTGAGGGAAAAATAGCCACAGGTGTGAGTAGTATTCCCTGCCAGGAGAAATCCTTAAGGTTGCAGCAAGGACCTAGTATTGTGATTGTGAGTTAGTATCCCAAACTCCAAATGGCACAGCAAACTCTAAATAAGAAATAAAACAAAACTAACATGAAATAAAAGGGACAAGTGCTAAGGAAAACAAATAGAACAAGAGTATGCCAAACCAAATGTTGATTGCCCAATAGTCCAGCTAAATACAATGGTATCACCTAGGAGGCTAGGAGGTGAGGGCTTCAAAGGGAAGCCACCAATCTCCCTTAGGGAGGTCCTTTTGTCCACACAATTGCAAGATAACTAGCATAAGATAAGATAAGAACAATGGAGAAACACTTGCCTCTTAGATGAAGAGAGTGTTATCACATCCATAGTAGCTGGGCTACCATGGTTACAGAGCAGATATCTGTACTTTTCTGAGCTTTGCCTTTGCACATATTCAGTGAGATCAGCTACGATGAGCAGTATTATTTGTGATCACTCACGCATCAGAGCATCTTTATATCAGACATAAAGTAGACCCTATGCCAAGGCTGAGCCTTAAGACCTCAGATTTGATGACCGAGATGACATTTTATTCCATACAGGTACAGGGCAGTGTTTAGAGTTTCAGCAACAATGTTCTCAGTGGGTATAGTGGCCCAGATTACAGATACGGATATATGACCCAATATATATATGATGTGCATTGGTAGTATTATCTTGTTGTTTAGGTCATTTTGATAGCTTGACTTAGCATATGGTAATTATGATATGGCAGTATATATATGTTAAAATGAAAGTGGTTATTTTGGATTATATGCATTATTGTATTACTGACATTTGGAAACTCTTGTTTTATACTCGTTGGTCTTTACCTTCTTAGGAATGTGGACATGATCACTGTTGTCATTTTTACTTGCTAGCTTAGGCACCATTTTCACTTGTCTCCATCCATCCATTTATATTTCCTTATTATTGATATTTACCCTGACTTACACCTTGACTTGTGATATGGAGGACCTCCCCACTTTTGCCTCTGTGTTGGATAGCATCCATGTTTATTTTGTGTCTCGGCTCTGAGTTGGCAACAAAACATACCCTTTGGTGAGTTGGATTTTATACCTTGATCTCTCTAGTCAGTTGCCCCGATGTTTGATCTTGATTGTGGAAGTCCCCATAGTTGTTTGAGTTGTGTTGGCTAAAACCTGAAGCAAATTGTACTACCTTTGGAAATTATTGACATATATCTTTTGTAAAGCCCAATGAAAAGCATTGTGAAATGAAATGCAATGAATGTAAATGAACCCCAGATGAAAGTTGTGATTAGTTGTGCTTTTAAGCACATGCAAAATCCCAGAGGTCTCCTAAAGGCCTCAAAAAGCAATGGATAAATGTATGCTAAATCTAAAGATTGTTGGCCAGGTAAATGATAAAATGAAATGAAAGGTCCAAATAAAGCAGTGGTTAAGTATATGCCAAATCTAAAGACTGCTGACCTTATATGAAATTTTCCGCATTGAGCTTGCGGGTTATGATATGAGATGGGACAAGGGACAACTAATTCTAAGTGTCCCCTAGAACCTCAAGTTACAGTTAGTCAGGCACCTAGTTCACGGCGGTTCTAGTAGTAAACATTTTTCCAAGGTTGAATAAACACTTCTCTGAACAACTTACCCATTTGTGAGCACCTCCATTCCTTGTGTGTTCCTTGTCAACACATGCTTAAGTGTGTAACACCATTTCCTTTATTCAAAGTATCACAATGGCAAGTCAGTCAAGTCATCCCCTTTTGGCCTAGCCTTGCATCCTTAACCTTCACCCTCTACTAGCAAATTGATCATGTCTACAAATGAGTATATTCTTGGGGTTCTCTTTGAAAGTAAATTATTAACTAAACTACTATTATCTATTAACTGCCAGTGAAATAATGCTTAATGCTTTAAAGTCTAGCTATGAAAATGATTTAAAGAGCATGTCTTAACCATTTGCACTTGCAGCAACATGGCTTCTTTGGCCGGGGTCATATTTTGATCAGTTTGACTGGACAAACCTAGTTTGACCAAGGTTAGCCTTGGGATCCATGATGAGATGGACCACTTATATTGTATGATGTTGATCTATGGTCCTTTATATACCTTTTGATGATTCCATATTATGGGCACAGGTTTCAGATGATGATTGATGCAGTTTTTATTGATTATTATTATTTCCAAATCATCATATTTTTACTTGTCCGGGTATGGTGGATGCTACATATGATATTACAGGTTACCATGAGGTGTATGAGTACTCATCTCTAGTGGATTTGGGTCTTCTGGATCCATTGAGACACTTATCTTTCAGTTTCAGGCACTCCCAGACATGATTTGAGTAGTTTTCCACCTGTTGACCAGTTTGGCCATGCTGATGTGACCTGTCCAGCTGGTGCATTGGAGGCAAGTCGTTCCTAGGGCGCTATAGAGGAAGGGGGTGGTCCAGCCCATTAGAGGAAATTTCAATTTAAAATGGGCCTTCCAAAAAGAATACAAATTCCATGTCATCATGTATTAGCCAATCAAAATGCTTTAAAATTCAAAAAGGGAGCACTTGAAAAAATTGGAGGGAAAAAATAAAAACTATTTTTTTGGATCGTATTTTCAACTTATCTCCTTGTAGGTTTACTCAAATTTTAAGCGGGAGGACTCGTTGGATACATAATTAAATTATGCATCCAACGGGTACCCATGTTGCATACTTTTAACAACATCCACACCATGAAAAATCGAAAATACATTAAAAAACGTGTTTTCTCTCACTAGAAACACGTTTTTGTAATGTATTTTCGATTTTTCATGGTGTGGATGTTGTTAAAAGTATGAAACATGGGTACCCGTTGGATGCATAATTTAATTATGCATCCAACAAGTCTTCCCACTTGAAATTTGAGTAAACCTACAAGGAGATAAGTTGAAAATACGATCCCAAAAAGTAGTTTTTTTACTCTCTCTCTACTCTTATTTTATTATTTTCTTATTATTTTTCTTAGGAGGCCCATTTTTTACCCAAATTTCCTCTAATGCACTTGTTATTACCATATTACCCCCCTTCCGGACATGATGGTACAGTCGGATTTTGTGACTGGGCACCAGACAGTGGGTTGTGGGAAGTTTGGTGATTTTTCAGGTGGAATAAAAATGGAATAAAAAGGTCATTTAGGAATTCGATTTCGGAAATTGAGGCAAGTTTTTGGCATGAGGTCTGCTCTGAGGTCTATTATGGTGTATCCCACTCCTTCCAGATCAGCTTGTAGCATTCAGTGGGGTCCACACAGTCATCGGGATGTGTTTTGATGTATTCTTCTCTCAGTTGAGGGGGCCAGGATTTGATCATTTGTACACTTGGACATGTCATTGAGTCTTATGTTATATTATTGTGCCATGGGGTGATGCTAGTGAAGGAAAGTAATGCCTCCTAGCCCCACCATGTGCTCCTAGTCACTTGTCTTAGTCATCTTATGTGGCACTTATGTTATATTATTATGCCATCGGGTGATGCTAGTGAAGGAAAGTAATGCATCCTAGCCCCACCATGTGCTCCTAGTCACTTGTCCTAGTCATCTTATGTGGCATACTTGTATCCTAGTCACTTGTATGTAGTGCGCACCCCCTTGGAGCCCTCTTTTAGTGAGTGCGCACCCCCCTTTAGTGAGTGATCCATGTTATATTGTACCGGCTCATCTTAGCCGTTGATTGTATTATTTTATCTCAACCACTCATTTCAAAAGTGGTTTAGGGTTTTGGTCTCCCTCATCCTATTTAAGGAAGAGACCCCCCTATTGTAAAGGCATCTTTGGAGCTCTAGAAACTTGGAATAAAATTACTATTTTTTTGGATCTGTTTATTTTGTCTTGATGGGTATCTTTACAACTTGAATATACAACTTTTTCTCTGTGTATCATTGTGGATCTATCTATCCAAACGTTTGCTTTACAGGAGGCCGTGTGGGTTGAAGAGGAGGACATTTCAAGGGGACGTTATTGTGGAGAAACCCCATATCTTACCTTTGATCTACTTTTTGTTTGAGGGAGTATCATTATTGTATCTTAGTGACATAGTTGATGCTTTCTCTTTCATCTTTTCATCGTTATAGTCATTTTCATGCCAGAATGATTCTCATATAAATCTTTTCTTGCAGGAGGAGGGCACACGTGTGAGCTTGGAGAGCTAGCGATTTCACTTGGGTAGCTTGGATCTCACTCTTGAATATACACACAGAGGAAGGTTATCACTTTGCAAAGTATTCTCAATATCTAGAGGTAAGATCTACAAGGTTAGTAGTTTGTTTCATGCATTTTCATCCATTGATCATCTCAAACCCTAAAAGTCAAAACCCTTGTATTTTTATTTTTCAAATCTATGGAGATCTAGCAATCACTTGGGATTAATAATTAAAACCCACCTAAATAATCACCTTAACATTCCTGATCTAAAATTTAGTGGACATCCGACTCCATTTTCCCCCCGATCTAAGGCACTGGGCCTCTCCAAGGGAGGTCGCACTTGTTGGGTAGGTGGTCTTTTGCTAGATCTACATCGTGGGTATTGCTCCTTCTTTCTCAAAATCATAGATCCATTGTGTAGCAAACCCCCTAGTGCCATTTCACTTTGATTTTCACCTTGTGGACCCCATTTGGACCATTTTCCATATTTTAAGGGTGGGTCCCACTTGGATCTATTATATTGGCATTAGATCCATCTAGATCTACTTGTTTAAACCTATAAGTGACCCTTATTCATCCTTGGTTGAACATTTGTCATTCTTTAAGCCTCTTCAACCAAGCCCTAACTCATTGGGTCCACTTATGCATTCTAGATCCAGATGTACTCTTATCTTGATCTTCTCCTTTGTCATCGTCACATTTCCCTAGGAGGTCTTGATTGGGTTTGCTAGCCTTCATTGGCTAAGCTAGGGTCTCCCCCTTGGTCTTGCTTAGGCTTGATCTAAAGTGAAGAGTGCCTCGGTTAACATGACACCCAATTGCATTAGGAACCGTGGCATCTCTTGGGTCACCTCTTTAGTTGTCCAACACCTCTACCGTCCTGGATAGGATAATCTTTAGGAACAACTACAAGTTGTGTGATAACAAAGAGCAGGGGAGCTTTCGCATACCAACTTGAGGTAGGAAGTGGATTGAAAGATGAGTTCTCAATGCAATTCCAACAACATAACTTTGCCCTGACTTTCGCCTATAGAATGCATGCTCATGGCTTCCTTTTATAGGCCAAATGGAGGCCAAGAAACATCTAGATTGAAATGTGAAACACTCTTTCCTTTGAACTAGTTCTCCAAGATTCCAAGTACAAGAGGGGGCTATTGAATGCTCCCAAGCATACGAGGAGTCTCATTCGAATTTTGGAGCCAAATGAGTCGTTTTGAGCCTTGAATGCCCCGTTGAAGTAAGTGGTCCTGCCATTTTAATAGTCACGCGGTTTTCAAAGGAAAATCCACGCAGGTACGCACAAGTTGTAGGACAGAATGTCGTGCTAGTAGCGTAGGGTTCAGTGCAAAGAGTCGCGTGATTGTTCATAAGAACTACTTTTGTCATTTTAGGGCTCAATTTATCTTTTGGATCTGATGAGGATGTCTTCAATGAGCTGCATGTTGTATGTTGATGATGCCTTTCTGCAATATTAGCCAAAAGTCCCATGTGTGCAAAATTCAAGCGTTAATAGATGCCCCCTGATGTATGAGGTTCGAAAGGTACTGTAGGACCGAAATGCATCATCGTTTCTTTCTCTCCATGTTTTTATAAGTTATCAAGCACTTGTGGGTAAAAAGACCTGCCCATGGGAGAACGTTGTTGGTGATGACCGTTGAAGCTTTAAAGAATTAATGGTGTTTTATAAAAATGAGACAGGCATACCTATGCTCGTGAAAATCTATCAAAATAGATTACAATAAGAGGTGAACAAGGGGTCGGCTCTTGATACTACTGCTACAAGGATGAACGTGGCTTCGATCCTTGTATGAGTAAATGAATCCTAGAAATGATGCTACTAGTACCGAAGAAGCAGAACTGTTGATGACCACAAACATCCCACTCGGGTGGGAGACCTGAATAATGGTGAAGTTGTTGGATGGAGAACTTCACTCTGCAAGATGTGTTGCTACTATGAATCATAAATGTGAACACTGTTGCCATTGGAATGTATGACTCCCCTTGATGCGATAGACTTGTTGGTGTCGAGCATAAGGGAGACAAGCAAACAAGGAGGGGGCATGCATGGAGAGATCAGTGCCTAGGGAATTGGGTAGAAGGAGTCCACATAGCAAGACGCCCTTGAGGACCCACCTAAGGTTAGGCTTAAGGATGAAAACCCATAAATTGTTCGCCAGAAAACCAAATAATAAAGCAAAGAGAATTTTTATAAATTTTAACTCAGGGTTTGGACAGTAAAATTTAATGGTGACGACTGGAATGGATCCTAAGATAACAAAAATACTTTGAAACACACTTGGATATGCTTGCGGCCGCCTTGCAAATTGATGATCTTCCCAAAATGAAGCAATCTAGAGTGAGATCCAGCCTCCCAAGTGAAATCGCTATGCCTCCAAGATGGCCAATGCACCCTTCCCTGCCAAACGATCTGTAGTAAGAATCAATCTAGACAAGAAATAGCTATAAGGCAAGAAAGATGAACCAAAGAGCATCAATATGATCACAAGATACAATAAAAATACTCCCTGAAGCCAAAACGTCCTGAGGAGGAGAGATGGAGTCTCCCCACAATAGAGCCCCCTTCAAAAAATGTCCTCCTTCTCTACCACATGGCCCCTGCAGAAAATGTTATGGAGAAAGCTAGATCCACAATGATGTCACAGAGAAAAGACTTTACAATCACTTGCATGAATATTCATCAAAGCATCCAAGAGTTTTGCAAAAATATTGTTTATTATGCCGGAAATCCAAGAGCCCAAAGGTCCCCTTACAATGAGAGGTGTCTCTTCCTTAAATAGGAATGAGAGAGACCAAAACCCTAACCACTTTTTGAATGAGTGGTGGAGATCAAAAGATAAAACAATAATAATCAACGGCTAAGATGAGCCGAAAATACAATACATGGATCAACTCACGAGAAGAGGGGGTGCGCACTCACTAAGTGGACCTAGGGGGGCGCACCACATGATAAATGACTAGGACAAGTGTAACAAGGACATGGTGGGGCTAGGGGGTGTTTATATCCTTCACTAGCATATAATGATAAATAATATGGCGCAATGATAAATAATGACTCTAAAACATCACAAAGTGACCAAGTGACCAAATCGTGGCCCCCTCAAAAGCATGATAAATCGTCAAAATAATGGCTTGGAGTCTGCATGGACCCCACTGAATGTTGTAAGCTGTGCCGAAAGGTGTGGGATGCATCACAAATAACCTCTGAATAAACCTCATGCCAATTCCTTGCCTCAATTGCCCAAATCGATTTCCTCCGTGACTATTTTATCCCATTTTTAATCCTCAGAAAATCACCTATAAAGTAATAAAATGCTTGTAGCTCTCTGCTTGATGCCCTGGGCCCAAATCTGAATGTACCAAAGTGTCTGGGGGTGTGGTAATATGGTAATAACAAGTGGTGGGACCCCATACTCCGTCTGTAGCGCCCTAGGAGAACCAAGTGAACATCCAACTGTGCTGTTAGGCCATTTTATAATGGCAAATCTACAATAAAGTGACCATCTGAGTGAAATCTCAACTGGAAGTGCCTGTAACTGATATCTAAGTGTGCCAATGGACTCAAAAGGTCCAAATGTACTAGAGATGAGTACTCATACACCCTATGGCCACCTGGATAATCATCTATAGTCTCAACCATGCCCGGACAAATAAAAATAATGGTCTATAATAATAATAACTATAAAAATCCACCAAACCATCATGTGAAACCTGTGTCTGCTGCATTGAACCATCAAATGGGCATCATAGGACCATAAATCATCAACCTCGAACATCACTGGTCCAACTCATCTCAGATCCCATGGTTGACTTGGTCAAACTGGGTTTGACCAGGTCAAGACTGATCAAAATATGACCCAGGCTTAAAATGCTTGATGTTGCAAGTGCAAATGGATAAGGTATGCTCTTTTAATCATTCTAATAGCAAGACTTAAAGTATAAAGTAGCATTTCACTGGAGGTTAAGCAATAATCATATTAAATATAAGTCCAAAATTAAAATAATCAATTACTCAAAACAGAACCTCAAGAATATACTCATTTCATGGACGTGACCATTTTGCTAGGAATGCGTGAGGGTGAAACATGCAAGGCTAGGATAAGGGAATGACTTTACAAAATCAACATTGTGATACTTTGGATAAGGGAAAAGGAATACACACTTAAGCATATGTTGGATAATATATACACAGGGAATGGCAGTGTCTCACAAATGCAATGAGTTGTTTTGAGCATAGTTTTAAAAATCGGTGAAATCGGTTTGCTAACCGGCCGATTCACCGGTTTACTAGCTTTCCAGTTCAAACCGGTATCAAAATCGGTTCGGTGGACCGATTTCACCGATTCAAGCAATAAATCGGTCCGATTTGACCGATTTATGTAATAAACTGGTCCGATTTTTTGCGTGGCCCGTGTGTGGGTTTTTTTAATTTTTTTTTTTTAATAACTTAAATTTTAAACCTAAACTACATCTAACCTACCCAACCTGACCCCTATTGCACTTACAAGTTTGCACTTGCAGCAGCCGCCGTGTTGAGTCATCCGAGCAGCATGGCCGTGAAGTTTGTGTGTGGGCACCGGCAGACTCGGGTTGTGGGAGTGTGGCCCTGTGGCCCTGTGGGGACTCGGGTGTGGGAGTGTGCCCGCCGGTGTGGCACTGTGGTGACTGCAAAAAGGCTACAAGCTACAGCAGCATGCACAGCAGTGGTGATGAGTTTGATCAGTTCGATTGATGTACATTGTAGTTGACTATATATCATGTTATTTTTTGGACTCTACTGGCCATATAGCCTATAGGCCTCATGGATTATGTATTTTGTTCCAGTTCCAGTCTCCTAGATATGTATTACACAATACACTTTGTGCCATTTTGATATATTGACCCTTATATGGTATATACATGAGCAGAGATTGGATATTTTGTTTCTAATGCTATGGAATCATGAATTAGAATCTTGAAAATGTTGTTTTTTCTTTAAAAAAAAATGTTTTATGTATTTTTGAGCAAACCGATTCATTAAATTCAAATCGACCGATTTATGACCGATTCATTACCGATTCCGATTCTGATTCCGATTCCGAGTTAACCCTCGACCAATTCCGAGTCCGATTTCAATTTTTCAAAAATTGGTTTTGAGAGGTGCTTATTCAACCTTTAGCAAATGTCTACAGCTCACATCCAAGCTGAATCTAGCTCTATGAGGATCTTTACTAGAACCATCGTAACTAGGTTCACAACTAACCGTAACTTGAGGTTCTAGGGGACACTTAGAATTAGTTGTCCCTTACTCCATCTCACATCCCAACCCATAGGCTCCGTGAGGTATTAATCATTACATTTAATCATGGCCAGCAGTCTTTGGATTTAGCATACATTTAACCACTGCTTTTTAGGCCTTCGGACCCTTTGGATTTTGCATGTGCTTAGAAGCAAAACTAATCGCAGCTTCAATCCAGGGTGCTTTCACATTTCAATTTCCATAGCCCTCTTTCATTGTGCTAAGAAGCACAATTTTAATTTATTTCCATGGGCTTGCACAAAAGATATACTAATAGTTCACATATGCATGTAATGATGGTAGTACAGTTTGCTTCAGGTCTAGCCAACACAAATCAGGCAACTAAGGGGATCATCCACAATCAGGACCAAACATCGGGGGCAATCGACCAGAGAGGTCAGGGCATCAAATCCAACTTACCTAAGCTCAGGAACCAACACTAGCAGGTTCTCCTGGCCCAAAAGGATCAAGGCTTCGGTAAGTAATGTTGCCAACTCAGAGCCGAGACACAAATCAATAGGGATGCTATCCAACACAGAGGCAAAAGTGGGGAGGTCCTCCATATCACAGGCTGAGGTGTAAGTCAAGGTAAGACCAAGGATGGAAGAGAATGGATGGATGGGGAAAGTGAAAGGTGGTGCCAAAGCTAGCAAGCCATAAATGGTGGGAATGATCACGTCCATACTACTAAAGAGGGTAAAACCAATGAGTATAAACAAGAACTTCTTATTCTAAGTAAATAGACCATTTAGATAATCATTGAAACAGCCATGTCCATATATATATATATATATATATATATATATATATATATATATATATATATATATATATCGCCAGATCATGACCACTAGATACCAAGTCAAGCTACTAAGATGAGTAAAAGAGCAAAACAATCATAACCAATGTACATCCATATACCTATTGGTCCATATACCTGTATCTGCCATCTGGATCATCAAATAGTCACTGGAAACACTACTGCTATAAGAACTCTAGGCACTACATTGCTATGTATGGAACAAAAGTGGTCACCTCGGTCAACAAATATGAGGTCATGACTCCATGAGGCTCAGTCTTGGCATAAGGTTCATCATATCTAACCTAGGGATGCTCTGATATGTGAGTGATCACCAAAAGTATTGTTTATCATAGGTTGATCTCATAAAAAATGTGCAAAGGCCTGGCTCAAAAATATACAAGAAACTGCTCAGCAATCATGGTAGCCCGGCTACTATGGATGTGATAACAAGTAGCATTCTTCAAATGGTGATAAAGAGTACAAGGGAGGGAAACAGACAACAGATGAAGGGCTTTATCGTAGACACAATACTGATGAGGCAACGTGAATGACAAAACTGACAATGTTGGGGTTAGGTGGACTCAAGTACATCAATCAAGGGCAACCAAGGGGTGCTGCCAAAAGAATAATGTGATGGGGTTCCCACAGTTTTGTGTGGATCGAGGAACGATTTGTACATAAAGAATTATGGATGTGGTTCCCATGGTTTTGAGTGGGTTGGGGAACCAAAGAATTTATATGGACAATATTCCCATAGTCTTTACTGAGTCGGGGAATCATTTTGATGATGATGGAATGGTTTTGTGCAAACGAGAAGATAGGTACCCTGTGAATAAATGCCATGCAAAATGTTCCGGCAGGAATAACTAAGTGGAATTGGTGTCTTCAAAGGGTGGGGCCTCGTCGTTGTCTTCTTGAGGAGTGATGATACGAAGAGGAACGCAAATGGTATATTGCTCATGGGGGGATGAGAGGTTATCTGTGAATCATAATCATAACATATGCTAAGAATTTGAGGGATGAGATGAGCAAAATGCAAGGTGATGATATGTGGTTTCAGCTTGACAAACTGGGTGAGTTATCAGATTCCTCGAACTTGGGATGGTTCGACATTGTTAACAGCTAAGTTGTACTTAGTTGGACTATCAAGTGAGCGGGCAAAGTTGAACATGTTACATGTTCATTTTCGATGATTTGATGTCCGCCGGCCTTTAAAAGGGCCGTCTTTTTTAATTTTTTTCCACATGTCCATGGCCCTGCGGGGTTTGTAATAAAATGTACTAGCATGGTGTTTTGTAAAGGACTTGGTTCACTAGGACTTTTTGGCCAAGTCAGGTATTCCAAGGAGTTTTTTCACCTATTAATTATGTCTCGCATTAGTGCATAACATAATTTTTTGGGTTTTTCTCCTGCTCCTCCAAAGCTGGAATGCCTGGGGAGGTTAACGGGCCTTAGGGGATTGTTAAAGTCCATGGGTCAATGTATATGAACATGCTAGACATTGTTTTTGAGTCATATGGACATGTGCTAAGTCCCCCTAGGTAGTTTTTTAATTTTTGGCGAAAAGTATTTTTTCCGTAAATGAGCCATTTTTTTAATGGTTTCATTAAAAAATATTGTAAATGGCATAAAAATGTCATCTAGGGGTGTTTTTTGCCTTAGGGGTGCTCGTTTTCTAACTCAGAGCACCCCCTTAACCCCTAAACCCACTTTTTTAATGTTTGGGTGTTTAATTTTTCACTTATGCTAAAAAAAACCAAAAAAGTCATAAAAGTCATAAAAAAATTAAAAAAGTGAAAAATGACTTAAAAAATATTTCCAATTTTGGAGGAGTTAGAGGTCTGAAATATTTCAGCTATGTTTTAGGAGTTGTAAGAGTTGATTTTGGAAAGATTCTGGGCAGCTATATTAGTGGGATTACTTCCCCATTTAAGGGGGGCATATTTCCCAAAATTGGGCACCTTCAATCATGGAATTTGCAGCTATGTTTATGGGCTGTCACATGGCTGATTTTTAGCTGATTTGGGGCTGATTTTGGCAGCCCATTACATGGGAGTGGGCAGACCCATTTGCTCCATGAATTATGCCACTCACTCCACCCATTCCTCCTCAACTTGGGCACCCCCTCTCCTTGAGTTTTTCTATATAAGCAAGTTCACTCTCATTGTTTTCTCATGAGAAGGTGGAACCTCTGCTCTTATCATTGTAATATCTTTGCATTTGTTTATGAATAAAAGGCTTTGGAGGCAATTCTATGTGTGGATTCTCATGGTGTGGATGATCATGTTCTATTTTTACATATGAGGTAATTTGTGTCTTTACATGTTTATTCATGCTTGTTTATTGATCAATCACTAGCTTTTGAAGGAGATGTTGAGCTTAGTAAGGTAAAGATAGGGTAATCTATTTCATTATTTTTACTGTTGGTTATCATAGAGTGCTTAGAGTTCAATGTCATTTTTGTTTAAATGCTTGAATCTAGTTCTCTATTTTAGTCTACACTAGTGCATTTGATCTTGCTTGTGTGAGTTGTCTTTTGTGTCTACAGGTTGCTGATCCGAAGAGTTGGTGGAGCTTGCTTGCATCCATTGGTCTTCGAAATTGATTCAAGGAGAACTAGTCCCATTGATCCCCACGGTGGAGGACTCCATAGCCCAAATTCAAGACATTTCTTCTTCTTCTCATCAACATAAAAAATCTTCAAATCTTTCATGGTTACTTTGGTTTGCATATTTCAGACCTCATTCTTGTTTAAAAAATCATAAGTAGGTCTGATTTTTGTTTTAGATCTTAAGCTCATCTTCAAGTAAAATCTTTATCTAGATCTAGTTGATGCATGCTTCTTGTTTAAGTGTACTTTTCCGAATATTTTAAGGGCTTAAGCAAGTAGTATATTTGGCTGAACTTCATGTGTATTTGGCTGATTTAAAGAGTTGATAATTTGCAGCCCTTAAAAGCTTGCAAAGATCCCAAGTAAATCAAGCCCCATTGTTTGTTTTACTTGGTTAAATTTTGTCATTTTAACTAGTTTTAACACTTAATTTTTTCTGGGTTTTTTAGGAGGTGTTCCAAAGACACTCTTAAAGTGTTTTTGGGCATCTTATACTGAGGTTTACTTGCTGGTTTGCAGCAAAAGACGAACAGGTAGGAGGAGGTGCTGCCAAAATTTCAAAGATCCAGGCAATCCGGAGCATCTAGTTCGAAAATTTCCTGAACCGGTCACTTTTTCTCTTCTATTTTGTAAGCCACTAAGTCGATTTAAGACTGGGGCATTTCTATCATATTGTAACTAAAGCATCAAACGAGAGCAAGTGGGCTAAACCAAGCGCCCACACCCCATCCCCCCAGGGGGGAAAACTGTGTCGACTCAAATTTCGTGGTTTGCATTTTTTTAGTTTAGATTTCTTTTTCTGCAACAAATAAAATCGAACTAGGATTAAAATCAACCTTGTTGGTCCGTTCCACTGGCGGGCCACAAGTTCACTCAAAACGTAGTTTTATCATTTTTTTTACAAACTCAAAACGCCCCCCTTGCTTTCCCGAAGTAAGATTTCTGTACAAGGGCTTGCCCGAGTACGTGCCTGAAAAGAGACTCCTAGGGTTTAAAAAAGATAAAATTTTGGTTCATAAAATTTTTCTAAAAAATACCAAGGTCTTCTCCCGTATGCTCTGTGGCTGACTTGCAGCTCAGTCTGATCCAGTTGGTACACATCAGAAAGGGGGAGATGACTAGTAATAGGAGCTAACACCGCCCCAAATAAAAAACCCTTTATGTGAAAATCCGGCACATCACAAACATTTTGTTGTCGTGGGGAAATTTCTCAGAAGGCTTGGGACAAAACTGAGTAGTGACCTCTTGGAAACCGTTAGGCTTGCCCTCGTTGGTACAGCATCTGAACACCTCCTTGAGACTCCGATTCAGCCCAAGCCTGAGAGGGAAGCCACGCATCAAAATTCCGGACATGTTCCCCTGTACCTTGCGTATATTGGGAACCTGTTGCCGCCTGGTTCCACACCTGGGAAAACGCAGCAGAAGTCTTCAAGCTGCTGGTGTGGCCTTGGGGGCAAGTCAAAGTCAAGTGCTGTCACTTGGGACTCGACTCCTCCGTCTAGGCTTTCCTAGCGAAGCCAAGGGGGGTGGACCCTAAAGATAAAAAGAAACTATGGCGTCTAATCTAGGAGTTAGGAAATATTTTTGGTAACCAAGAATAAACAACACATACATTTGTCAAATAAAAATTTCATTTATCATTTACTCCCATTTAGAATAACCATCATTTAACTGCACATTAGTCAATAATATGAAAATAAAATTGAAACAAGACCAGTGCCTTATAATGGAGTCAATAAACAAATGCATAAGCAGGAAAGGTAAATGTTTTGCGAGTGTTCTTGGTTTATTTTAAAAATTAATGTGATGGTGATCTTTTTATTAAGGCAGGTGGGTTCCCGATATACGCAAGGTACGGGGGAACATTTCCGGAATTTTGAAGCGTGGCTTCCCTCTCAAGCTTTGGGCTGAATCGGAGTCTCGAGGAGGTGTTCAGATGCTATACCAACGAGGGCAAGCCTAACGGTTTCCAAGAGGTCACTATTCAGTGTTATCCCAAGCCTTCTGGGAAATTTGCCCACGACAACAAAATGCGTGTTGTGCCGGATTTTCACAAAAAGGATTTTTATTGGGGCGGTGTTAGATCCTATTACTAGTCATCCCCTCCTTTCTGGTGTGTACCAACTGGATCAGACTGAGCTGCAAGTTGGCCACAGAGCATACGGGAGAAGACCTTGGTATTTTTATAAAAAAAATTATGAACCCAAATTTTATCTTTTTTAAAACCCCAGGAGTCTCTTTTCAGGCATGCATTTCGGGCAATCCCTCATACAAAAACCCTACTTCGGGAAAGCAAGGGGGGCGTTATGAGTTTGTAAAAAAAATGTGAAAAACTATGTTATGAGTGAACTTGTGGCCCGCCAGTGGAACGGACCAACAAGGTTTATTTTAATCCTAATTGATTTTATTAAATGCCGGAAAACAAAGAAATAAACTACTCTAAAAATCACGCCATGAAAATGAGACGACACAGGCCACCCCTGGGGGGATGGGGTATGGGCGCTGGCTAGCCCACTTGCTCTCGTTTAAAATTGTTTACAATGATTTAGAGAAGTGCCCCAGTCTACTTAATGTGACTTGGTGGCTTACAAAATTATAGAAAAAAATGACCGGTTTTGAAAAATATGGAAATTTGTCCTCCGGATCGCCTGGATGCTCGAAATTTTGGCAGCACTTCCTCCTACCTGTTCGTCTTTTGGTGCAAACCAGCAAGCAATAATTAGTATAAGATGCCCAAAAACACTTTAAGAGTGTCTTTGGAACACCTCCTAAAAAACCCAAAAAATTCTAAGTTAAAAACTAAGTAAAAATGACGAAAAATAACCAAGTAAAACAAGCTATGGGACTTGTCTACTTGGGATCTTTGCTAGCCCTTTAATGGCTGCAAAATTCAAGCTCTAGGGCAGCCAGGTAATACTTTGCAATCAGATCTAATACTACTTTAGAAAAACTTGAAAGATTTCGACAACTTAAACTAGTTTTTGAAAAGAAAGTACTAGATAACCATAAAATTTGATTTTTTCTTGAATGAGAGAGAGAGAGATGGAACAAATCCTTGTTGAAAATCGAAGCTTTGAAGATGGTTCAGTGATGTTTGAAGGGACTATATCTGCAAACAATGATTAGTAAAAAGGGGAAACAAACAAGATCCTCCTTCTTGCCAACTCAAGAAAACACCTGCACATCACAGATCTCACCAAACAAAATATTAAGTGTAGATATATATACTCATAAGAAACTAAGCTGCTACAATAAACAAATTGAAAACAACTTATCTCATAGATGAGCACACCACACCCTTGAAGAATGAAACTTATGCACAAGTCATCTTGGAAAATGAATCAAGATACTACATCCACATATGACAAAACACCACAAGCTGACCTCCAAAGTCTTCTTTTATTCAAATGAGAAAAAATATTACAATCATAAGTCTGCTGCTCCAATTCTCACTAACTAACAATGAGAGAGGGCACTTCAATTTATAGAGAAACAGTCAAGTGAAGAGGGGCGCACTTGCTAATGTGAGAGGGGGAGTGGTGGCATAGATGGTGGAGGAGAAAGGGCTGCCCACTCCCCCATCCTAGCTGCCCAATATGCAGCCCAAAACGTGCTAACAGCCAGCACTAATAGTGCTGCCATCTCCCAAAATCGTGGGCTGCCCAAACAAGGAATGCGCCCCTCATAAAAGTGAATGCGCCCCTCATGAGTGAGCACACATTTCTCCTCAAACGGGGCTGCCAAAACATGTCAACTCAGCCCAATACACTCCTTAATACATGCTGATCCAAATCAGAGTTGTCATTACTCCAAAAATTTAATAATTTTTTAAATCATTTTTTCACTTTTTTCAATTTTTTCATGACTTTTTGACTTTTTTGGGTTTTTTGGCCATAGGAAAATATTGAAGCACCCAAACCTTAGGAAAAGTGGGTTTAGGGGTTTAGGGGGTACTCTGAGTTAGAAAACGAGTACCCCTAAGGCAAAAAATACCTCCAGACGCCCCAGATAGGCCAATTACAAATTTTTTAATTGAACCATTAAAAAATGGCCCAATTTACGAAAAAAATAAAACTTGCCGAAAATTAAAAAAAACCTAGGGGGACTTAGCACATGTCCATATGACTCAAAATTAACGCCTAGCATGTTCATATACATAGACCCATAGACTCTAATAACTCCCTAAGGCCCGTCAGCCTCCCCAGGCATTCCAGCTTTGGAGGAGCAGGAGAAAAACCCATTAGTTATGTTATGCACTAATGCAAGACATAATAGATAGGTGAAAAAACTCCTTGGAATACCTGACTTAGCCAAAAAGTCCTAGGGAACCAAGTCTTTTACAAAACACCATGCTAGTACGTTTTGTTACAAACCCCGCAGGGCCATGGACATGTGGAAAATTTTAAAAACGGGGGCCTTTAAAAGGCCAACTGGATATCAAATCACCAAAAATGAACATGTATCATGTTCCACTCTGCCCGCTCGCTTGATAATCCAACCAAGTACAACTTAGTTGGCATCAGAACCCACTTGCCATAATAAAAAGATCACTTTCACATTAATCTTAAAATACACCAAGAACATTCGCACTACATTTACTTTTCTGCTCATGCATTTATTTGACTCCATTACAAGGCACTGGTCTATATTAATGTTATTTCATGCTATTATGATGCAAATGAATGATAATGATAATGAATGAGAGCAAATGATGTATTGATAAATGATTGCTTTGCTTTACAAAAGTATATGCTGCTTTGTTTTGGTTATAAAAAATATTTTTCTAACTCCTAGATTAGACGCCTTAGTTTTGTTTTCATTCTTAGGGTCCACCCCCCTTGGCTTCGCTAGGAAAGCCTAGAGGGAGGAGTCGAGTCCCAAGTGACAGCACTTGACTCTGACTTGCCCCCAAGGCCACACCAGCAGCTTGAAGACTTCTGCTGCGTTTTCCCCAGGTGTGGAACCAGGCGGCAACAGACATCATGGGTGCCAAAATGTGAATGGGTTGTAATGGTGCGGGCACCCATGGGGGAACATGCTCTTCTCGGTAATGGAACTAATGGCTTGTCATGATCGAGAAGTAGGACCCTGTGGTTACCAACGGGAGTACTGGGTAAATGCAATGTAAATAGAGGGGATACGTTTCCTATATGCCAGGTCGAGATGATATACCTGTGATTGAAGTCTGTGCACCAATGTTGCATAATGAGAGGTTTCTTAGTGATAATCCTAAACACATCACACAAATACCCAAGCTAAATATTGATTATGGCGAGAGTATTGATGTTGATGTTTCTTTAGGTTGCAGCATCGGGCAAACATTCTTCCAGATTGGTCATGCTGATTTGACCAAGGAAGATTAATACATTCACCCTCGGGGCCTGAGTCATATGGCTAGAGTGAATGGCCTAGGCAAGGGCAGTGCTTCTCCCAAGTTATATGATGTGGAGATGGGCCCCAAGGTGCTATCACATTCTCTGCTCCATGATGGAGTGATCTATTCTATATTAGAGTGAATTGACTTGTTTATTTGATACGTGATTTCATCCCCTTGTGGAATATACAAGTCTAATCTAATGTTGAATATGACATAGGCTCTAAGAAGTGTCAAAGACTTCTTAGTGTTGGTCAAATCAACATTAGAGCTCTATGGGTGAATAGACGTGCATGTGAGGAGATGATCATCAATAAGGACAACTTTTCTATGATGAAGAAATAACCAAGACAAGTCAACCATTGAAAAAGTCCCAAATAGCATTGAAGAAGCCCAAGAAATATTGAAGAAGAAGAAAGGACAAGTCGGCCCTATAGATAAAAGCAAAAGAGGAAAACAAAAGTACAAGTCGGCCCCATAAGAAAAATTAGGGTGAATTGAAATGTATAAATAAGAAACTAACATTTCATTTTCACAATCCAGCTAACACATCGCAACAACTCTTCCGGCTAATGCGCACTTGTCAAGAAGGCCTAGAAAAGGCACAAGGAGTTAATTTTGGGGGTTCTTATCCTCTCTGGAGGTTCCCTATCCCTATCTAGGGTTTCTTTGTGAAGGTCGCACTCTCTTGTGGCTAGGCTTTCCTCATGAAAAGAGGAAGAACTTTATGTGCTAGGGTTACTCTTCAAGAATGGTAATGTACTTGAATTGAACTGATTTCTTCTAAGAAAAGTTGGTTGGGTTTTCTCCCAAGTTTGGGTTTCCCAAGGTAAAAATCGTTGTCTATTGTGCATGGTTGTGTTTCTATGATCTTTTGTTTTTGCTGCAATTTAAGTTGAACTTTTCAATGTGCAATTATTCAATGAAACTTTGGGATGAAATGAATATTTGAAATCAATAGAAATAATTGTCAAGACCTTAAAATTGTATTTCTACTACTATATGAGAAAAATTCAACATGGTATCAGAGCAGTGTTGAAGACAGTCATAGCACAAAACTACCAAAAAAGTAGGTCCGAAAAAAGCAGGGCCAAAAAAGCAGGGCCAAAAAAGTAGGGCCAAAAAAGGAGGGTAGAAAAAGCAGGTCCGTAAAGGCAGGTCCGAAAAAGCAGGTCTGAAATTGCAGATCAGAAATTGCAAACTTGGAGAATGCGAAATAAAGGTTTCTAAGAGTTCAAACAAGCAAGAAAATCAAGGAGTAAAACCGAACATATTTTGAAGTTGATCTAAAGGGCGGACCTGAGGACTGTATTGTTACATCTCTAGGGCAGATCTGAAGATTGATACTTGCAAACCAAGGCGCACTTCATAAAGAGAGGTGGATGCAAGAACAGTCCTAAAGAGAAAACATTAAGGAGGATGGTTACAAGTCTTCCAGAGCTCCAGGTAGAGCATGAGGATGTTTGTAGGGGCTGTACACTTGGCAAGAATGCCAAGGGATATTTGTCGAGCAAGGATAGTAGGTCCAACGGGATCTTGGATCTAGTGCATTAAGATGTATGCAGACCAATGACAATATCATCTTTGGGTGGCTTCTTGTATTTGTTATCACACCATAGTAGCTGGGCTACTATTCTTGCTGAGCAGATATCTGCATATTTCAGAGCTTTGCTTTTACAAAGATCGGCTATGATGACCTTGTTATTTATGATCACTCATGGATCAGAGCAATATATTGTATCAAATTTTTGTTAGACCTTGTGCCAAGGCTGAGCCTTGAGAGCTTAGATTTGATGACCAATGTGACCCTTTGTTCCATACAGTTTCAGTTCAGTGCCCAATGATTATATTGCAGCAGTGTTTCAGATGACTATTGATGATTATTATGATGTGATGTGACCTATGGACTTCTGATTACTAACTTTGGATTATTATCTTGTTGTTTTAGTCATTTTCATAGCTTTGACTTGGTATATAATTCATGATGTGGCAAAACTATTTAAAATGAAATGAACTATCTTTAATGGTGTTATAAATTATAAAATGGACCTATTACTTGCACACTTAGGTTTTCTGACAAAACTCATCGATTTCATTACCTTCCTGTGAGCATAGATATGGCCTTTCCTGACATCCTTGTCTGCTAGCTTAGGCACCATTTTCACTTGACTCCATCCATCCATGACCTTCCTTATTTGGCTTTCACCTTTGACTTGCCTTCTTGACTTCTTGATACTGAGGACTTCCCCATTTCTACCTCTGTGTTGGACCGCATCCATGTTTGTTTTGTGTCTTGGCTTTGAGTTGGTGACAAGACTTGCCTCTGGTGAGTTGGATTGTATGCCTCAATCATTCTGGTCGGTTGTTCTGATGTTTGGCACTATGCAGAACTCCCCCTAGTCACTTGAGATGTTGTTGGCTAAAACTGAAAGCTCATATATTGGAAATCTTTATAAATGCGCCCATGGAAACTGTAAACTCTAGAATGTGTTTTTAAACACACGTGAGTAAAGGGTAAGAGCAATGAACTGCTAAAATACTCCTCGAAGAGTATAGAAAAGGTCCAAAAAGCAATGGTTACTCAAAGTTATATCTATTATTGATGACCTTATATATGTACAAACATGCCCTGGATGCAAGCTGCGATTAGTTGTGCTTCTTAGCACATGTGAAATCCCAGAGGGGTCATATAGGCCAAAAAGGCCATGGAAATGAAATGAATGATCCTAATGAACCTGGATCAGCTTGATGTAGACATGATGCCTAAGTTGAATAAGCACTCTCTAAACAACTTATCCATTTGTGAGGCACAACCCTTCCCGTTGTTATTTTGTCCAACACAAAGTGTAGCTTCCCCTTTCCCCTTCCAAAGTATCACTTAGTTGAGTTTGGTCAAGTCACCCCCTTTGCCTAGCCTTGTTCTTAGCCCTCATCCTTAGCTAGTAGTTAGGCCATGTCCAATGGGTGAGTCTGTCATTAAAGTTGTTGTGCAAGTAAGATATAAATAACATTGAAAAATATATGCGTATTAAATGCCACTGAATGATGTTTATACTTTAAGTTAAGCTATGAATATGATCTAAAGGAAAATGTCTTCGTCTGTGTCATAATCTTGTCCGTAGTTATATTTTGACCTAGCCAAACATAGTTTGGCCATGGTCATTCTTGGGATCTGTGATGATGTGGACCATGTATGCTTATGGATGATGATTGATGGTCCCACATACTCTTGTTGATGACTCCATATGGTAGACATATGCTTCAGATGATGGTTGATGCAGTTCAACAGTTTTATTATTATTCCCAGATCATGAGGTTATACACTGTCCAGGTATGGTGGACCCTATAGTTGACCCCTCAGGTCAACCCATGGTGTATGAGTACACATTTCTAGTATATTTGGGTCTTCTGGATCCATTGAGACACTTTTCCTTCAGTTCTGGGCACTTCTTACAGTGATAGATGCATTTTTCCACCTATTGACCAGTTTTAACTTTTGGGCATGTTTCTCTAGCCTGTCCAGCAGAGGCATTGGAGGCCAGTTTCACCTAAGGCGTTGTATGGGAAGGGGGTGGTCCAGCCACTTTTTTCTACCATTATACCCCCCTTCCAGACAACCTGGTGGGCTCAGTTTGACAGCATAGGGGCCATGGGTGGCAGTTTGAGCAGTTTTACGGTTTTCGAGGAGGATTAAAAATGGAATAAAAGGGTCACTGAGAAATTCGATTTAGGCAATTGAGGCAAGGTTTTGGCACTTGGTCTTCACAGAGATCTTCCAGGGTGAACCCCCCATCTTCTAGTCAGTTGGCATCAGTCAGTGGGGTCCACAATGGCCACAAGAGGCCTTTTACTGCATGTCTCTCACAGATTTTGAGGACAGGATTTGATCATTTGTGTTATGTGGACATGTCATGGTCCTATTATTCTATATTATTGTGCCATGGGGATGAGCTAGTAAGGATTGATGCCTCCTAGCCCCACCATGAGTTTCTTGAGTCATGTCCATGTCATATTTGGTGGGCCCTTGTATCTTATCCCCCTTTTAGCTATGATGTCATCCCTCTTTTGAGTGAACCATGTGATATTATGTATTGGCTCATCTTAGCCATTGATTAGATTTTGAGATCTTTTAATCTCAACCACTCATTTCAAAAAGTGGTTTTGCGATCTAGGGTTTTGGTCTTTATTATCCTATATAAGGAGGAGACCCCCCTCATTGTAAAGCACCTTTGGAGCTCTTGAAGATTGGAATAGAATACTTCTCTTGTCTTGATGAACCTTTTGCACTTTGAATATACAGTATCTCTTCTATGTATCATTGTGGATCTTGGGCTACACGTTGTTTTCTTGCAGGGAGGCCGAATTGGTGAAGAGGAGGACGATTTGAAGGAGGCCATTGTTGAGGGGACTCACATATCTTCTCTTGGGTTGATCTTGGTGGAAGGGAGTATCATTATTGTATCTTTGTGACATAGTTGATGCTTTCTTTTACATCTCTTCATCATTTTCATAATTTTCTTACTTGGCTTGTTTCACTTGATCTTGTCTTGTAGGAGGAGGATTTGGCCATCTTTGGAGGAGGACGTTTTGGCTTGGAGCACTAGATCTCACTCTTGAATATACACATAGGGGAATGCTATCAATTTGCAAAGTGGCCACAAGCATTTGAGGTATGTTCTACAAGGTATGTACCTAGACCTACTCTTCTTCTTCATTGGTCATCAAACCCTTAAAATCAAAACCCTCATTTCTCACTTTTTTCTAGATTTACTTGGATCTAGCTTGGTTTTTGGGATAATAAAAAGAACCCACCTCTATAGCATCCACGGCAATTCGGATCTATAGTTTGGTGGCATTTGGCCTTCATTTGACACACTTTCCAAGGCACCTAGCCCCCCTTGAGGCAATTCGTACTCCTTGGGGAAGGCTAGTTGGGCTAGATCCTTGATATGGGTAGGTGAGATCCAACTTGATTTGCATTGGTCTACCTTAATAACCTACCCCTAGTGCTTCACTTCTTTGATTTTTTCCTTGTGGACCCCATTCCTCATTTTGAGGGTGTGCCCCACTTGGGTCATTGGGTGATGCACTTTCAACCTTAGATCTATGGAGATCCAGCTCATATTGGGGCATGCCATCCTAAACCCACTTTGATAATTCCCTTATCTACACCGATCTACATTTTGGCATAATTTGGACTCCATTTGCCCCCTCATCTCAAGGCACTAGTCTCCCTTGGTCAATTGACACTCCTTGGGTTAGTGGCCTTTTCCTAGATCCCATATGTGGGTGTTGTCTATCTCATCTTAGATCCATAGATCTACCTCATCTCATCCACTTAGTGCCATCTCACCCCTAATCCAACCAAGTGGGCCCTATTTGGACCATTTTCCACTTTTTAAGGAGTGGGCCCCACTTGTGTCTTTTCATGGTACTAGATCTATTTCAATTGAGCTTCATAAGTGGCCCAAATCACTTCATTGGTTGAAACACTTGTCACCTCATAAGCCTCTTCAACCACACTTGAACTCTTGGGTCCACTTACCTTAACTCACTCATTGGTTTTCGTAACTCACTTACACATTTCCCTAGGAACTGTTAGCTAATCTTCATTGATTGGCTAGGGTCTCCCCCTTGATCTTGATCTATCTTGATCTAAAGTGAAGAGTGCCTCGGTTATCGTGACACCCATCTTGCATTGGGAACCGTTACACTTCTTGGGTCACCTCTTTAGTTGTCCATCTCCTCTACCATCCCGGATGGGATAAATTTAGGGACAACTACAAGTTGTGTGATAACAGTACTATGAAGATTTATCTCGGAAGACATGGATCTACTTCATGAAGACCAAGGACAAAGTCTTCAACAGGTTCCAGGAATTCAAGGCTCAGGTAGAGAACTTGAGAGGAAAGAAGATCAAGGTTTTCAAGTCAGATAATGGAGGAAAGTATACCTCCAAGGACTTCAGTGATTTCTGCAAGGAGGCAGAGATCAAGAGGGAGTCAACAACAAGATAAGTATTTAATGCTTTAAACAATGAGTTTTATTTACTATAATTGAATTGATATTTTGTTGATAAATAGCATAATTGTTTGATTAGTATTGGTTAACTCTTATGGAAAAAATTTGTCATGTATTGCAGGACAGGTCCATTGTGGAAGTTGTCAAGACGATGATCCATGATCAGGATCTACCCATATTCTTATGGGAAAAGGCATCCAATACTACAGTTTATACTCAGAACAGGAATCCTCACCAAATATTGGGGGACAAGACTCCTGAGGAGGCATTCACAGGAGTGAAGCCAAAGCGAGACTTCGAAGGCCTACAGGATTTACACTCTAGGATGTTAGATGGAGGTTAGTCAAGATGTTACTTTTGATGAGGAGGTAGCCTTCAGGATGTCTAGAGGATCACACATGAAGATTGATAGTGAGGAGCATGAGGCTCCAAAAGATGAGGGTACAAAACCCTATGGTCCAGTTATTCATCCTTCAGACTATCAGGAGGAGTCAGTAAAGCCAGCAGAGCCAATGGATCTACCTAGAGATGTTGCAATGATCAAGAAGAGGCCAGCATGGCTTCTTGATAATTTGCAGGATGCAGAGAGGCATGTAGCTCCCAGTGGTAGTTTCAAGGATATAGTTCTAAGATCAGAGGGGAATTCAGTGGAGACTTCCAAGTGGATCTATAAGATCAAGCATGCAGTCCATATTAGCATCAACTATGGAGTCATCCAATTTGCAGGCTCAGAGAGAGTCATGGATGGTATTCAATGTTGTTGAGGGAGCAGGAAGCTCACCTCAATAGACCCACTTGGTGGGAGATGAAACAAATGGATACACAGGGATCAACAGTGCAAAAGGAGGTAGGTTGCTTCAATGCAGGATAGTCAGATGCAAAGGGAGCACAGAGTCCAAATGCAGAGGTAGTAGGATACTCAGGTGCAGATGAAGCAAGGTGCTCCAGCACAGAGAGAGTTGTTGAAGCACAGATTGTTGATGATGGAGGAGGTACCCCAGTCAGGGGTTCCTCCCTCTCCAAAAGGAAGTTAGACTCTGAGTTCAAGATGAAGGATCGTGGCCTGATGCATCATTTCTTAGGATTAGAGGTGGGGCAGAGATCAGGTGAGATCTTCCTAAGTCAGGGGAAGTACACATATGAGATCTTTAGCAGATTCGATATGATGGACTATAAGTCCATGGCTACACCTATGGTGACAAATCTGAAGAAGCTGAGTGATTCCGCTTCAGATTCAAATTTGGTGGATCTCACTATATGCAAGCATCTGATTGGATCCTTGATGTACCTGGTTAACACCAAGCAAGATATTTGCTTTGCAGTGAGCACTTTGAGTCAAAGTCGAGGCATGTACATTGGGTTGCGGAGAAGCATGTGTTGAGGTACCTGCGTGGTGCAGTTTAATATGGTCTGAGAGATGTCTCGGGTGGTGAAGAGAGGCTACAGAGATATACAGATTCTGTTTGAGGAGTGCAATGGACAGAAAGAGCACCTTGAGGTGCTGCTTCAGCTTGGGATCAGCTATGATATACTGGTTTAGAAGGAAACGGACTTTCTGTAGCACTCAGTATAGCAGATGCGGAGTATATTGCAACCAGTGTCGCAGGTCACAAAGTAGTGTAGCTTCTTACAGGACTATTTGATCAGGAGATCAAATATCACTTAATCCGATACATGGTGTAGAGGGGAGCAACGCAGCTCCAATACATATCCATAGGCGAGCAGGATCAGGCAGACATTCTCCCAGATTGGTCATGCTGATTTGACAAAGGGAGAATGATACATTCACTCACGGAGCCTGAGTCATATGGCTAGTGGTGAATGGCCCAAATACCATCATGGTTCTACAAATAAGTAGCAGATACTGTGATGGTTCTACAGATGAGCAGTATGGGATAGACATTCATCCACAGGAAATGGCCTGAGTCATATGGCTAGTGGTGAATGGACCAGACATACATATGAGCAACATCGGGTAGACATTTTCCCAAATTGGTCATGCTGATTTGAGCAAGGGAAAATGATACATTCACTTATGGGGCTATGCTAGTGATGAATTGGCCATTCACTCATGGGGCTATGCTAGTGATGAATGGCCCCAGCGTAATCTATATCCAAATAGTCATGTTGATTTGGCTAGGAGTGGAAAACTCGAGATGAAGATTGAGGACATGCACACCAAGTAAGCTTGGCATGATGCAGAAATTAGGTCAAAATTGAATCTTCGCAAAACTGAGATCTGCCTCCACAAATAAGTGTGCCCTCCTAGGGCGAGTTCCAAAATGCTCTTTTCAAGTTCAATATGTGGAGAGAAGTGTCCAAACTTGGAAGCCATAGTTTTTAGATTAGGGCAAAAACAGTCTCTGGCAATGGCTTTTATTTAGCGTTGCTCTAATACCATGTTGAATTTTTAATTAGCAGTATAATTTTCATCTCTTTCAAATTTATTTCATAATTCATTTTATCCCACAATTATGCTGAAACAAATATCATCATTCATTTGCGGCAGAAATAAAACAAGGATAACTAAAAGATAACCATGCACAAGAGACAAAGATTTATCCTGGGAAACCCAATAGAGAGAAAACCCAGCAAACTTTTCTCAGAAGAAATCAATCCAATACAAGTACAATACCAATCATGAAGTTGAACCCTAGCACAAGAGAGGTTCGCCCTCCTTCACAAGAAACCCTAGCACAAGAGAGATTTGCCCTCCTTCACAAGAAACCCTAGCAAGGGTAGGAAATCTTCCAGGAGAGAAGAGTAGCCCAAACAATATTTCTTCTCGCCTTTGTTAGGCCTTCCTAGGAGGTGCGCACAAGTGGAGAGAGAAGAATGTGTGTTGAGTGAATGTGTAAATGAAGTGTGGATGCACTTTATTTATATTCTTCTTTTCACTAGAAGATTCCTCAATTGAGCTGTAACAAATAATTATAATACATAATTATTAATAATAAGTAGGAGTAATAGTTAATGAGAGGATGTGTCTCCTCAAGTAGGCAATGCTCAAGCTACTATAAAAGCGGGCCAACAATTGTATATTTATCTTATCTCATCAATCTATAAATTTATATATCATTTTTATATCTACGGATATGTGGGTTATTTCAGAAATTATGGGCTCATTCCGAGTTTATTGAGAATATCCAACTAGGGATACTACAGTGGTATCAGAGCTTGTTGACTCCAGCTTGTGGCCAAATTGTCAAAGTTTTTTTGAGATTTAGGTTTTTAACCTTACATTAGGGTTTTAGCCATCCTTATTGAAGAAAAAAAAAATTATTAAAAGAGAGAAAAAAAGAGAAGGGAATAAAAGAGAAGTTAAAAAAAGAGAGAACAAGAAAGAAGACCGCATAAAAAAAGAGGAGAATAAAAAATAAAAAAATACAACATAGGTTTTATTTAACCAACCTTGGTTTTATAAAACCACATATTGCCTTGGTTTTATAAAACCATCCCGTGGTTTTATAAAACCAGCCTTGGTTTTATAAAACTAGCCTTAGTTTTATAAAGAAACCATTATTTATAATAACTCATACCTTAATTAGGATGAGTTAGTTATTATATAACTATAGTAATAATAATACATATTATTATTATTTCAAAGGCTGAACTATTCGTAATCCAACAAAAAACTTAGTTTTTTGGAGAAAAAAAAAATTATATATATATATATATAGTTTATAAAACATTAATATAATAATTTTATTAATTAATTAATAAATATTATTATAAATAAAAAAATAAAAAATAATTATTTTTGGAAAAAAAGGTTATTTGACTTGATAAGAAAAAAAATATAGTCAAAGAAGGTTCTTCCAAGAGAGACATATTGGGAATTATTATAGTTTCTGTATCTACTTATTGTCAAAGAAAAAGAAAAAGAAGTCAAACTATTTATCGTCGAAAAAAAAAAGTCAAGTCAAGGAAGACTAGTCAAAGAGTTCAAAGACCTTCTATCATCGAAAAATTCGAAAACAATTTATCGTTGAAGAAGCCAGAGTCTATCTATCGCTAAAAGACTCAAAGTCAAAAGAAGACCAAGTTATCGTCCAAGCCAGGGATTATGGCGAATTTTAAAACAGAATTGCAGTCCGGACTAAAAGAAGCATTTGACATGATGAAGCGGGATATGTCTAAGAGATTAATAGAACAAGAGAATCATTATCTAAAAAACCGTATTGAGAGATTATCTACGGAAATTGAGTAATTAAAAAATGAAAACGATTTCAATCAGAGATTGAAAAATCAAGATATAAAGAAAGAAATAAACGATTACAAAGCAGAAATAATACGCTTGAACAAAGTTGTTTGCAACAAGGATGAAGAACTGGCGCAAATACAAAACAAATTAGAGGATCAAGAATCAGTGGTCGATCAGTATCGACAACAGATAAAAGTTCTTCAACAACAAAATGATGAGTCTAAAAAGTCTCATAAGTCAGAGATCTCAAAGAGTAATAAAGCACTATCCAACAATTCCAAAGAGATTTTCAGATTAAGAAATCATAACAAGACACTAGTCACAAAAATTAAGAAGTTGAAAAATAGTCGAAAGACAGAACAATCTACGGAAGACATTGAAGGAAAACTTCTAGACAAGAAGGAAGAAAATAACTGCATCAGAAATCATAACAAAGATCTTAAGGAACAACTTAAGAAGTCTGAAGATGACAGAAAATCGCAAGTAGAATTGATTAAAAAGTGTCAAAATGATAACATGCAGTTAGAAAATAAGTTGGAAAAGATACAGAACGAAACCTTTAAACATCAAGGGACGGAAATACAACTTCCAACTCAGAGCAACGAAGCAAAAGAACAGACAACAAGGTCTCCTTATCGTCACCCAAATTATAAACGTCATTTTGACCAACGACAGGGTCAAAATGAACATACACAGAAGAATTACGATGTTAAACAAGCAAAAACATCGAATCAATACACTAAACATCAAACAAAGAGTTATGTCCCACAAAGCGATCAAATAGCTCCGATAAAAATAGATCTCGGATGGACCACATCAGAGACGATGCGACAGTTCTCCCTTGGGATTCGTAACTCATATCGCCTCATTTCATCAAATGTTGCCAGTACTAAAGAAAGGATCTAGAGATGTCGGTTCAAACAAAAAAATCATTTGTTTCTAATAAGCTTTGAGGACAAAGCTTCCCTTAAGGGAAAGGCAATGTAACAAATAATTATAATACATAATTATTAATAATAAGTAGGAATAATAGTTAATGAGAGGATGCGTCTCCTCAAGTAGGCAATGCTCAAGCTACTATAAAAGCGGGCCAACAATTGTATATTTATCTTATCTCATCAATCTATAAATTTATATATCATTTTTATATCTACGGATATGTGGGTTATTTCAGAAATTATGGGCTCATTCCGAGTTTATTAAGAATATCCAACTAGGGATATTACAGTGGTATCAGAGCTTGTTGACTCCAGCTTGTGGCCAAATTGTCAAAGTTTCTTTGAGATTTAGGTTTTTAACCTTACATTAGGGTTTTAGCCATCCTTATTGAAGAAAAAAAAAATTATTAAAAGAGAGAAAAAAAGAGAAGGGAATAAAAGAGAAGTTAAAAAAAGAGAGAACAAGAAAGAAGACCGCATAAAAAAAGAGGAGAATAAAAAATAAAAAAATACAACATAGGTTTTATTTAACCAACCTTGGTTTTATAAAACCACATATTGCCTTGGTTTTATAAAACCATCCTGTGGTTTTATAAAACCAGCCTTGGTTTTATAAAACTAGCCTTAGTTTTATAAAGAAACCATTATTTATAATAACTCATACCTTAATTAGGATGAGTTAGTTATTATATAACTATAGTAATAATAATACATATTATTATTATTTCAAAGGCTGAACTATTCGTAATCCAACAAAAAACTTAGTTTTTTGGAGAAAAAAAAATTTATATATATATATATATATATATATAGTTTATAAAACATTAATATAATAATTTTATTAATTAATTAATAAATATTATTATAAATAAAAAAATAAAAAATAATTATTTTTGGAAAAAAAGGTTATTTGACTTGATAAGAAAAAAAATATAGTCAAAGAAGGTTCTTCCAAGAGAGACATATTGGGAATTATTATAGTTTCTGTATCTACTTATTGTCAAAGAAAAAGAAAAAGAAGTCAAACTATTTATCGTCGAAAAAAAAAAGTCAAGTCAAGGAAGACTAGTCAAAGAGTTCAAAGACCTTCTATCATCGAAAAAGTCGAAAACAATTTATCGTTGAAGAAGCCAGAGTCTATCTATCGCTAAAAGACTCAAAGTCAAAAGAAGACCAAGTTATCGTCCAAGCCAGGGATTATGGCGAATTTTAAAACAGAATTGCAGTCCGGACTAAAAGAAGCATTTGACATGATGAAGCGGGATATGTCTAAGAGATTAATAGAACAAGAGAATCATTATCTAAAAAACCGTATTGAGAGATTATCTACGGAAATTGAGGAATTAAAAAATGAAAACGATTTCAATCAGAGATTGAAAAATCAAGATATAAAGAAAGAAATAAACGATTACAAAGCAGAAATAATACGCTTGAACAAAGTCGTTTGCAACAAGGATGAAGAACTGGCGCAAATACAAAACAAATTAGAGGATCAAGAATCAGTGGTCGATCAGTATCGACAACAGATAAAAGTTCTTCAACAACAAAATGATGAGTCTAAAAAGTCTCATAAGTCAGAGATCTCAAAGAGTAATAAAGCACTATCCAACAATTCCAAAGAGATTTTCAGATTAAGAAATCATAACAAGACACTAGTCACAAAAATTAAGAAGTTGAAAAATAGTCGAAAGACAGAACAATCTACGGAAGACATTGAAGGAAAACTTCTAGACAAGAAGGAAGAAAATAACTGCATCAGAAATCATAACAAAGATATTAAGGAACAACTTAAGAAGTCTGAAGATGACAAAAAATCGCAAGTAGAATTGATTAAAAAGTGTCAAAATGATAACATGCAGTTAGAAAACAAGTTGGAAAAGATACAGAACGAAACCTTTAAACATCAAGGGACGGAAATACAACTTCCAACTCAGAGCAACGAAGCAAAAGAACAGACAACAAGGTCTCCTTATCGTCACCCAAATTATAAACGTCATTTTGACCAACGACAGGGTCAAAATGAACATACACAGAAGAATTACGATGTTAAACAAGCAAAAACATCGAATCAATACACTAAGCATCAAACAAAAAGTTATGTCCCACAAAGCGATCAAATAGCTCCGATAAAAATAGATCTCGGATGGACCACATCAGAGACAATGCGACAGTTCTCCCTTGGGATTCGTAACTCATATCGCCTAATTTCATCAAATGTCGCCAGTACTAAAGAAAGGATCTAGAGATGTCGGTTCAAACAAAAAAATCATTTGTTTCTAATAAGCTTTGAGGACAAAGCTTCCCTTAAGGGAAAGGCAATGTAACAAATAATTATAATACATAATTATTAATAATAAGTAGGAATAATAGTTAATGAGAGGATGCGTCTCCTCAAGTAGGCAATGCTCAAGCTACTATAAAAGCGGGCCAACAATTGTATATTTATCTTATCTCATCAATCTATAAATTTATATATCATTTTTATATCTACGGATATGTGGGTTATTTCAGAAATTATGGGCTCATTCCGAGTTTATTGAGAATATCCAACTATGGATATTACATGGGCCAACTTGTACACTTTCACTCGGGTCGACTTGCTAGTTTTGGTCTTCATCTTTTATTTATCTTCAAGCCGACTTGTCTTCTTGTCTTCATTTTCTTCTAGGACTTCTTCAATGTTATTTGGGACTTCTTCAATGGTTTGTCTTAACTTCTTGGTTATCTCTTTATCATAGAAAAGTTCTCCTTGTTGATGTCCATCTCCTCACATGCAGATCAAATTCACACATAGAGCTCTAATGTTGATTTGACCATACTCTAAGATGTCCCAGACACTTCTTAGAGCCAATGTCAAATTCAACAATAGATTAGACTTTGTCTATTACACAAGAGGATAAGATCCCCTATAACATACACAATTCAACTCACTCTAATTAAAATAGATCACCCCCATTACGGAGCACTCCCACATCGTGTATGCAATGTGACCACTAGCCTTATACACATAGTCAATCCACATGGCTAATCAAAGGCTAAGCATCTGAGCCTCAATATACATAGTCAATACACATGACTAATTAGGGCTACGACGAGGCCATTCTCTACCAATCATTGGTCAATACACATGACCACTCTAGGAGAATGATCTGTAGAATGTTTGCCCGATGCTGGAACCATGGAGAAACATCAACATGGGTTTGGTGCTCCATATGATGTGGATGTAGGAGTGGGTAGCAGCATTTGAGGTGGTGGTACTTGTTATCACATCCATAGTAGTCAGGGCTACCATGTCTTCAAACTATTTTCCAGTACTTTTCTGAGCCAGTCCTTTTATTATGACATGCATGAGATCAGCAGTTGATGAGAAACTCTCCTATGATCACTCATATTTTCAACAAACCCAGAGCATACATTTTCAACCTTATGTCAGGATTGAGCCTCATGACCCCAGATTTGATGACTGAGGTAGCCATTTTCTTCCATGCAGAGCATACATGATGATAGTGCCCAGAGTTATTCAGTAGCAGTGTTACAGTGACAGTTGGTTCAGATGATGGATACAGGTATATGACCCAGCAGGTATATGGTTGTGCATTGGATTCTCATATTGAACTCTTTTACTTATCTTGGTAGCTTGACTGGGTATTTAGTGGTCATGATCTGGTGATATGTTTATGTACTTATTGATTGATTGTTTAGAGTAAAGGTAATTCAGTTGCTTAAAATTGGAAATTCTCGTGTATACTTATTGGTCATGCCCTCTTAGTAGTATGGACTTGGTCATTCCCCATTTATGGCTTGCTAGTCATGACATCACTTGTCACTTCCCCGTCCATCTGTTGTCATCCGTATTTGATTGTATCCCGACTTACTCTTCAGCCTGTGATATTGAGGACCTCCCCACATATGCCTCTATGTTGGATAGACTCCTTGTCGTTATGTGTCTCGGCTCTAAGTTGTGCGACAGAACTTGTCGAAGCCTTGATCCTTTTGGGTCAGGAGAACTCGCTGGTGTTGGTTCCTGAGCTTGGATGAGTTGGGATTCTAAATCCTTGACCTCTCTCTGATTGGTTGCCCCCGATGTTTGGTCATGATTGTGGATGGTCCCCCTAGTTGCCTAAGTTGTGTCAGCTAAAACTTGAAGCAAATTGTACTGCCATCATTACATGCATTTATATGATCCACTGTTATCTTCTGAGATGCAAGCCCATAATAAATATAAAGTAAAACTGTGCTTGTAAGCACTATTATCACCGATCTTGTAGTTGCCCCTATAGATGGATCCAAGGTGGATGGTAGAGGGGACAGGCAACTAAAGTGGTGAACCAAGAGAGCCCTAGTTCCCAAATGGATGGTTGTCACGCCAACCAAGGCACTCTTCGCTTCTGCTACCAAATCCAAGGTAACAAGGGGGAGACCCGGAACTACTCCCGATAGGAGAGATCAACCCAATCACCAGATCAGATCAGATAAAATGAGGTACGTAAGGTGACAGGTGAGGAACCCTAGATTTAAGGGGACTGAGACACTGTGGAGGCTTAGAGATGATATGACTTGATGAATAGATCTCAAGCACGGTGATTCGGGGATTAAGTATGATTCCAGGATTCAAAGCTAGTTTAAAATGGTCAAATTTAATTGCCTTGGGAAACGTGACCCTTAAAACAGGGAAAGTGTCCCAAAACGTAGATCTGATAGTTAGGGCTTTCTAGCTATGCTTGATAGAGGGATGTGACAGTATCAAGGTATGCAAGCACTCAAAATAAGATCAACCCACATGCAAAACAGGCAACCCAGGAAAGTCGTGACGGTAGGGAGAAGGCTAGTGCCTAGGAAAATGGGCCAATGGAGTCCCCAAGCATGACACGTAGGAGAACCCACTTTGGGATTTACCCGATCTACAATACCCAGAAATGATTTGCCAAATGATCAAGGGGTTTGATCAATAGAATTTTTCAAAGAATTTTAATAAGGGTTTTAACAGTGAAATAATTATGCCAATGGATTGGAACCAAGAAATGGAGAACAAACCTGTGGATCCTACCTGGATAACCTTGTAGATGCCTTGATGATGATGATCTATGCAAGCCCGATCAATTTGAGAAGATTTGGATAAGTTTTCTATGAGATCAATTTGCCCAAGGAAGCCAATGCGCCCTTCCTCCTGCACAACAAACGTCAACAATATCAAATTTGATGTATCGAGAGAAAAAGACAAATGCTACAAGATAAATAACAAGAAGATAGCATAGATCAGAGTGATACTAATGATAACCCCCTGATGCAAGCGATGCCAAACAAGCGAGTTGAGGAATCCCTACAAAAACGCCCAAGTGAAGTCGCCCTCCTGTAGACAAGATAGATTTCCAAAATATATAGATCTTACCACAAATACCCAAATGCTAGGATGCAATAGACTTTACAATCACCATCGAAGAACACCAGATCCAAAGGAGACCCAAGAATTCCCACAAGAAGTTTTTCTATTATCAAGATTCCAAGAGCCAAAGACCCTTTACAATGAGAAGCTCTCTCCTTTAAATATGATGGAGAGATACCAAAACCCTAACCACCTTTTGAATGGATGGCTAAGATTAAAAGATCAAAATGATCTAATCAATAGTTGAGATGAGCTCAACATAAAGTACATGGATCAATATAACAATATAACATATCAATGGACCAAATCTCCCTCGGAGAGGGGGTCCCACCAAATGTGAATGATAAAACATAATAACTAGCTCATGGTGGGTCTAGGGGGCAATATCTATCCTCTCTAGTCAATCCCCATGGCACAATCATAACATATGAACAATCCTAGCACCAAATCATGCCTCTCTAGGAAAGTCGTGAGCCTCAGAAGGCTCCAGGAAACCATAAAAAGTGGCGGAGAGATGGGTATGGGCCCCACTGAAAGCTGAAACTGCTGGAGAAGGGGTGGAATACATCACACTCATCATCAGACATCATCCCATGCCATTTCCTTGCCTCAGTAAGCCAAATCAAATTCCTCTGTAGCCATTTTCACCATTTTTAATATGCCTCAGGAAATGTGAACCTGCCCAAACTGCCTCCTGGAGTGCCTGCGCTGTCAAGGTGATCCCACCAGGCTCTCTGGGAGGGGGGGTAATATGGTAAAAATAAGTGGTTGGACCACCCCCTCCAGATACAGCGCCCTAGGTGAACCCATCAAATGCTCTCTCTGCTCTGACAGGCCATCTGATATGGCAAAACTGCACTAGGATGGCCAACTAAGGCCAATCATCACTGTAAATGCTCGGAACTGAAAACAGACCGTCTCATTGGACTCAGAGAGCCCAAATCCATTTAAGGTGTGTACTCATACACCCTATGGATCTCTGCATGATCATATAAAATATCCAAAATGTCCAAACAGCCCAAATAATAATAATCTATAAAAGTGCTAAAAAACACAAATCATCATCATAAGCCTGGAACCACTGCATAGAACCATCTGGTGACCTGTACTAGACCATATATCATATCTCTGCATCATCTGAGGTCTATCCACCTCATGTCCTATAGTTGACCTTGGTCAAACTAGGTTTGACCAAGTCAACATGACCAATAATATGACCCAAGTTGTCATCAAACTGCTGCAAGTGTCAAAGGTTAAAGCATGCTCTACAACTCATTCAAGTAACAATTATAACAAGAAGTAATCGTTTCTCTAGCGATCTAATAACAAATTAAAAAGAGTTTTAAATATTATTTATGACTTGGACTAGACTTTCAAAACCCTACTCACTTCATAGTTGTGACCATTTTGCTAGTGAAGGGTGAAGGCTAAAACTGAATAGGCTAGGCCAAGGGATGATTACTATCCTGACATTGTGACACTTTGGATATGGAGAGGGAATACACACTCTAGCATATGCTGGACAAGCAATAACATAGGGGATGGCCTTGTCTCACAAATGGGTAAGTTACTTTCAGAAGTGCTTATTCACCTTAGCAGATGCTCACAATTGATGTCAATACAAATGAGGCCAGCAATCGTTTAGATATAGAGTTTAAGAACCATTGCTTTTTGGGCCTTTGAGTTTCCATAGCCTTTGATCTATGTGTATTTAGAAACACATTGCTCAGATTTACATTTATTTAAGGCTTTCATTTCACATTTCACATTTCATAGCCAATTTCATTAGGCTTGCCTTGCATTCACGTGTGTTCAGAAACACTTGTTACATGAATGGGCTTATTTCACAAGATATACATTTGATTTCCAAAGCCAGTTTCATTTGGCTTGCCTTTCGTTCACGAGTGTTGAAAAACACTTTCAAGAACGGGCTTTCACATAAGATATACATTTCATTTCCATATATTGTATTGATGGCAGTACTATCTGTTTCAGGTTTAGCCAACACAACTTAATGCAACTCAGAGCCGAGACACAATAAACAAGGGGAATGCTCATCCAACAAAGAGGCTACAGCGGGGGAAGGTCCTCCATGCCACTAGTCAAGTAGTAAGTATGGGTTAAAACAAAACTGCGAGGTAATGGATGGGTGGAGACAATGAAATAATGATACCAACACTAGCAAGCCAAAAGATGGTGGGAATGATCACCTCTATTCTCCCTAAGGAGGGTAAAACCGATGAGTATAGATCAAGAACTTCTAAGTCTGAGTAGGGACAATATATATAATATAAAGATACAACCAGGTCCACATATCTATATGATCGCCAGATCATGATACTAAATGCTAAGACATGTCACAAGAATGAGTATAAAAGCAATATAACCATAACACAATAATATACCTGCTGAGTCATATACCTGAATGCACACAATCTGAACCATCATTTGTCCACTGAAACCCTGCTGCTGCAACTCTGGGCAATATTGACTGCTCTATAAATGGCTAAATGGCTACATCAGTCCTCTCTCTGAGAGTCCTCAAACTCAGTCATGGCATGGGGAATAAAACTATTGTCCATAATATAATAGTGATCCATAATAGATGCTCATCTCGGCATCTCAATGTAAGGGAACTGGCTGAAAAATGTATTGGAATCTGAAAAATAGAATATGGTAGCCCGACTACTATATATGTGATAACAAGCACAAGAAAGAGGGCTATAAAATGAAATGTAAAGCACCTGTTATCACCAAACTTGTAGTTGCCCCTGAAAGATGGATCCGTAAGGACGGTAGAGGGGATGGGCAACCAAAGAGGTGAAACCAAGATAGTCTCGACTCCCAATGGATGGTTGTCATGCCAATCGAGGCAATCTTCACTTAATGTTATCTTAGCCCAAGACAACAATGGGGGAGACCCAAATCTACTCCAGACAAGAGAGATCAGACCAAGACACCAGATCAAATCAATTAGGGATGAAGTACGTAAGTGTATGGTGAAGTAAACCCTAGATCTATGGATGAAGTCACAAGGTGAATAATGGATTGGGTCAAGAGGCTTAAGCAAGGTAAATTTGATCCAACTTGGTTATGCAAGTGACTTATGAGATTAGACACTAGATCCAGAATGAAGGTACTAGTCAAAGATGAGAAAATCCACTACCTTGGGAACCGTGTCCAATGCAGGGTAGTTAGAGACAGGATTGGGGCTAACCAGTACAAAAGATGGACTTGTTTGACAGATATGACATTATCAATGCACCTAGGTCTCGGAAAGAAGATCAATACACTGAAAAATTGGCCAAGTCAAGAAAGTCGTGAGGGTTGGGAAAAGCTCAGTGCCTAAGAAAATGGGCCAATGGAGTCCCAAGGGTGACACCCTTGAGAACCCACTTTGGGATTTACCCGATCTATAATACCCAGAAAGGATTTGCCAATTGATCAAGGGATTTGATCTCTAGAAGTTTTAGTAGATTTTTAATGAGGGTTTTAGCAGTAAAATGGAGATGCCAATGGATTGGGACCAAGAAAAGAAGACCAAACAGGTGGATCTTACCTAGATAACCTTGTAGATGCCTTGATGATGATTATCTATGCAAACCCGATCAATTTGAGAAGATTTGGAGTAGTTTTCTAGGAAGTCGATTTGCCCAAGGAAGCCAATGCGCCCTCTCTCCTGCACAACAAACGTCAACAATATCAGATTTGATGCATCAAGAGATAAAGACTAATGCTACAGAAGAAATAACAAGAAGATAGCATAGATCACAATGATACTAATGATAACCCCCTGATACAAGCGAATGCCAAGTGAGCGAGTTGAGGAAGCCCTGCAAAAACACCCAAGTTGAAGTCGCCCTCCTGTAGACAAGACAAAGTTTCCACAAAAGATAGATCTTACCACAAATACCAAATGCTAGGATGCAATAGACTTTCCAATCACCATCTAAGAACACCAGATGCAAAGGAGACCCAAGAATTCCCACAAGAAGTTTTTCTATTATCAAGATTCCAAGAGCCAAAGACCCTTTACAATGACAAGCTCTCTCCTTTAAATAGGATGGAGAGATACCAAAACCCTAACCACCTTTTGAATGGATGGCTAAGATTAAAAGATCAACATGATCTAATCAATGGTTGAGATGAGCTCAACATAAAGTACATGGATCAATATAACAATATAATACATCAATGGACCAAATCGCCCTAGGAGAGGGGGTCCCACCAAATGTCAATGATAAAACATAACAACTAGCTCAAGGTGGGTCTAGGGGGCAATACTTATCCTCCCTAGTCAATCCCCATGGCACAATAACATAAGATAATCAAGCTAGACACCAAATTATGCCTCTCTGAGAAAGTCGTGAGCCTTAGGAGGCTCCAGAAGACCATAAAAAGTGTCGGAGAGATGGGTGTGGGCCCCACTGGAAGCTGAAACTACTGGAGAAGGTGTGGAAGAACTCATGCTCATCAACAAAACTCATCCCATGTCAATCCCTTGCCTCAGTAGCCCAAATCGAATCCTTCAGTAGCCATTTTCACCATTTTTAATCTGCCTCGGGAAATGTGAACATGCCCAAACTGCCTCCTGGAGTGCCTGCGTTGTCAAGGTGAGCCCACCAGGCTCTCTGGGAGGGGGGGAATATGGTAATAACAAGTGGCTGGACCACCCCCTCCATGCACAGCGCCCTAGGCAAACCAATCATATCCAACCTTTGCTCTAACAGGCCATCTGACAAGCCAAAACTGCACTAGGATGCCCAACTGAGGCCAATCATCACTGTAACTGCCCGGAACTGAAAACTGTTAGACACAATGGCTCACTAAGAGAGGGGGGGGGTGAATCAATGAGCCTATACTTAATCCAATTTTACTTCTTCAACCACTAACTCTTATACCATCATTTCACATTCACATCAAAATCATATTCATCATTTAACTATCTACCAACCACATGTCATTTATCAAATAAAATATATCAACACAATGTACAAGAGACACAAGATATAGTTGTAATCTTTTGTATTAGTTCAATGGCTACAACCGTGAGGTCAATCAGCACCTACTGATACAGAAGCACCAACTTCCAAACCAAGACACTGCTTGGTCTTTTTCTTAGATCCTACTAAGAAAAATGACTACAAGACCCAGCTTGTATTACATATACATATTTGTCACATTACACTTGTCACTTGTCAAATAATCACTTAGCTATCTCTGTCATCAGTTTGTCCACAGTCATGTGCTTATCTCTGTCTTGTCAAAAAGGTCATCCTCATCTATCTTTGTTATACACATCATCAATCTGACCATCTCTGCTCATGTCTTGTCTCATCACATCTGCACTCACTCAACTGGTTGTCATCATCATTTTCTCAACCCAACTGCTGCTCATCATCTTGTCACTGTTATCACTATCATGTCAATTCAACTTGTCACTGTCAACTTACTTCACTGTCACTGTCATCAAGTAAGTCTGCACTTCTATTGCCACTTGTCAAGGCCAAATCAACTGCAAAATCTTATCCAAATCACACATCCAATACTGTTCTAAATCTTTTGCAAACACTGTCCCAATTACATTTGTACAATACATCAATCACTTCTCATGTCATAAATTCGGTCATCTCAATCAAGTCACTATCCACTATCATATACCAATCACTGACACATTCCAACAATCATCAAATGTTAATGCTGTCACTTGTCAAAGCTCTGCTCATCAACATGCTCAGCCTGCTGCTCTTGTCATCATATTACTGTTTTGTCATGTCAAGTCAAATCTGATATATCAACTAATCTCTGTCACTTTTAAGTACATCTACTCAATGTCCTCTTCAGGGTTCTTCACATAACTCCCAATATAGTGTCTTCATAAGGTATTATAGACTTCATGCTTTTAACTAAGTCTTAGTACATTACTACATACCTCAAAATAAATCCTTCTTCAAAGTCTCCAACTATATCTTCACCAAGTCTTCCTTGCTTGTTCAAACACAAAATACTGTCTCTAGCACAGATCCAATTCTATCAACCAGACCATGTATACTCACATCTTTAACATGTCTTCAAGGCTGGCTATGTCATTGTTATGCTCAATTTGAAGGCTGTAGCAATCCTTAACCACTGTGAGAACCTGAGATTAGAGCATGGTACTGCTGTAGCTTAGGATGCCTTCAGATCTCTAAGTCAATGAATCAGACTACTGCTCATGCCAAGACATCAAAGATCTGCTCATACACTTTTCTTTACCACCGAATTTCCTCAGACTGTAGCTCGAAATTAATGCTTACTGTGGCATGAGTGGTTGCTTGGAGCGTGCATGGAAGCTTGGTTGGTGTAATCCATAGGTGGATTTGGAGGGGGATGAGGTGGCTGCCACCTCATGAGAGGGGCGCCCCTCTCCCATAGTAACCAACACCCACTTCCATTGGAATATTCGCCCATGCCCAAACTCGTGAGCCAATCCACGCGAGGGAGGCCCACGTTATAGCATGCTCACGTCATCCCTTTAAATTGATTCATATATCCAAAGTTTAGTATATGTCATGCTTTATCACTTTGATATGGTCGCACTTCTCTAGAGATCACATGCCACTCCTTTTCCATAGTTTATTTCATCATAGTTTTTATTTTTTTAAATTTTGGACTTGGTACAATTTATCTTTTTTCTAGCAATTAAATGCTAATTTGTAGAACCCTTAGCAAAACTGCTCCCAGAGGTGACGTAATCGCCCGGAACCTGAAGAAAGTGGGCACAAGGATAAAGAGGACGCTCTGAGCGTCAAAACGAGCCTCCCCACGCCAAATTCCGCCTCCAGATGACACTTTCATTACATTTTGAAATTTTCCAATTAAACCATTAAAAATGGTCTAATTTACGGAAACAAAAAAAAAATTGTCGGAATGAAACGAAACTCCTAGGGGACCTATTGCATGTCCATACGACTCAATATAGATGGCTAACATGTAAAAATCCTAGACATAAGACTCTAATAACCACCTTAGGTTTTGACGACCATGGTAAATAGTCCAGCTTTGGAGGTGTGAGTGAAAAACTCAGGAATTATACACTACTGAAGCGCAATGCATAATTCCTAAGGAAAAAACACTTAAGAGTATCACCCTGATAGTTAAACCCAAGGATGGCCGAATCATTTATAAAAGGACCCAATTTAAACCAAATTTTTACAATCCCCCCAGGGGGTGTGAACATGACTTTTATTACAAATGGGGCAAAATTGCCCTTAAAAGTGACTTCTGGACTTTTGAACTCTGAAGGTAAACATGTATCATGTTCAAAAACTGGCGGCTCAATAGAAGTTCAACTATTGTACAAAATAGTTGGTAACAGGTGGTCTTCCCTTTCCCTTTATCCGACATGTCATAGTGTTGAAGTTGTAAAGGCATTCCCTTAACTTAGCCTTGTTTCTTTCACCTTCACCCATTTCTAGCAAAATGGCCACGTCCATAAATGAGTATACACTTGAGGGTCTTCTTTTGAGTAATTGGTTGCTTTAATCTAGAATTATATTTGATGGTTTATTGCTTAATCGCTAGTAGAATGCCACTTTGTACTTTATTTTTGCTATTGAAATATTCAAAGGAGCATATCTTATCTATTTGCACTTATAGCATCAGTCATTATGGCATGGGTCATTATTTTGATCAGTTTTGACCTGGTTAACCCAGTTTGACCAAGTCAACCGCAGGATCCGGGATGAGTTGGACCGATGATGCTCGAGATTGATTCTTTGTGGTCCTATGGTGCCCATTAGATGGTTCTATGCATCAGAAAGAGATTCCATGTGATGGTTTGATGGATTTTTACTATTATTATTATTTACAGACCATAATTTTTATTGTCCGGGCATGGTTGAGCTTACAGATGGTTATCCTGATGGTCACATGATGTATGAGTACTCATCCTTACTTGATTTGGACCTTCTGAGTTCAATGGGACACTCAGTTATCAGTTTCAGGCACTTACAGATGAGGATATGGTCAGTTTATCACTTTATAGCACATTGCCATATAAAAATGCCATGTTCAGCACTTTTGTGATTGTTTTGGTTCTCCTAGGGCGCTATAGAGGGAGTATGGGGTCTAGCCACCTTTTAATACCATATTACCATACTCCCAGACATTTTGGTGCAGTCAATTTGGTGCTCGGATCACTTGGCAAAGAGTTACAGGCATTTTTATCTTTTATAGGTGATATTCCGGCATTAAAAAATGGAAGAATTGGCTACTAAGGAAATTGATTTGGGAAAATGACACAAGGAAATGGCATGAGGTTTGATTAAAGATTGATTATGATGCATCCCACACCTTCCCGCACAATCTACAGCTTTAGTGGGGTCCACATGTCCTCCAGGTCATTATTTTGGGGTTTATCAATTATTGGGACAAAACGTCCTAGTGAGTTTTATCACTTCATGATGTATTTTATATTTGATGTAGTTGGGGAATTAGTCTGGTGAAGATATTATCTCCTAGACCCCCCCAACAAGTTGTTATGTTGTGTCTCCTAGTCACTTTATGTCTTACGTCCCCCCTAGGGCGTCATTGAGGAAACACGTCCCCCTCTCTTTGAGTGATACATGTATTGTTGTTCCAGCTCATCTTAACCGTTGATAATTAGTGATGTATCTTATGATCTCAACCACTCATTTAGAAAGTGGTTAGGGTTTGGTCTCTCTCACTCCTATTTAAAGGAGAGACCCCCCTCATTGTAAAGGGACTTTCGGCTCTTGGCTATTGGAATAGAAAGAATTATTTTGTGAGAAATGCTTGTGTGATTGAGTTGAATGTTGGCTATGGTGATTGAAACTACTTTTCCATTGCACTGAAAGATCTTGGTGAATATATCTTACATATTTGTGGATCCATATTTTTATTTGCAGGCAAAGAGGACGATTTGGAAGAGGGGCACATTGGGTGAGGAGACTCACCCTGTCTCTCTCTCTCATATCTCGGTTTATTCAGGGAGTGATTTTGTCTTTGTACCAATCATTCTTCATCTTTTACTTCTTACTTGCATCTACCTTCCTTTCTACTTACTGTTTGATTATTTCCTTGGTTGTGCAGGAAGAGAGGGGCACACTTGTGGTTCTTGGGAAAAACGTTGGAGCAAGAGATTCAACAAAAATTTCATTTGATCTTTGCAGTAGTAGTCCTCTTCATTCTGGCATTCATTCTCATCATCCAGGTGCGCATCACAAGGTACGATTTTTATTCCTTTACTCTACCCATGTTTCATTCATATTTCAAACCTTAAGCTAAAATTTATAAAAATTCTTTGGGTTTAACTACTTGGATTTTCGGCGAACCATTTCTGGGTTTCTACCTCTAGGCCTAGCCCCAGGTGGGTTCTCTAGGCATCATGATCTGTGGACTCCATCTGCCCCTTCCTTAGGCATTGATCTCTCTATGCTTGCGCCCTCCTTGGTTAGTCTATCTTCTGGGTCGTTGATACCTTGTTTTCTGTTCTAGTGTGCTTTGATACTGTCAGATCTTCATCCAAGCTGTGCTAGGAAGCCACTACTCTCTCAGATCTACTACTTGGGACCATTTTCCTAGTGTTCCACGAGGACTCGTCCCCCAGGATCGGGGGCGCCCCCCCCTTGTGTAACTATTTGATACAGAGATCACTACTCCCTCTGAATCGCCATGAGATCTCAAGTGGTATGGGTCTCGATATCAATATATGCTCATAAGAACATAAACTCAAACAACTAGATCTGCATTTACCAACTGAAACATAAATGCAATCACACATAAACAACAGATATACCTGGAACCCTTTCGGGAAAAACCAGCAAACTGTGGGGCTATCTTTTCTCTCGAGCCCATAGCATATAGGGAATGAGACAAGTACAATATAGGGTTACCTCATAAATCACCTTAGGCAAACTCTAGATTTGAATGCATCTGTTGATGCATGCACTGGAAGAATGAGCCCTAACTGGAAAACTGGATCTAAGTATCCCTGCATCTGCCTCTGTCTGATCTGTCTCTCTCTATCCTCTGCTCTGATCTGCTCTGTAACTGAAGAAACCTACTGCTGAAAACATCCTCCTCTGCATGCACAAGTGCGCCCTCCTTCCAAAGAAGAATGACTCGTACTAAATCAGATCTCAGCATATCTGAGCTCTGATTGTCATTGATCTTCCTCAATCACTAAGACGAAGATAGTCTGCAAGTTACAGACACTCAATCGCTCAACCGTATGTGGTATGAGCTTCCTCCTACTTAAGGAATGTGCCCTCCTTCTCAACGAAAGTCGTCCTCCTCTCAATTGATCTATCTCAAATCAATTATCTCCGTGATGAAGACAGACACCTTTTGTCTTCCTTATATCATCTCACTGTCAAATTAGGTTTACCAAAAACCTAAAAGTAGGTGCATGCAAAACTCACTTTTGCATGCATGCATGCATTTCTTCCCGAACATTTTCCTGGTTAACATTTTAACACTCCCTCTTAACCAGGAAAGGATTCTGCACCACTCCCATCTTCTCCCTGAAGTACTCAAATTTATTCTTCATCAAGGACTTTGTCAGAATGTCTGCAACCTGCTCATCTGTGGAGATGTATTGGAGCTCAACTGCTCCCTTCTGAACATGATCACGAATGAAGTGATATCTGATCTCAATGTGTTTGGATCGATCATGAAATACTGGATTCTCAGAGAGTTTGATGCAACTCTGGTTGTCACAGTGAATCACCGTAGGTTCCAACTGCTAATCAAATAGACTTACCAACATCTTGCGAAGCCAGATGGCTTCACAACATGCTAGGCTAACCGCCATATATTCTGCTTCAGGAGAACTCAATGCAACGGACTTCTGCTTCCTGTTGAACCATGACATAATTGTCGATCCTAAGCTGAAGCGGCACACAGAGGTGCTTTTCCTGTCACCTGCATTACCTACCCAATCTGAATCAGTGAACCCCACAGGCTGGACTTCTCCCTGCCTCACATAATTTAGCCCATATTCTGTTGTTCCACTGATGTATCTCAAAACATGCTTTGCAGCTACCCAGTGCACATCTCTGGGTTCTACCATGTACTGACTCAAGGTGTTGACTGCAAAACTCAAATCTGGTCTAGTGTTGACCAAATACATCAGGGAACCAATGAGCTGTCGATACCTCGTGGAATCAACCAACTTACTCTCAGAAGCCACCTGCTTCTTCCAGTTGGTTGTCATAAGGGTAGTCATGGGCTTGCAATCCTGCATCTGAAATCTCTTCAGAATGTCCTGTTATCACCTAAACTGTAGTTACCCCTATGGAAGGATCCAGTCATGGATGGCAATAGGGAAGGGCAACTTGAAAGGTGCAACCACGATCACCTCGACCTCCAATGTATATGGTTGTCACGCCAGTCGAGGCAACCTTCACTTTATGTTATCTAGCCCAGACAACAAAGGGGGAGACCCGATCTACTCCCGACAGGAGAGATCAAAACCAAGACACCAAATCAGGGTATATCTAAGTGAAGTTAGGTGTATGGTTTATCCTAGACCTTATAGGTTGAAGTCACAAGCCAAGTGAGGGGTTCAATAGGTATAGCTTTGGTTCATAGTTGAAGTGAAAGTGACTTGCAATGTTTAAAGTGAGATCTAGGGCTAGTGTACTAGGTCAATGTCAAAAGATTCACTGCCTTGGGAACCGTGTCCAATGCAGGGTTGTTTAGGGGTCAGACTGGGGCTAACTAGTACATGAGACAATCTTGACCATAGTCCATGATGTCTTCAAAGGTATAGTTCACCATGCAAAAGTCAAACCACAAGTCAATCCAACAATCTAGGAGAGTAGGTTGACTTGGAGATAAACCAGTGCCTTGGGAATTGGGAAGTGGAGTCAAAGTAGGGTTGACTTTATGGTTTAAGACTCCTACAACATGAGATAAGTGGACAGTATAGGCCTTGATGATTAAATGTGTCTAGATCTAGGTTTGACCCAAGTGGACCACAATCCCTTAAAACAAGGAATGCAGTCCCCAAGGCAAGATTTGGCAAAGTGACAGTCTAGACCTAGGTTTTGAATTATTCTGATTCCGGATCTGCAAAAATCTCAAGTACCCAGTTCCTCGAAGTGAGTGAACTCACTTCTCCAAGGTGGTGCGACTTTCCCTAAGGAGGCTTCAAACGGGGTTTAGGTGGGTCAAATCATGTCGGATGGCATCCAAATTTTAGATCCGGGTAGATCAGTCAAGTAGGGATATGGATCTATAATTTCGTGGCAATCCACCGGTTAGATCTATGTAGATCTGAGTTTAAGTGTTCCAAGTGGTCCAAAAAGGGGATTAAATCCCTTAAAATGTGGAATGGGGCCCACAAGGTGAATTTCAAGAAAGGGACAACCTGGGTGTATGTTATTTGATGTGTAGATGTCAAATCAAGTGAAATCTCAAACACCCATCGCTTAGATCTAGGTCAACCTGCTCAAATGGTGAAGTGCGCCTTCCTTGGGAGAAGCTAGGTTGGCTTGGGAGAGGGGTCAAACGGAAGCCAATCCACACCAAACTATAGATCCGGGATGCCGTGGATGCTATAGAGGTGGGTTTTCAATATCAAGCCCAACAACCCACTAGATCTTAGTAGATCTGACAAAATGTAAAATGAGGGTTTTGTAGTATTTAGGGTTTTAACAATTTATGAATTATGTCAATGGATTGGATAAAGGAAAGAGAAACAAACCTGTGGATCTTACCTGGATAACCTTGTAGATGCCTTGATGATGATGATCTATGCAAACCCGATCAATTTGGAAGCTTTGAGGTAGTCTCTATGCAAATCGATTTTGTCCAAGAAGCCAATGCGCCCTCTCTCCTGCACAATCAAACGTCAACAATATCAGATTTGATGCATCAAGAGATAAGACTAATGCCACAAAAGAAGTAACAGAAAGATAGCATAGATCACAATGATACTAATGATAACCCCCTGATACAAGCGAATGCCAAGAAAGTCGATTTGAAGAAGCCTTGCAAAATCGCCCTTGTTGAAGTCGCCCTCCTGTAGACAAACAATGATTTCCAAAAAATAGATAGATCTTACCACAATTTCCAAATGCTAGGTTGCAATAGACTTTCCAATCACCATCTAAGAACACCAGATGCAAAGGAGACCACAAGAATTTCCACAAGAATATTTTTCTATACCAATAATCCAAGAGCCAAAGACCCTTTACAATGAGAGGCTCTCTCCTTTAAATAGGAAGGAGAGGCACCAAAACCCTAACCACTTTTTGAATGAGTGGCTAAGATTAAAAGATACAAATGTCTAATCAATGGTTGAGATGAGCTCAACAACATAATACATGGATCACACATAAAATATAACATACGTGGACAAAGTCGCCCTAGGAGAGGGGAATCCCACCAAATCATGATGACAAAATATCATAAGAGGCTCATGGTGGGTCCAAGGGGTAATTTTATCCCTCCTTGGTCAATCCCCATGGCACAATAACCAATAAATAATCATGAAAGTACCAAATCGTGCCTCCAAGGTGAAGTCGTGGTTCTCCAAGGTGAAGTCGTGGTCCTCAAAAGACCCAAAAATCCACAGAAAGTGCCATAAGTGATGGATGCGGGCCCCGATGAAGCTGAAACTGCAGGAGGAGGTGTGAAAGGTCCCGATCTATCATCACTGATCATCCCATGCCATAACTTTGCCTCAGTAGCCCAAATCGATTTCCTCAATAGCCATTTCTACCAATCCTGAAATGCCTCGGGAAACGTGAAACTGCCCAAACTGCCTCCTGGAGTGATGGCGCTGTCAAGGTGAGGGTGCCAATGTGTCCGGGAGGGGGGTAATATGGTAAAAACAAGTGGCTGGACCACCCCCTCCATCATCAGCGCCCTAGGTCATCCGGATAAAAGTCATCTCTGCTCCGACAGGGCCTCCAATAGACCAAAACTGCACTAGGACAGCCTACTGAGGCTAAATCATCACTGTAGGTGCCCGGAACTGAAAACAAACTGTCCCATTGGACTCAGAAGGTCCAAATCCATCCAAGATGTGTACTCATACACCATATGAATCTCTGCATGATCAAGATAAATATCCAATGTACCGGAACAAGGCCAATAATAATGATCTGTAAATGACCAAACACTGCTGTATCCCAAGAATCATCATCATAACCCTGTAGCTGCTGCATAGAATCATCCTGTATGTGTACATGGACCATATATCATCTATCCATATCATCATAAGGTCCAACATCTCATGTCCCATGGTCCTCCATGGTCAAACTAGGTCTAACCAAGACCAAATACAACTCAGACTATCATCCATAGCTGCTGCAAGGTGTCAAGGTTAATACATGCTTTACAATTTATTCAAATAGCTTCTATAACACAGAGTAATCATGACTGGCGATCTAAATCCAAATAGATAGTGTCGTTAGTTATTATTATTACTCAGACTAGACTTTCAGAATCATACTCACTTCATAGTTGTGATCAATTTGCTAGTGAAGGGTGAAGGCTGAAATAAATGGCTAGGCTAAGGGATGACTTGACTAACTTGACTCTGTGACACTTTGGCAAGGGAAAGGGAATACACACCATAGTATATACTGAATGAGCAATAACACAGGGAATGGCGGTGTCTCACAAATGGATGAGTTGTTTAAAGAGGGTTTATTCACCTTCACAGATGCGCACAATCCATAATACAAGCAAGGCCAGCAATTGTTTAGATATAACATTTAAGTTCCATTGCTTTTTGGGCCTGATTTTTCCATAGCCTTGATCTATGTGTGTTTACAAACACATTGCATAGATTTACATTTATTTTTAGGCTTTCTGCTGCAGGTGTGTTTTTAAGGCACTTGTTTACCTGAGCACTTCTAGGTGTGTCATGGACAGCTTGTTCACCTAGGTATTTATTTTTCCAAAAGATATAACATTTTATTTTTCATGGCCATTTTCATTTGGCATTTCTTTCATATACAAGATATAGCATTTGATTTTTCCAGATTTTGTATTGATGGCAGCACTAAAAGTTTCAGGTTTAGCCAACACAACTTTAGTGACTATGGGGAATTCTCAAGGAACTCCAACTCACCATAGGTAAGTTTTGTCACCAACTCAGAGCCGAGACACAATAAACAGGGAAGCTCATCCAGTACAGAGGCTACAGTGGGGAAAGGTCCTCCATGTCACTAGTCAAGTAGCAAATCAAGGTAATAATCTAAAAGGTAGGCCACGGATGGATGAAGACAATGAAAAGATGAAGCCAACACTAGCAAGCCATAGTATGGTGTAATGATCACCTCTATTCTCCCTAAGGAGGGTATGTACCAATGAGTATGAATAGTGAACTTCTAAGTCTGAGTAGGGACAGTAATATATATATAATAGGTCAACCAGATCCAAATATCTATATGATCGCCAGATCATGACACTAAGTGCTAAGACATGCTATAAGAATAAGTATAAAAGCAATCTAACCATAACACAATAATATACCTGCTGAGTCATATACCTGAAAGCTCATCGACCTGTACCATCATCTGTCCTCTGAGACTGCTGCTGTAACTCTGGGCGCTACTGTCTGCTCTGTACCAATGGCATAATGGCTATATCGGGCATCTCTCTGAGTGTCCTGAAACTCAGTCATGGCATGGGGAATATAACTGCTGTCCACAATCTGATAGTGATCCGATCTAGATGCTCATCTCGACATCTCAAATGCAAGGGAACTGGCTCAATAGTGTACTGGAATGAGAAAAATAATGTATGGTAGCCCGGCTACTATATATGTGATAACATGTCCATTGCATACTTGCCCTGACTGAGAAAGATATGCCCATCCTCCTGCCAGACTTCCATCCCTAGGAAGTAATGCATCAACCCTATATCCTTCATTTCAAACTCAGATGCAAGATCCTTCTTGCAATCACTGATGAGTTTCTCTGCCCCTGTAATAAACAGGTCATCTACATAAAGCACAAGAATGAGAGGGTCCCCTCTCACCACAATGAAGTAGAGATTTGGGTCTGCTTCACTTTTCTAAAACCCTAGCTGCTGCAAATAGGTATCTATCCTAGAATACCAAGCTCTGGGTGCCTGTTTCAAACCGTATAGGGCTTTCTTCAATCTGCATACATGAGACTCTCGCTCACGTACCTCGAACCCCTCTGGCTGCTCAATGTATACCTCCTCCTCGATGAGTCCATTGAGGAAAGTTGTCTTGACATCCATCTGGTGAATCTTCCATCCCATTTCTACTGCAACAGAAATCACAGTCCTGATGGAAGAGCACCTGGCCACAGGAGCAAATGTCTCATCATAGTCAACTCCCTCTATCTGTGAGAACCCTCTAGCAACAAACCTAGCATTGTATTCTCAATGCTGCCATCTGTAGCATATTTGATTTTGTAGAGCCATCTAGAGGTGACCACAGATTTTCCCTTAGGTCTGGGTACCACTTCCCAGACATCATTCTTCATGATGGAAGCATACTCTTCCAAAATGGCATCTCTCCAGGCCTGCTTACCTGCTGCTTGTTCGTAAGAGGATGGCTCTGACTCACTGATACTGCTTACTAGAGCTAAGTAGCTGTAGAATCGTTGTGGAGCCTTTCTTTCTCTTACGTATTTCTTGGGAGTTCCTACTGCCTGAGCGTCCTTCAAGGTATCTTGAAGCCACTTAGGCTTCCTCTTCCCTGAAGTGACATCTTGTGAAGAGAACTCCTCATCCTCGTCCCAATGACCTGTATGAGAATGAGTACCTCCGGTAGAGGTGCCTGTAGTCGTCAATCCTGTAGCTCGAGAACTTGTAATCTGGGACCCTGATCTCAGTTGATCACCAATCTGAGAACCTATGCTAGTTCCTGCTCCTGTGCCCATGGAACCCAAATCTTGTGCATCTGTCACTCCTGGCACTTGGGACCCTGTTGGTTGTTGAACGGTACTCTGACCTGTGTCATGAAGGGAAGTAGCAACCTGCTGTTTTCCCTTCTCTGACTCACATGATTTTCGAACGGCCCAATCCTCCTCAAACTTCACATCTCGCCTCACAACAGTCTTTTTGAGAGCAGGGATGTAAATGCGATAGGCCTTTGAAGTCTCATCATACCCAACAAGAATTCCTCTTTTTGCAGTGGGTTCTAGCTTTGTCCTTTTCTCCGAAGGAACGTGAGAGTAGGTGAGGCATCCAAAAATTCTGAAGTGCCCAACTTCAGGTTTCTTTCCAGAAAAAACCTCCTCGGGGGTCTTGTCCCCCAATGCCTTATGAGGGCTCCTGTTCTGAATGTAGGCTACAGTGTTGCATGCTTCAGCCCAAAGAAAGAATGGCAATCCCTAATCACGCAACATGGATCTCGCAGCTCCAATGATGGCCCTATTCTTCCTCTCAGCCACCCCGTTCTATTGAGGTGTATAAGGTACAGTCAACTGCCTCTTGATGCCTTCCTGAGTGCAAAACTGATTGAACTCATTGGAGGTGTACTCTCCCCCGTTATCTGATCTGAAGATCTTAATCTTCCTTTCTGTATGTTTTTCCACAAGAGCTTTGAACTCTTGAAGCTTCTGCAAAACTTCCTTAGACTCTTTGCTTTTCAAGAAGTAGATCCAGGTTTTCCTGGATTTTCCTGGAATAGTCATCAATGAAAGATATATAGTACTTGTATCCTTTCAGTGATGTGGTGGACATCGGACCACAAAGGTCAGAATGAATCAAATCAAGAACTCCGGTAGCTCTGGTATCGCTCTTAGGAAAGGTTGTCTTGACGTACTTCCCAAGAGCACACCCCTTACACACATCGGTGTGCTCAATGCTGAACTCAGGTACTCCTGTCACAATCTCCCTCAGAATCTTTAGGGAAGGATGGTGCAGATGAGCCATCCTCCTATGCCAAAGCTCACAGGGGGTCACATCACTCATCCCGGCTACTATGACTTAGGGCATGATGTAGTTGGAAACTCAGTTTGTATAGTTTCCCACTACGGACTCCAATCCTCTCAGCTGAGGCAACACTGGATCCATTGGGATGAACTAGCACATTTCCATCTCTGAACATCACCCATAGTCCTCGATCTTCAATAGTAGATACGGAGATCAAGTTCTTCTTAAGACCTGGAACGTATAGGACATCACGAACTCTCATCTGTTCTCCGGAATCTTTCTGAAAGGACACAGTTCCTCGTCTTATAGCTTTGACTGTAGAGTTGTCTCCCAGGACAATCTCAAGATCTATCCCATCCTCTGCTAGGTCATAAAAGTATCCTCGAACACCCGTCATATGACTAGAAGCTCCACTGTCTATGTACCATACACTAGAAGTGGAGGCCATCAATGATTGACAAGAGTTGAGAGCCATCTCCCTGTCAATCCCATCGGTAGCACACTCATCAATATCCATAGCGGAGCAATACGTGCAAGCAATATGATCCTCCCCCATAATAGAAGATCTGATGCTGTAGTTGTAGATCTTAGTGTGATGCTCTCCCTGACCCTTACCAGGGCTCTGATACCGTGTAAATATTTGATTCAGAGATCACTACTCCCTCTGAATCGCCATGAGATCTCAAGTGGTATGAGTCTCGATATCAATATATGCTCATAAGAATATAAACTCAAACAACTAGATCTGCGTTTACCAACTGAAACATAAATGCAATCACACATAAACAACAGATATACCCTGGAACCCTTTCGGGAAAAACCAGCAAACTTTGGGGCTATCTTCACTCTCAAGCCCAGAGCATATAGGAAATGAGACAAGTACAATATAGGGTTACCTCATAAATCACCTCAGGCAAACTCTAGATTTGCATGCATCAGCTGATGCATGCACTAGAAGAATGAGCCCTAACTGGAAAACTGGATCTGAGTATCCCTGCATCCATCTCTGTCCGATCTGTCTCTCTCTATCCTCTGCTCTGATCTACTCTTTAACTGAAGAAGCCTACTGCTGAAAATGTCCTCCTCTACATGCACAAGTGCGCCCTCCCTCCAAAGAAGAATGACTCGTACTAAATCAGATCTGAGCTCTGATTGTCACTGATCTTCCTCAATCACTGAGACGAAGATACTCTGCAAGTTACAGACACTCAATCGCTCAATCGGATGCGGTACGAGCTTCCTCCTCCTTAAGGAATGCGCCCTCCTTCTCAAGGAAAGTCGTCCTCCTCTCAATTGATCTATCTCAGATCAATTATCTTTGTGATGAAGACAGACACCTTCTGTCTTCCTTATATCATCTCACTGTCAAATTAAGTTTACCAAAAACCTAAAAGTAGGTGCATGCAAAACTCACTCTTGCATGCATGCATGCAAACCTTTGCATGCGTTTCTTCCCGAACATTTTCCTAGTTAACATTTTAACACCTCGCTCCCTACGCCCCGGGGACTTGGGGACTCCTGGCGAAACGTTTCCCAGCGTCCCAAAAATCAGGAAACGCACAAGGGAGCGCGTCCCCTCTTCTGCACCGTGCTCCGGTGAAGGGGGGCTCCCACACGCTCCCTCTTGAAACTAGGGGGCTCTTAGACGCCCCCCCCATGATTTTCCCAGTTTCAGTTTAAAAATACGAAATTTTAATTTTAATTGTTGTTTTAGTCTCTATTTCAGACTTAGTATTTAGTAATTTACTATTTTACTATTTTAGCATGCAATATCACTAATTCAATTTTTCAATTAGAATGACCGAAATTAGAAATATGAATATCAAGGTTCAAATGACAAATTTGAAAACGATCCTGATGAATTGTGTAACGTGTTTGTATTATTAATTTGTTACATTCTGATTTACATTGCACAATGATGAATTTAGTATTTAGTATTTAGTATTTATTATTTACTTTTAGTGATTTACATGGGATGAATCATTGAATTGTTATTGCTGGGATTTAATAATTTATAATATTATTTTTTATATTTTCTATATGTTTTATTATGACCTAGAAATCCCCCTGTCCCCCCCTGAATTTCGCTAAAATTTGGGGGTGGTCTCCACACGTCCCCAATGTGCGTTTCCCCGCTCCGGCGCTCCCGCGTCCCGGTTACTTGGGAAAACATTGTTTTCCCTAATTTAAGGTCACGTTTCCCAAGGCAATCTAATTTGATCATTTACCCTAGCACCAATATCCTAGATCTGCTTTTAATCTCTAAGTCATTGTATCCAAAACATCAAAGGTTGAAATCTCATCTTTCTTAAGCCTCTATAATGATTTTGTCCCTTAGATCTAGGGTTCTTCACCCCTCACCTTACATACTCTATTGACTAGTTTGATCTGGTGATTGGGTTAGATCTCTCCTGTCGGGAGTAGATCAGGATTTCTTCCTTTGTTATCTGGGGCTTAGATAGCATAAAGCGAAGAGTGCCTCGATTGGTGTGACAACCAATGCATGTGGGGATCGATCCCCTCTTAGGTCACCTCTTTAGTTGCCTATCTCCTCTACTATCCTGAATAGGATCATCTTTAGGGGAACTACAAGTTGTGTGATAACAGTACTGTTGGCACTTAGTTAGCGTTAGGGTATGTAGGACTGTAGGGGGTCCATAGGATAACTGCACAAATGGAGGATTTGGTGCAATTGTGGGTGCCATTGATACAGGGGGTGCTAGCGGGTACTGTTGTTTCATACTGAGTGGCATAGAAGTCGATGGTTGGGGAGCATTTCCCCGGTGAGAAATAGTCCTGATGAGCCTGTCAGCTGAATGCAATGTACGCGAGGGCATTTGGTTCAGAGAACGATGTTGAGGGCCATCTGGGAGAATGGTATAAAGATACTCGAATTATGCATAAATCATATCGAAATGTTGGGCCTTCAAAATGGCCTCTTCCGTTTTGGGCAATGTGGTTGCCACATCCTTTGCAATCATGGGTTGGAGTGATTTTAGGAACCAATCCAATAAAAATTGGGGCTAGATGTCTATTTTCCACAAACTCCTACATCTATGCCATTTATGGATGTGATCCGCGATGTGGGTTGAGGTGCTTTGCCGAAATTCTATGAGAATCTCAAGCCCTAAATCGTGGCGTATGGGTACCTAAAAGTATGTAAGGAAATAGTGACAATCAACTCAAAGGTCGAATAAGCCATAGATGATAAATTGACGTACCGTTTGGCCATTTAACCGGTAAGTCTTCTCTGAAAGAGACGAAAACGAACAGTGTCCTTGACGATGCTATTAGATGAGCACCAAAGGTGAAATGACATAACATGGTTGGTTGAATCATCTCCCTGTTTCTCTTCAAACTTTGGAATATTTGAGGGAAGTTTGGGGGGGCATTTCTAGCCAAGTTGCATCATGAAGTATGGGATCATTGATCAACATGGGAAACTCAAGTAGATTTAGGCTTGCCATGAAAGGTAAGTTTGAGCGTGATGTCTCCATGGTATTATGTGTGTTTCCCCCTCTTGGAGGTGAAGGTGGCAAGAATGGAAGTGTATTTCCTCTTCGAGCTGAAGAAGATGGGGGGGTCCTTTCTCCCTAAGAAGGAGAAGATGGGGGGTATTCTCTCCAAGAAGAAGAGATGAAGTATTGCCTCTCCCACGAGATGGAGAGGTAGGGGGAGTTGTATGATCTCCAAAAGGTGGAGAAATGTGAGAGTTAAGCAAGGTGCATCCTCACCGAGCTGACCCTAACAGTGCTTCCTTGGAATGCCCCGGACTAGAGTATCTCCCTCGTGATCCACAGGGAGAAAATGTGAGAACACCTCTTTAGAGAGGAGAAAGTCCTTGCAGTCTAAGGGGCTGCCTTAGATTTATTTGTTACGCTATGGTTGTGGTTTATGTTATCAAGTGAGAGTGATGGTAAAGGGGTATGAACACAAATGAACAAATGCAAAATATGCCAACCACAACAGTTGTAATATGGTGCAAAGTGAGTGATAAGTGTTGAGTCTTTGTGCAAATGATCGCAAGAGTTGGTTCTTTTTAATTACGAGTTAGGTGATCTTGTAGATAAAAAGAAAGCAAATGTAAATTCCCTAAAAGACGTGGCATCCTTCCTCTCAAAATTCATTAGGCCTTCCAATAGCTCTCTTGTCGACGGTGATGAAATTCCCCGAAGACAGCTAGTGAAGGTATGATAGAATCAGTTATCAAGTAATGATGTTGGGGCTATATGTTCCGAAAGGGATAGCAACATTTCCAATAGCTAACAATATCCAACGCAGGAGTCAATTGCACCCACAATTGCACCTTGATGATATCCTGGGTTTTGGCCACTAAGATACCCGCGTCAAGTGTGGATAAGTGGTTCAGTCTCAAGCGGTAAAGTGTCGACTCCACGAAAAGTTGGGTAGATCTTTGTAGCAAGCAGAAACAAATATACCTCGGTTTTCACGCCCTTGGGCACTACACCTCCTTATCCGAGTTGTCTTTTGACACTTATTGTTAGCAGGGTTTAAAAGTACCCTAAAAGTCAACAACCACTATGTTTCAAGAATGTAGAAAATTGGTGGGCATTATTTGGATTTCTAGCCCAATCAATCCTAAACTAACTAAAATGTTGTTTTGTGACCTCCTGTGGAGGATCTTAATTGATTAAGAATTACAAGTGCGATGTTGATTTTAAAATGGTCCAAATTTGATTAAGGAGTGCAAGAGAGGTATTTGAAACTTCCTGTTATCACATATATAGTAGCCGGGCTACCATACATTATTTTTCTGATTCCAGTACACTATTCAGCCAGTTCCCTTGCATTGAGATGCTGAGATGAGCATCTACTATGGATCATTATCAGATTTTGGACAGCAGTTTTATTCCCTATGCCATGATTGAGTCTCAGGGCACTCAGAGAGATGACCGATGTAGCTATTTAGCCATTTATACAGAGCAGTCAGTAGTGCCCAGAGTTGTAGCAGCAGTTTTAGAGGACAGATGATGGTTCAGATGATGAGCATTCAGGTATATGACTCATCAGGTATATTATGGTGTTGTGGTTATGTTGCTTTTATTTCCATTCTCTTAGCATGTCTTAGCATTTAGTATCATGATCTGGCGATGATATAGATATGTGGACCTGGTTGTACTATATATATATCATATTTGTCCCTACTCAGACTTAGAAGTTCTTGGCCTATACTCATTGGTTTTACTCTCCCTAGGGAGAATGGAGGTGGTCATTTCCACCATACTTTGGCTTGCTAGTGTTGGTTTCATTATTCACTGTCTTCATCCATCCATCACTTACCCAGTTTGTTCATTACCTTGACTTACTACTTGACTAGTGGCATGGAGGACCTTTCCCCACTGTAGCCTCTATATTGGATAAGCTTCCCTGTTTATTGTGTCTCGGCTCTGAGTTGGTGACAAAACTTACCTATGGTGAGTTGGATTTCCTTGTAAATTCCCCCCTAGTCACTAAAGATGTTGTTGGATAAACCTGAAACTTTTAGTGCTGCCATGAATACAAAGTATGGAAATCAAATCTTATATCTTGTATGAAAAGTAAGCCAAATGAAAATGGCTGTGAAATATCAAATGCTATATCTATTGTGAAATGTAAATACCTAGGTGAACAAGCTGTCTGTGACACACCTAGAAGTGCTCAGGTAAACAAGTGACTTAAAAACACACCTGCAGCAAGAAGCCTAAATTAAATGAAAATCTATGCAATGTGTTTGTAAACACACATAGATCAAAAGCTATGGAAACTCTAGGCCCAAAAAGCAATGGAACTTAAATTCTATATTAAAAAGATTGCTGGCCTCATTTGTATTATGGATTGTGCGCATCTGTGTAAGGTGAATAAACACTCTTTGAACAACTTATCCATTTGTGAGACACCGCCATTCCCTGTGTTGTTGCTTGTCCACTATATGCTATGGTGTGTATTCCCTTTTCCATTTCCAAAGTGTCACATTGTTAAGTCAGTAAGTCATCCTTTCACCTAGCCACTTATTTCTTAGCATTCACCCTTCACTAGCAAATTGATCGCAGCTATGAAGTGAGTATGACCTTGAAGGTCTTGTCTGAGTAATAAATAATAATTATGACTTATTATATTTGGATTTAGATCGCCAGTAATGATTACTTCTTGTTATAATTGCTAATTGAATGGATTGTAAAGCATGTTTTATCCTTGGACACCTTGCAGCAGCTTGATGACAATTTGAGTCATATTTTGGTCATGTTGACTTGATCAAACCTCAGTTTAACCAAAAGTCAACCACAGGACATGAGGTGGCAGACCTCAGATGTTACAGATAGATGATATATGGTCTGGTACAGGTCACCATGGTGGGCTTATGCAATGGTTTCAGGCTTATGATGATGATTTGTGCTTTTCGACACTTTTACAGATTATTATTATTTGGTCTACCGGATATGATGAGTATTTATTTTGGACCATGCATAGGTTTATATGGTGTATGAGTACACATCTTAGATGGATTTGGACCTTCTGAGTCCAATGAAACAGTCTGTTTTCAGTTCCGGGCAGTTACAGTGATGATTGAGCCTCAGTTGGCTATCCTAGTGCAGTTTTGGTCTGTCGGAGGCCCTATCAGAGTAGTGATGAGATTTACTTGGTTCACCTAGGGCGTTGTGCATGGAGGGGGTGGTCCAGCCACTTGTTATTACCATATTACGCCCCTCCCAGACTCATTGGTGAGCTCACCTTGACAGCGCAGGCACTCTAGGAGGCAGTTTGGGCAGTTTCACATTTCCCGAGGCAGTCCAGAAATGGTAAAAATGGCTACAAAGGAATTCGATTTGGGCTACTGAGGCAAGGTTATGGCATGGGATGATCAATGAAGATGAGTGGGATGTCTTCCACACCTTCTCCAGCAGTTTCAGCTTCATCGGGACCCACATCCATCACTTATGGCACTTTTTGATGATTTCTGGAGCCTCCTAAGGCTCACGATTTTCCAAGAGAGGCACGATTTGGTGTCTAGATCATTTATTGTTGGATATTGTGCCATGGGGATTGACCAAGGGTGTTAGAAATTACTCCTTGGACCCACAATGAGCTATTTTTATTATTTTATCATCATGATTTGGTGGGATACCCTCTCCTAGGGCGATTTTGTCCACTTATTTTTATATTTTATTAGTGATCCATGTATTGTATTGTTGAGTTCATCTCAACCATTGATTAGATCTTTTGATCTTTTAATCTTAGCCACTCATTCAAAAAGTGGTTAGGGTTATGGCCTCTCTCCATTCTATTTAAGGGAGAGAGCTTCTCATTGTAAAGGGTCTTTGGTTCTTGGAATCTTGATATAGAAAAACTTTCTTATGGAAATTCTTGTGGTCTCCTTTGCATCTAGTGTTCTTAGATGGTGATTGGAAAGTCTATTGCATCCTAGCATTTGGGTATTTTTGGTAAGATCTATCTTTTTTGGAAACTTTTGTCTTGTCTATAGGAGGGCGACTTCACTTGGGCGTTTTTGCAAGGCTTCTTCAACTCGCTCCACTTGGCATTTGCTTGTATCAGGGGGTTATCATTAGTATCATTGTGATCTATGCTATCTTTCTGTTATTTCTCTTGTGGCATTAGTCTTATCTCTTGTCTGCAGTAAATCTGATATTGTTGACGTTTATTGTGCAGGAGAGAGGGCACATTGGCTTCCTTGGGAAAATCGACTTCATAGAAAACTACCTCAAATCGCTCCAAATTGATCGGGTTTGCATAGATCATCATCATCAAGGCATCTACAAGGTTACCCAGGTAAGATCCACAGGTTTGTTCTTCTTGTCTTGGTTCCAATCCATTGGTATAGTTATTTCATGCTTCAAACCCTCATAATTCAAAACCCTCATTTTTACACTTTTTTAGATCTAGCAAGATCCACTTGGATTTTGGGTATAAAATTTAAAACCCACCTCTACAGTATCCACGGTGATTCGGATCTGTAGTTTGGTGAGGATTGGCCATCATTTGACCCATTTCCCAAGGCAAAGAAGCTTCTCCAAGGGAGGTCGCACTTCCTGTGAGAGGTGAGTTTGCTAGGATCTAGCACCTGGGTAGGTGAGATCCCACTTGATCCTTCATCTACACATTCAATAACCTACCCCTAGTGTGTCACTTCAGTGATTTTCACCTTGTGGGCCCCATTCCTCATTTTGAGGGTTGAGCCCCACTTGGGTCACTTTGTGGCACATTTCAATCTCAGATCTACTGAGATCCGGCCATTGGCTGATCCTAATCTTTTAGATCCACCTACCTCAATACCTCAACATTCCAGATCTACAATTTGGTGGACATCCGACTCCATTTGGCCCATTTCCCAAGGCACTGATCTTTCTCCAAGCCCATTCGACTTTCCTGGATTGTTGAGTTAGCTTGTGGTTTGATCCTTGTTTTGGTTGCTTGAACCCCTTGACATTGTTATATCATTTAATCAAGCTCACCTTTGGTACTGGTTAGCCCCAATTCAGTCCCTAACTACCCTGCATTGGACACGGTTCCCAAGACAGTGGATTTTCTCATAATTGACTAGTACTCTAATCCTGGATCTTATATCAAACATCATAAGTCACTCTTATACCCATAATGGACCAAAGCTACACTATTTAAACCCCTTGATCCAAACTATTACTCATCTTGTGACTTCTTCCATAGATCTAGGGTTCACCATACACCTGACGTATTTCAATTATACTTGACTTGATCTGGTGCTTTGGTTTGATCTCTCCTGTTGGGAGTAGATCTGGGTCTCCCCCTTTGTTGTCTTGGGCTAGATAACATAAAGTGAAGATTGCCTCGATTGGCGTGACAACCATCCATTGGGAGTCGAGGCTATCTTGGTTGCACCTTTTGGGTTGCCCATCCCTTCTGCCATCCATCTTGGATCCACCTCTAGGGGCAACTACAAGTTTGGTGATAACACTTCCATATTGTTCTGATCCATCCATATCACTAAGAGTTCAAGATGGAGAGCATACTAGATTTGAAAGAGTCTTTATGTCTCTTAGTGTGTACTTAAGTGGAAATCACACGTGTTTTGAAAGCAAATAGAAATGAAATTTGCAACTAACTAAAGAGCATAAAGTAAAGACATGTGAGCATTAATGGCTCTATACAAAAGTTACAAATATTGTGTCGGCGAATATATCATTGAGGGTCCAAAAACAAATTATCGGATTTATCGACGAAAATGTCAGCAAAATCGGCAATATATCGGCAAACTTAAAAAAATACAAAAATATTCAATTTTTTCAATTTTTTAAACATCTAAAGCAACAAGAACATCAAATAAACACATTGCCACATGAATATGGAAAGAAAACCAATGTATAATATGTATACGACGTCTAGTGATACGTCACAAATAAAAATGAATCATGTCCTAAATCCCGACTCCTGAGCGCTCGACTTATGAATCACCAAAAAATACAATCAATGTATCTCATATACAATGAAATCAAGTAAATAAACTATTGATTCTCTTACCCCTTTTACAGGCAAAGGTAATCACTCTTGTAATGTCTCTGCCTCTAGAGCTAGAATGTAAGATCCCAGACCTAGAATGGGCAGATTGTTGAGGCAACTATTGATGTTTTTGGCTTGAAAATTTCAACAAACACATTGTAACAGGGTTCTAATCCCCTGGTAGTTGTTCCCAGCCGATTGATGAGATGATTGTTGATTAACTATGGGAGTATTTTGACTTATGTCTTGACAAACACTTGTCAAAAAGAGTGTTGTAGCTTACTATTGTGCAAATCTGACTACTCCATTAAATTGGGTTGTAACAGCAGTATTAAAAGATATCAGCAGCTCTAAGAATGATAAGATGTGAGTCTGGGCATGACAGGCACATATATTTGTTGCACAAATCGTCCCAACACTGGAGATAAGAGAATAGACTCCCAGGTATAAAACTCTCCCACTAATCTATGAGTTCCTATAGCTACGCTTTCTTGTAGCAGTTGATATTTCTTTTATTACTTCTTCAGATTGTATGGAGCATTGAAATCGTTTGTGAGCATCATAGTGCAAGTGAAAATCATGTAGCAGCTCACCACTAACTCAATGCACTCAACCACTGGGAACTGATTTATAAGGAAGGAGAAACTCGGTAACAGTCCATAACTCGCCCTCTTTCAGAAAGAAGATGAAGATTAGATGAATGGTGGGCTGCCCTTCTCCACAACTGTGCATTTCTTCACAAGTGATGACTCTCTCCAACTAGTGTGCCTCCTGACAAAGATGGAAACTGTTGACTGGTGCACCCCCTAACTAGCAACACACTTTAGCAATGAGTGCGCCCTCTCTCCAACAACACTCTCCAACAGTGAGTGCGCCCTCTATGGAAAATATTGTTATTCCCTCGATCTGAAGTAAATAAAGTCCTCCTTCCACAGTGATGAAGATCAATGAGAAACCTAGTTGATTCCTCCTCACTTGATAGCTAAGGTAGATTGTTGCACTACCGAAACTATGCACCTCCTCCTAGGGTTTCGTCCAAGAGAAGCTAAGCTCAAGAGCTCTCAAATTTCTAAAATGCAAAATGAAAAGAATGGAGAGAAAGAGCTCTCATGCCATTTTTATATTTTCTCATTTACCCCCTTTATGACTCTTCAACTTCCCCTTGACCAATTCTCTCATTAAAATATTTAAAGAGTGACTTTGTGGAGAAAATGACCCCTTTTTCCTTTTAATTTCATTTTGAACCCCCTTTTACACCTTTTCCGTCACTTTTAATCCAAAGTGACTTTTTATAAAGTCAATTTAGGAATTAATTATTAATGTCACTTTATAAAATAGCCTAGGTGACATTTAATAATTAATTAATTCCCTGCTTCCTTGACTATAGCCTACAGGAACTTGATAGGTTAATAAGTCATCTCCTAGGAGGTCATCCGGAAAGAGACATGACATAGAAGGCCTTGGCGGTCGTGGGGGTCATAGTGGACTCTATGTATATTTTAAATCGCTATGTATGTATATGTATATTTTAAATTAATAAATGAGCAAGGACATTTTTAAAAAATGAATATGAAACATAAATCATAAATCATACATGTCGATGAAGCATTGCCTATATTGGGATCCTATTCATCAATAGCACCCTATGCCTCCCTCTTCTAGGCTCTAGTCCTTGCCTCTACCTCGAACCTCAAAGTTAATCCTCCAAGGACATTAATCAACAACTCAACATCTTACAATTTGAATGAAACTTCCTAATCCAATCGTTTAAATAAGGTAGAAAAAACTTCCCATGTTTAATAAGTGATTTTGCTTGAGTGAAGAGTGCATTTTTATTAAAGTCGTGATAAAGGAGTTCAACAATCAACACGACCAACATCAAGGTACATAGAAGGGTTGATGTGCTTGATTAAATGCCAATACCATACACTCATACATGATAGAATCCAGTGGAAACTTTGCAATCCTGAAATCCTGAAAACTATCAAGTCTGTTGAATTTTGAATGGGATCTAAAATTCTACTTTTTGCATATGAAGTCCGATGAGGTTGGAACCACACTCCAACATCCTGAAACAATTAATGATAATGTTAAAAATTTAAGTAAAAGGATAGAAAATGAAAGATAAGGAGAATGACACTTTTACTTTAAGAATTTAATATTACCAATTACTAATGGACAAGGCGACATTTTTTATGGGCACAGCAAAAATCATTAGTAACAAATCTCCACTTTAAGTGTTCTTCACATACAAATTCAGAATTGAATCAATTCTACTAAATCCAACTTCTCTGAATTGTTCATTAATCTCTACTAAATCCAACTTCTCTGAATTGTTCATTAATCTGAGCATACTGTGCTCTTGGTGCTTGTTTCAGTACATACGGTGGTTTGTGCAACTTGTTGCCGCCTGGTTCCACACCTGGGAAAACGCAGCAAAAGTCTTCAAGCTGCTGGTGTGGCCTTGGGGGCAAGTCAGAGTCAAGTGCTGTCACTTGGGACTCGACTCCTCCGTCTAGGCTTTCCTAGCGAAGCCAAGGGGGGTGGACCCTAAAAATTTAAAAGAAACTAAGGCCTCTAATCTAGGAGTTAGAAAAATAATTTTTGTAACCAAGAAATAAACACTACATACGTTTGCCAAATAAAAACATCATTTATCATTTACTCCCATTTAGAATAATCATCATTTCAACTGCATACTAGTCAACAATAAAATGAAATTTGCATCAGGACCAGTGCCTTGCTATGGAGTCAAATAACAAATGAATAAATAGAAAAAGTAAATGTTGTGGAGTGTTCTTGGTTTATTTTAAAATTTAATGTGATGGTGATCTTTTTTATTAAGGCATGTGGGTTCCCGATATACGCAAGGTACGGGGGAACATGTCCGGAAATTTGAAGCGTGGCTTCCCTCTCAGGCTTTAGGCTGGATCGGAGTCTCGAGGAGGTGTTCAGATGCTATACCAACGAGGGCAAGCCTAACGGTTTCCAAGAGGTCGCTATCCAGTTTTATCCCAAGCCTTCTGGGAAATTTGCCCACGACGACAAATTGCGTGTTGTGCCGGATTTTCACAAAAAGGGTTTTTTATTGGGGTGGTGTTAAGTCCTATTACTAGTCATCCACTCCTTTCTGGTGTGTACCAACTGGATCAGACTAAGCTGCAAGTTGGCCACAGAGCATACGGGAGAAGACCTTGGTATATTTTTATAAAATTTTAAGAACCCAAATTTTATCTTTTTATAACCCCAAGAGTCTCTTTTCAGGCATGTATTTTGGGCAAGCCCTCATACAAAACCCTACTTCGGGAAAGCAAGGGGGGCGTTATGAAATTGTAAAAAATGTGAAAAGCTAGATTGTGAGTGAACTTGTGGCCCGCCAGTGGAACGGACCAACAAGGTTTATTTTAATCCTAATTTATTTTATTTAATGCCGGAAAACAAAGAAATAAACTACTCTAACATTCACGCCATGAAAATGAGACGACACAGGCCACCCCTGGGGGGATGGGGTATGGGCGCTAGCTAGCCCACTTGCTCTCGTTTAAAATGTTTACAATGATATAGAGAAGTGCCCCAAGTCTACTTAATGTGACTTGGTGGCTTACAAAATTATAGAAAAAATATGCCCGGTTTTGAAAAATATGGAAATTTGTATCCCGGATCGCCTGGATGCTCGAAATTTTGCCAGCACTTCCTCCTACCTGCTCATCTTTTGCTGCAAACCAGCAAGCAATAATTAGAACAAGATGCCCAAAAACACTTTAAGAGTGTCTTTGGAACACCTCCTAAAAAACCCAAAATTTTCTAAGTTAAAAACTAAGTAAAAATGACGAAAAATAACCAAGTAAAACAAGCTATGGAGCTTGTCTACTTGGGATCTTTGCTAGCCCTTTAATGGCTGCAAATTTTAAGCTCTAGGACAGCCAAATATATCTTTTATATCAGCACTACAACTACCCAACAAGACTTAAAAAAGATATGACGATTTTACTTGCAAGTCCTTTGAAAAGTAGATGCTAAATGAAGGAAAGTCAAACAGTTAAATATATAAGCCTTTTATGACTGTCTAAACTAATCCTTTATGAAAAATTTCTGATCTATTTGAAATACAATATGAGCATATAAATCAGAAAAAATTCAAATGCAAGAAACCAGTTAACCAAAAAAAATTTATTTGGAGAGAGAGAGAGGAAATGAGCCCAGTTTTGTTTGAAATCCAAAGCCTTGGGGAAATATTTGTGGTGTTCCAAGGGAATGCATCTGCAAACAAGAATTAGAGAAGAGGAAACAAACAAGATCCGCTTACTCCAGTTGAGATATCCTGCACATTACACGCTTTGCAAACAAAAGATCAAATGTAGAGATATATATGAAAGAGAAATCTATGCTGAAACTCATAAACAAATGAAGCATACAGACATGATCCTCTCTTGCAAACATATAACAATAGACTAGACAATAAACAAATTAGAACTAGTCTATCTCACAAATTAACACAAATCTTTTGAATGAGTACAATTGATACTAGTGAATAATCAAAGCTTATGCACATGTTACCTCATCATATAAATCCAAGATGTTCCATCCACTCACAATGAACAACACAGATCTGACCTCCAAAGTCCTTTTATTCATACAAGAAAAGTATTACAATCATAAGTTTTGTGCTCCAATTCTCCCTAACCCACAATGAGAGAAAGCACCTCAATTTATAGAGAAAAAGGCTAAGGAAGGGAGGGCGCACTTGCTAAAATGAGAGGGAGAGCGTGGCATAGATGGTGGAGGGAATGGGGCTGCCATCCCCATGTCTTTAGCTGCCCATAGCAGCCCCAAAAAGTGCTAACATAGCAGCACTAAACGTGCTGCCCATTCCTCAAACCAAGGGCTGCCCACTCCATGAATGCGCCCCCTCCTCAAGTGAATGCGCCCCTCCTCAATGGGCATGAATTTCTCCATGTTTGGGGCTGCCAAACACTTACCAAATCAGCCCAATATGCTCCATAATACATGCTGGTCCAAAACTGAGTTGTCATTACTCCCAAAAATAATTAATTTTTTAAGTCATTTTTTCACTTTTTTGATTTTTTTATGACTTTTTTGGGATTTTTTTATTTTTTTGATTTTGACCAAAGTAGAAGCACCCAAACATTAGGAAAAGTGGGTTTAGGGGTTTAGGGGGTGCTCTGAGTTAGAAAACGAGCACCCCTAAGGCAAAAAATACCTCCAGACGCCCCAGATAGGCCAATTACAAATTTTTTAATTGAACCATTAAAAAATGGCCCAATTTACGGAAAAATTAAAACTTGCCGAAAATTAAAAAAAACACCTAGGGGGACTTAGACATGTCCATATGACTCAAAATTAACGCCTAGCATGTTCATATACATTGACCCATAGACTCTAATAATTCCCTAAGGCCCGTCAGCCTCCCCAGGCATTCCAGCTTTGGAGGAGCAGGAGAAAAACCAATTAATTATGGAATGCAGTGATGCAAAACATAATAGATAGGTGAAAAAACTCCTTGGAATACCTGACTTGGCCAAAAAGTCCTAAGGAACCGAGTCTTTTACAAAACACCATGCTAGCACGTTTTTATTACAAACCCCGCAGGGCCATGGACATGTGGAAAAAAAATTAAAAAACGGGGGCCTTTAAAAGGCCAGCTGGACATCAAATCACCAAAATTGAACATGTGTCATGTTCTACTTTGCCCGCTCGCTTGATAATCCAACCAAGTACAACTTAGTTGGCAACACAACTTATAGACCATATTCTCTTTTCTAGGTTGCCTGAATCCAAGTGGTTTCTCCATGTAAACTTCTTCAGCAATCCAACCCTTCATAAAAGAACTTTTCACAGCCATCTAATTAAGTATCCATCAAAATTATGTTGCAAGAGCTAACATTATTCAGCTTGTACTCATCTTTGCTACAGTTGCAAAGGTCTCCTCATAATCAATCCCTTCTTCCTATGCATAGCCTCTTGCCACTTAACCACTCTTTATGTTTATCAATTGTACCATCATAATTGGCTTGTCTCCATTGTCGATTTCTCTTGGATGATAAACACCACACTATCCAAAAAATGGTGTGTCCAGACAACATGCAAATGTTAGATTTTACCTGGTTGCTCATTGGTTGTTTCTCCCTCTTCTGGGTGCAGTTAGCTTTCATAGCAGTTTCTGGTACGGCACATTCAACCTTTCCTTGCAATAGTAATGACAAGATTGAATGAGGGCGAAGCAGTCTGTTATGTAGATAGTAGTTTAGTATAGGGCACATGCATGCTGCCAACCTTTCCTTGCAACAGTGATGACAGGATTGAATGAGGCCGCAGTAGTCTGTTATGTACACAGCAATTTAGTGCAGGATGCATGCTTGCACCACTGTCAACTAGCCTCCAGTTTAGATGCTTTTTCCAGATTTAGAAGAGGGTGCATGCATGATTCTAGGAGGGGCACAGATCCCAAGGAGACCATGCAGTAATTGAGCTTCACTAACAAATAGCCCCCTCAAATAGTTAATACTTGAGAGCAATTTGACAATCTCCAGAAGTTCCTTACAACTAAAGGATAAGATGTTAATAATTGTGACTTCGAGAGCGAGCTAAAACTACTATTCAAGTTCTGAATTTGTCAAAAGATATGAAAAATTGTACAATAAGTTGCATAGATAGATTGCATGCCAAGCAATGTTACTTTATTAGGCACTAAGTTGCTCTAGAGTCTAGACTATCTATAAGATCCTGAATCAATGTTATTAAAAAGTCATGAAATACACTAATTTGTAAATGTATTATTGATCCCAACTAATCTTGCTTTAAGTAGATTTAACTACATAATCATTAAGAATTTAGGATAAAACTTCTCCAAAATCTAATCTAGAATGTTGTTCTTTACTTCTTATTTACCTTGAGTTATAAATTGACTATTAAATCCTACAAACAGTGTCGCAGAGCCTTTTGATTGAAATCATCCCAGCATCATTTTATTAGTTGTATGTGTCTAAGAAAAACAGAAGTGTCATTCCATTTGTAACTGCAATCTTGCAATATAAAGATCATTCTTGCAAATTTATTCTAAGATTTATAGAACAAAATTCAAAATTATGGTTGTATACTCTGATTTCATTTCTGCTTAGTATATAATAGCCATTGTTATAACCTTCCACGCTTTGCATTTTTGCATGTAAATATGTTTATGTGAATATAAGAAGTATTTTTCAAAAAAAAAAATTATGGTTGTTGAAGAGAATTTGTGCTTACCTTTATATGAATTGCTCCATATTCAGTCTCCAATGCTACGATTCCCTTTACCAAAGCATGACAATGAAAAGAAAATGCATCAAAATTAGAGAACCATAGAACAAGAAAAGTAATATGACTCGAGCTTTTGCAAAAAAATGACAGGTCATTCAGAATATTTGTTCTTTATATTACTATATAGTATCATGCCAATCAAAGGTTGTATACTTAAAAATAAGCCTCTTTAACAATTTTACTTTAATACATGAGGAAAGCAAGCAACATGACAGTTTCTTTGATTTTCCTCTAACCTAAAATTTACAGTGTATTTGCATACTTAATGATGCTTTAGCTATCCCTTTTTCTCACTTCAAAGGGCAAACATGATATGAATAACTACGACATCTAAGTTTCACAAAAGAATATGATTTCTGAAAAGGTAGCAACAAATTCTTTTCAACAATAAAATAGCCATTTATCAAGAATGTCAAACCTTTTAAAAATGGAAAATCATTTAGTAGCTTTGTGGCCAAAGATGAGCAAGGACTTGGACATTTCAAATATAAAAGTGCAATTGTAACCCTCAGACATAATTTGCAAAATATGTTTTATATTATTAAAGAAACGGAAGGGTATATACAACATAGAATCATATCCTCTTCCTGAGAACAACTATGGCAGCAATAAACTCAAAGTAAGATACAATACTAACTCTTTGGCGTCCTTTATTAGGAGGTATCCTTTGGAAATGTTGAAGAATGTAACTTCGGAAGATATTGTTATTTGTATTATTTGGGTCATGTTATCAGCTAAGTTGCACTTAGGTGATTTCAAGTGAGCCTGTGAAGATAGAACAAGTCTACTTGTTCATAATCAGAAGATCAGAAGTCCTAGAAGGCCACCTTGGCCCTTTTTTTTTAATAAAATCACATGTCCATGCCCTGTGGGGAAATTGTAAAAAATGTCATAGCATGATGGTTTTGTAAAGGACTCGGCTTTCCTAAGACAGTTATCAGTCCAACTAGCCCAGAGTGTTTTTTTTCCCTTGTCAATTTTATGTTGTTGAATAAACGACATATAATTTTCGAGTTTTTCACTGAATCACTCATACCTCCAAAGTTGGGGTCGTCGGCATGATTTATAGGTCTTAGGAAGTTATTAGAATTCAGGTGTCAATGTATATTACCATGCTAGATATTAAAATTGAGTCGTATGGACATGTACTAGGTCCCCCTAAGTTTTTTTTTAAATTCCGAAGAAAATAATTTTTTCCGAAAACTTAAGCCATTTTTTAATGGTTTAATTGGAAAATTTCAAATTGTAATAAAAGTGTGGTCTAGAGGTGGATTTTGGCGTGGGGATGCTCGTTTTCACACTCAAAGCGTCCTCTTTACCCTAGGACCCACTTTCCCCATGTTCTGGGTGTCTACGTCGTCGTCTCTGGGAGCATTATTCCTTAAAGATGCGACAAATTGGCAAATAAATGCTAAAAAAACACAATTTGTACCAGAGTAAAAAATAAAAAATAAATAAAAAAAAGGTCATTCAGCATGTGCCAAATGAGTTGGCATGCCATGTCAAATGAAAGGCGACTTCATGAGTTGAGTAAAGCACATGTTATAAATGTCAAATTAAGAGTTATGAGAATCATTCCAAATTTCCATATTGGTGGTGCGCCCTCTCCCATGAGGATGACACATTCCATATGATGGAATGTGGCGAGTAATGAGTGGGTTGGTAGAGCATGTAGGTGGGGGCGCATCTCCTTATGGAGATGTGGCGCCTCCATATGGAATTACATCCAACATATCCCACGTTTGTCTCATGAAGCTATGGTTAACGCACCCATCACTCCCAGTTGAAGATTGCGCCCTCCTCATGGAGGGAATGCGCCCTCCCTCCCCCATTTGCTATATAAACAAGCTTTCTCCCTCCTTTGAAGTTAGTTGGAGTTGTGTTGGGAGAAGCTTGCTATTGTAATACTTTCTATTGTGTGTTGTTGGAATAAAGTTGAAGCTTTGGAGGCTACATGGTGCCATGCTCTCTTGTGGATGATCATTGTTGTATTAGCTTGAGGTAACATGTATCTTTAGATTCGTGTTCAATTGTATTGTGAATTTGGCCTCGAAAGGATTGGTATCAATTGATAGGAAATGATCAAGTAATAAGCTTATTGCTAGTTTCTTTTAATCATGCATATCTAGAGATCTAATGTAGCATTGTTTAATAAGTTTATTGACATGCTTTCTTGATTTCTTATGTGTTTATTACCGGATCTCACAATCTCTTTGGCAAGTTTCTAATTAGTTACAAGTTACAAAGCGTGGAAAAGTATTGGAACAAGTTTGTTCTCTTATTCTCCAAGGATTCATCCAACATAATCCACAAATTGTCACCCGAAGTCTCTTCAGTTGATCCATCCAACACCAAACTTCCTTTCTTCCTTTCTCTCTCTTCATAAGTTTAAATAAAATCTCCTTGGTTACTATTATCACACAACTTATAGTTGTCCCTAAAGGTATCCCATCCGGGATGGTAGAGGAGACAGACAACTAAAGAGGTGACCCAAGAGATGCCACGGTTCCCAATGCAGGCTGGGTGTCATGATAACCGAGGCACTCTTCGCTTTAGATCAAGACAAATCAAGATCAAGGGGGAGACCCTAGCCAATCAATGAAGAATAGCTAACCCAAAGACTCCTAGGGAAATGTGAAAGTGAAATAAGGAGATCAATGGTGAGTTAGATCTAGGAAGGAATAAGTGGACCCAAGGGTTAAGGTGTGGTTGAAGAGGCTTATAAAGTGAAAAATGGTTCAACCAATGAAAGACAAGGGCCACCTATGAGGTTTAAACAATAGATCTAAGAGATGAATTAGTACCATGAAAATTGGCCAAGTGGGACCCACTCCTTAAAAAGTGGAAAATTGATCCAAGTTGGGTCCACAAGGTCAAAATTGGAAATGGATGGTACTAGGGGTATGTTATGGCATGGATCTATGGATTAACCAAAAATTAGCGATACCCAAATGTGGGATCTAGGAAAAGGCCACCTACCCAAGGAGTGTGAATTGCCCCAAGGGTGACTAGTGCCTTAGATCAAGGGCCAAATGGAGTCGGATGTCCACCAAATTATAGATCGGGGCAAGTGAAAGGATAAGCAAAGTGGGTTTTCAAGATCAAGTACAAGCCATGGCTAGATCTCACTAGATCTAATGCATCACCAAGTGACCTAAGTGGGGCTCAACCCTCAAAATGAGAAATGGGGCCCACAAGGTGAAGCACTAGAGGTAGGTTTTAGGGGATGATCTTTTCAATGAAGCAAGAATCTCACCTACCCATGTACTAGAACCTAGCAAATGGCTTCCCTTAAGGAATGTGACTTCCCTTGGAGAGACCAATGTGCCTTGGAAAAAGGGTCAAATGGAGGCCAATCACCACCAAACTATAGATCCTAATTGTCGTGGATGCTATAGAGGTTGGTCTTTAAAATTATCCCCAAAAGCTTGCTAGATCCAAGTAGATCTAAAAAAATGTAAAAATGAGGGTTTTAATCAATGAGGGTTTTGTGATCTAAGAGAATAGATGGTCAAGGTAGAAGAATATCATACCTCCTTGAGCGTACCTGGAAAATGAAGATGGAGATTGCTTGTAACAAGGATTACTTCCCACAAAGATCAAATGCCAAACTTGATGAAGCCCTTCTTGCCAACGTTTTTCCTCCTTCAACCAATTCGGCCTCCCTATTCCTGTCAATCAAGGACACAAAGATCAATCAATTAATCAAGAAGGGAAGTAGATGCAAGCAAAAGAGATGGAGAAACATGAAATTGTTGGTGCAAAGACAAAACAACTCCCTGTAACCCAAAACGTCTTGTTGAAGCTTGTAGGGTAGGCCTCCCCACCAATACGCACTTCTTCAAAATGCCTTATTTGCCTGCAAATCATGTTAGTGAAGATAAAATCCAAGATGGCCACCAATGTCTGTCAGTGCAGAGGAAAAAGCATTTACAATCACCACAAGCATTCCAACTCCAAGATCCAAGATGCCCAAGAAAATATTTTTATTCCAATAGCCAAGACCCAAAAATCTCTAGATAGCTTTTACAATAGGGGGGTCTCCTCCTTTTATAGGATAATAAAGACCAAAACCCTAAACCACAAAACCACTTTTTGAAATGAATGGTTGAGATCAAATGATAAAACATAATAATCAATGGCTAAGATGAGCCAATACAATATATCACATGGATCACTCTACTAAGTGATGATGTCATAGCTAAAAGTGACTCAATGAGGGTGACGTCATACATGGGGGTGGCTAAAAGTACATGTGCCACATCATCAAGACCAAGACAAGTCACTAGAAGCACATGGTAGGGCTAAGAGGCATTAATATCCTTCACTAGCATGTCCCCATGGCACAATAATATAAAATATAAGTCTATGACATATCCAAGTAACACAAATGATCAAATCATGTCCCCAACATCTAAGAGGGACATGCAGTAAAAGAGCTCCTGTATCCACTGTGGACCCCACTAACTGATGCTAACTGATCTGGAAGATGGGGGGTTCACCATGGATGACGTCAGAGCAGACCAAGTTTCAAAACCTTGCCTCATGTGCTCAAATCGAATTCCTCAGTGACCTTTTTATTCCATTTTTTTATCCTCCTGAAAACCCTAAAAGTGCCAGAAACTACCTCTAGGGTGCCTGCGCTATCAAACTGAAGGGGCCATCATGTCCGGAAGGAGGGTATAATGGTAAAAACAAGTGGCTGGACCACCCCCTTCCCCTGTAGCGCCCTAGGCAACGACTTGCCTCCAATGCCTCTATTGGACAGGCTGGATCAGCATGCCCAAACTAGTCAATAGGTGGATAACTGCAACTATCATCATCAAAAGTGCCTGGAACTGAAAAATAAGTGTCTCATTGTATCCAGAAGACCCAAATCCACTAGAGATGAGTACTCATACACCTCATGATACCCTGTGGAGTCATCAGTAGGGTCCACCATACCCAGATAGTGTAAAAATATGATGATCTAGAAATAATAATAAAACTAATCAACTGCATCAATCATCATCTGAAGCATATATCCAACATATGGAATCATTAATAGGTGTATGTGGGACCTATTACCAACTATTTTGTACAATAGTTGAACCTCCATTGAGCCGTCAATGTTTGAACATGATCAATGTTCACTTTCAGAGTGTCAGGGGTTCAGTTTGTGGTGATTAGCCAGTTTTGTTGTTCTGTTGAAATGACCATGCCCCATGGGGTCCTTGTAATAAGTGTGCTAGTAGGGTTTTGAGTGGCTCGGTTCCCCAAGACTTGACTATCAACTAAGGTATTCCAGGGAGTTTTTTTCCCTTGTCAATTATGCTTTGCCTATAGCTGAGCAATAATCGACGAGGTTTTCTCCCGCTTCCTCCAAAGCTGGAATGCCCGATTTTGAAAGTTTGGGCCTTGGAGGGTTATTAGAGTCCAACTGATGTATATGAACCTACTAGACACTATATATGTGTTAGATGGTCATTTCCTAGGTCCCTTGTTGTGTTAAAACGTTATCCGAAAGAAATTTATCGGACGCGTTGGATAATTTTATTTTTTATTATTTTATTATTAAATTTTCCAAATATTTAATTGGAAAATTTCAATTTGTAATAATTAAGTGCTTTGGGGGTGGATTTAAAAGATTGGAGGCTTAGTTCCTAAGCCAAAAATCCCGGTTAAACCCCAAACCCACTTATCCTAAGTTTCGGGAGATAATCCAAATCTCTCCAAAATAATCCAAATGGATTAAATAAACAGGCTAAATGACATGGCAATCAGCATTTAAGAAGATTCCAATCACTTTCAATTAAGGATCCAGTCACCACAAGTCATCTTCAGTCAAGGAATTCGCCCTCCTTCATGCATGCTCACGAATTGATGAGATGGCAAGCAATTATTGGGTTATTGGTTGAGTATTTATTAAATGGTAGGCGCCTTCCTCAATTAAGGGCCACCTGACAAGCTCTTAACTCCAACAAGCTCGAGCTACACTCCAAGCATTCAATCTAGAGTGAACCCGCCTCCCTTGCATGCCTCACGACTTTATGAGGTGGAGCACATGCATTGGCTTGGTGATATTTACTATGGAGCAGTGGGGGGCGCCTTGCCTAGGTGGAGGCCACCTCCCCACTCACAACAACAAGCTTGGAGTTAACTTATCAATCAACACTCCAAGCTATCCTTTGATTGGAGATTCGACTTCTCTTTGATTGGGATTGGATCTCTATGCATGCCAAGTTCGATTTAGGGTATTGGTACTTAGTTTTTGTATAAAGAGCAAGCCTTTTGGCTCTCTTAGGGTGGATTTCTTGTGCACAAAAACTCTGGCAAAATATTGTAATACTTTTTATGTGGAATAAAGTTTAAGGCTTTGGAGATGTTATCACACCATAGTAGCAGGGCTACTATTCTTGCTTAGTAGATATTTGCACATTCCAGAGCTTAGATTATTCAGAGCTTTGCTATGATGACTTTATATTTTGAGATCACTCATGATCAGAGCAGTGTATTATTCAGACTTATGTTAGACCTTGTGTCAAGGCTGAACCTTGAGAGTTCAGATTTGATGACCGATGTGAACCTTTATTCCATACAGTTTTAGTTCAGTGCCTAGAGATGTATTACAGCAGTGTTTTCAGATGATATATGATGATTATTCTCATGATGATGTTGTATGACCTATGGATTTCTGATCATTGACTGTGGATTATTATCTTGTTGCTTTAGTCATGTTCACAATATTAGCTTGGTATATGATTCATGATGTGGCAAACTTTGTAAAACTTAAAATGGACTATCTTGTTGATGAATTATACAATGGACATTGTACTTGCACATTTAGGTTGTTTGACAAAACTCATTGGTTTATTACCTTGCATAGATATGGTCTTTCTTGACACCAGTTGTCTGCTAGCTTATGCTCCACATTCACTTGACTCCATCCATCCATGACTTTCCTTATTTGGCTTTAACCCTTGACTTGTCTTACTTGACTTTCTGATATTGAGGACTTCCCCTTTTTTACTACCTCTGTGTTTGGACCGCATCCCTGTTTGTTTAGTGTCTCGGCTCTGAGTTGGTGACAAAACTTGCCTTTGGTAAGTTGGATTGTAGGCCTAAATCATTTTGGTCGGTTGTCCCGATGTTTGGCACTGGCACGAACTCCCCCTAGTCACTTGAGATGTTGTTGGCTAAAACTAAAAGCTCATGTACTACTTATGGAAACTTATGTAGATTCGCCCATGGAAACTAAAAAGGGCAAGAGCGATGAACTGCTAAAAATATTCCTCTAAGAGTATAAGAAAGGTCCAAAAAGCAATGGTTCTTAAATTCTATATCTAAACAATTGCTGACCTTATATATGCATAAACATGCCCTGGATGCAAGCTGCAATTAGTTGTGCTTATCAGCACACCTGAGATCCGAAGGGTTATGTAGGCCAAAAAGGCCATGAAATGAAATCAATGGATCCTAATGAAACTGGATCATCTTTTATAAAAGTAGACATGATGCCTAAGTTGAATAAGCACTCTCTAAACAACTTACCCATTTGTGAGGCACAGCCATTCCCCGTGTTTTATTTGTCCAGCACAGAGTTTGTAGCTTCCCCTTTCTCCCAGTCCAAAGTGTCTTTTAGTTGAGTTTAGACAAGTCACCCCCTTTGCCCAACCTTGTTCCTAGCCTTCATCCTTAGCTAGCAATTAGACCATGTCCAATGGGTGAGTCTGTCATTTAAACTATTGTGCAAGTAAATATAAATAACAACGGAATGAACAAATATGATTAATGCCACTAAATGATGATTATACTTTAAGTTAAGCTGTGAGTATAATTAGAGGAACATGTCTTAGTCTATTGATATGATTTATCCTTGGTTATATATTGACCTAGTCAAACTCAGTTTGACTATGGTCATTTCTTGGGATCTGTGATGATGTGGGCCATGTATGCTTATTGATGATGATTGATAGTCCCACATACTCTTGATGATGATGCTATATGATGGACATATGATTCAGATGATGATTGATGCAGTTCAGCAGGTTTTATTATTACTTCAGATCATCAGATTATGCATTGTCCATATATGGTGGACCCTACAGCTAGCCCATCAGGGCAACCCATGGTGTATGAGTACACATTCTTAGTAGATTTGGGTCTTCTGGATCCCATGAGACACTTATCATTCAGTTCTGGGCACTTCTGACAGTGATAGATGCAGTTTTCCACTTGTTGACCAGATTTGAGGCTGATTTCCCAGCTTGAGCAGTAGGGGCCATGAGAGGCCAGTTCACCTAGGGCGTTGTATGAGGAGGGGGTGGTCCAGCCACTTGATATTACCATTTACCCCCCCTTCTGGAGAGCCTAGTGAGCTCAAATTGACAGCGCAAGTACCCTAGGGGGCAATTTCAGCACTTTCACAGTTACCGAGGCAGGTTAAAAATGGAATAAAAGGGTCACTAAGGAATTCGATTTGGGCAATTGAGGCAAGGTTTTGGCACTTGGTTTTCACAGAGGTCTTACAGGGTGAACCCCCCATCTTCCAACCAGTTTTTATCAGTCAATGGGGTCCACAGAGGCCATAGGAGGCCTTTTACTGCATGTCTCTCACAGATTTTGAGGACAGATTTGATCATTTGTATTTATTTTGGACATATTATATTATTTTATTGTGACATGGGGATGAGCTAGCAAGGATTGATGCCTCCTAGCCCCACCATGTGCTTTATATGTCATGTCCTAGTCATATGAGGTGGGCCATGTACTTTTGCCCCCTCTAGAGGATGACATCACCCTCACTTAGTCACTTTTAGCTATGACATCATCACTACTTTGAGTGATCCATGTGTTATGTTGTGATGATTCATCTCAACCATTGATTATGTATTGAGATCTTTTAATCTCAACCACTCATTTCAAAAAGTGGTTTTGAGATCTAGGGTTTTGGTCTTTATTATCCTATGTAAGGAGGAGACCCCCTATTGTATAGCTCACCTTTGGAGCTCTGGAATATTGGAATAGAACACTTCTTTGTGGAGCATATTTCTCTTGTCTTGTGGATTCTCTTGCATCTTGAGTATATAGTGTCTCTTCTATGTATCATTGTGGATTTTGGAGCTACATCTTGTTTTCTTGCAGGGAGGCCGAATTGGTGGAGAGGAGGACGATTTGAAGAGGATTATTGTTGGAGGGATCCACATATTTTCTCTTGGGTTGATCTTGGTGACAGGGAGTATCGTTATTGTATCTTTGTGACAAAGTTGATGCTTTCTATTACATCTTTCCATCATTTTCATAATCATCTTACTTGGCATGTTTCACTTGATCTTGTCTTGTAGGAGGAGGACGATTTGACATCTTGGAGGAGGACGTTTTTGCTTAGAGCTCTTGGATCTCACTCTTGAATATACACATAGGAGAATGCTATCAATTTGCAAGGTGGCCATAAGCAATTGAGGTAAGTTTTACAAGGTATGTGCCTAGATCCATCCATTCTACAAGGTAAGTGAGCTGCAAATTATTAGCTCTTATAACAGCCAAATGAACTTTTAAATCAGATCTAACATTACTCCTCAAAACCTTTAAAGATTTGACAATTTTTTACAAGTCGAGAAAAGTAAAATGCTAGATAAATGAAAAGATCTAATCTGTTAAAGATGAACACTTTGTAAATGGAATAGATCAGACATTTAGAGTAATAAATCAGAATGTAAAGTTCAGATGGCAAACCACTATTACTCTTTCAAAAAGTAATCAGTAACCAAGGTGAAAGTATGAAGTAGAAGAGAAGGAGATATGGAGAGTTTTTATCAATTTATCAATTTTTTCCTTGAAGAAGCCTTGGAGCCTTCTTGGTGGAGAACTGAGGGGCTACGTCTACAAAAAAGATATTAGAAAAGTAAAGGAAACAAACAAGATCCTTCACTCATCCACTTGAAATAACCTGCAAATCACATCAACTTGAAACCAAATGATCAAATCTAGAAATATACATATGAGAAATCAAAAGGAAATGCTCATAAACAAATGACACATTTAAATCAGATCTCTACACATGCATAGATAAAAGATTAAATAACAAACAAATTACTTAACCTCCCTTATAAATCAGTACTGATCATTCCCAAAGCTAGATTTAGATGCAAAAGAAAACAAGTAGCTCAAATACATGTTACCTCAATGAAAACCATGACATTCACCCACTCATCAAAAGCACTACATCAAGCTTGACCTCCAAAGTCTCTTTATTCATTAAGCAAAATGACAAGTAAAAAATCGAATTACAAGTGCTAGCTCTAACTCCCAAACTCCAACTAGAGAAAATGGAGTGGGCAGCCATGCTTAAATAGCCAAAGATGGAGAGAAATGGGTGGAATGAGTGGCATAACTCGTGGAGAAAATGGGGCTGCCCACTCCCATGTAATGGGCTGCCAAAATCAGCCCCAAATCAGCTAAAAATCAGCCATGTGACAGCCCATAAACATAGCTGCAAATTCCATGATTGAAGGGGCCCAATTTTGGGAAATATGCCCCCCCAAGTGAGGATGTAATCCCACTAATATAGCTGCCCTGAATCTTTCCAAAATCAGCTATTATAACTCCTAAAACATAGCTGAAAAAATTCTGACTTCCAATCCCATAAAATTTGGAAGTTAATTTTTTATGATTTTTTACTTTTTTGTATTTTTCTCTCCATTTTTAACTTTTTTTTACTTTTTTGAGCATAAGTGAAAAATTAATGACCCAAACATTATAAAAAGTGGGTTTAGGGGTTAAGGGGGTGCTCTGAATTGGAAAACGAGCACCCCTAAGGCAAAAAAAAACCCTAGATGCCACTTCTAGGCCAATTACAATATTTTTTAATGAAACCATTAAAAAATGGCTCATTTACGGAAAAAATAAACTTTGCCGAAAAATAAAAAACTACCTAGGGGGACTTAGCACATGTCCATATGACTCAAAAATAATGTCTAGCATGTTCATATACATTGACGCATGGACTTTAACAATCCCCTAAGGCCCGTCAACCTCCCCAGGCATTCCAGCTTTGGAGGAGCAGGAGAAAAACCCAAAAATTATGTTATGCACTCATGCAAGACATAATTAATAGGTGAAAAAACTCCTTGGAATACCTGACTTAGCAAAAAAGTCCTAGGGAAACAAGTCCTTTACAAAACACCATGCTAGTACATTTTAATACAAACCCTACAGGGCCATGGACATGTGGAAAAAAATTAAAAAGGGGGTCTTTAAAAGGCCTGCTGGATATCAAATCATCGAAAACGAACATGTAACATGTTCAACTTTGTTTGCTCACTTGATAGTCCAACTAAGTACAACTTAGCTGGCAACAGGTCCCACTTGTGTATTTCATTGACTAGATCTTGTCATTTGATCTCATTATGTGGCCTAAATCATTCATTGGTTGAAACACTAGTCATCCATTAAGCCTCTTCCAACCATACTTAAACTTCTAGGTCCACCTAACCTTGCATTGGTTTCCGTAACTTGTCTTTCACATATCCCTAGGAACCTTTGTTTGGTCCAATCATCTTTGATTGGTTATAGGGTCTCCCCCTTGATCTTGATTCATCTTGATCTAAAGTGAAGAGTGCCTCGGTTGACGTGACTCCTAGCTTGCATTGGGAACCGTGGCATCTCTTGGGTCACCTCTTTAGTTGTCCATCTCCTCTACCATCCCGGATGGAATACCTTTAGGGACAACTACAAGTTGTGTGATAACATGAGGCTCATCTAGTGTTATTTTGGATCAATGCTTATGGAATGAGGTGATATTGTTTCATACTTTCACTTTGTTATTCAATATTGGTTAGCTAGATCATGCTTGGGAAGGCTTGTTCAAGCACATAAGTTCAAATATTTGTAGTCTCAATTTATTTGAATATTCATTATCTTTAGAAATCTAAGAATACATGCATATTACTAGTTTGTATTTCATGTCTTTTGATTTCATTGATGAATAATACATGACTAACTTCCTATCTTGTTAGCATTTGATCGTTTATGTTTATAGATCCTCTCATCCATTCGAGTAAGCTTGTGGAGCTAGGTTGCGTCCCCTCTTCTCGAAGCTAGGCAAAAGATCCAAAACAAGCATAAAGTGGACTCCAACTTCTTCAATAAAGATCCAAAAGAGCTAAGTATTGCACTTCAATCCATCTCTCAAATTTTTAAATCTATTATTGGTTACAAGTTCCATAGCTTAAACTTCTTCAAGCTTTGATTTTTTCTCTTTGATCTCTTGTTTTGATTGGTTTATTTTTCATCATTTCTGCCATTTATTGGCTTCCTCTAAGTGTGCCCTAGTTGGGCCATTTCTCCCAAAGAGTTGGGCATTTTGTTGGCTCTTTTTCCCACTCTTCCAAGTTTGGTTTTTTGCCCATCATTTCCAGCTTACTTTGCTCACTGTTTGGGCTTCATTTGGCTCACTTTTTGGCCACTCTTTGCCCACCTGTTTGGGCTTCATTTGGCTCACTGTCTTACCTTTCTTTTGCCCACTGTTGGGCCTTCCTTTAACCCACTATTTGCTGCTCCTTTACCCACTGTTTGCTACTCTTCTACCCGCTGTTTTGCTACTCTTTTGCCCACTGTTTGGGCATATTTCAGCCCACTGTTTGGGCCCCACTTTGCCCATTGTTTGGGCATACTCCAACCCATTGTTTGGGTTTCTTTTGCCCGTTGTTTGGGTTTCTTTTTACCTCTGATTTCTTCTCTTGTTTCTATGCTTCTATCCCTCCATCCCTTCATCCTTTTTCTCCCTCTCCTTTCTTCTTTCTTCACCCTCTTTTGTCTTCTCTTCTTGCCTTGTCTTAAGTCTATACTTTAGTTAGTCTCATTGTCATACTTTAGATTAAGTTTGCTTTTGTTAGTAACATCCATTTCTTAACTTGCATTCTAGTTTAAGTAATTTCTAGTTAGCTTCATTTCTTGGTTGAATCTTGCATTGGGTTTGTTTTAAATAGTTGCATCTAGTCTCAATTTTCATTATCATTTAAAACTTACATCCATTTTTCTTTTAAAAAGTTGGATCTCCTTTGCATATCAAGTAGATAGTTTGCATTTGCATTTGGAATCTAGAGTTAGTTGGTTTCTGTTATCACATCCATGTTAGCTGGAGCTACCATGCTGCAGATTGTGTGGTTAGGGACCATACTACATTTTTTTTTTCCAGATCAGAGATCAGATGCCTACAGAGGGGGCATTCATTGTATCTAGATTGCCCCGAGCAGAGATACCAGAGGGGGCAGATGGTTTTGTATTGGCACAGACATATTACAGAGCAGTGACCACAGGGTCACCCTTCCTTGATGAGTTTTTCATGATCCCATTGAGAGAGTTACTTAGCCATATTGTGATGAGAGTACTACAGAGTATTGTTGGTTTGCCACTTATTACCCGGATTCAGCAGAGATCCAGTTCCAAAGTCAGCTTCCGCAGCAGGTATATGGTATGGCAGGTATAGCACTTTATGGTTTATTGCCCATGTTGTTTAGACTTGTTTATTTATGATAGTACACGGACTTGACGTATGATGTTTGATGTGGTGATCTCGGTTTTTCATTATGATGTGTATGGCCCTTGGTGATGTCAGTCCACCCTATCCTAGTAGACTTATGTATATGCACGTTGGTCCCTACCCCACTATCGGTATAGACTTGGTCATTTCGTCCTCCTTGGCAGCTAACCTTGGATCCACCTGTCACTTCCTTCCACCCATCCGACTCATTCATGTTTGGTTTTTCCCAACTTGGACCCTGATTTGTGGCCTTGAGGATCCCCTTCCCCATTGACCTCTGAGTATGCCATGATTCCTTATCTCTTGTGCCTTGGCTCTTTAGTGTGTGAGATGCATTCTCAAACCTGGGATTTGCTCCCGTCGGTTGCCCCCAATGTTGCAATGCAGTATAAGATTGTGTAGACTCACCAGGTGTTCCCCATTGGTCATCGAAACATGTGCACTTGCACCCATTACTTTGCAGTATGAACACCTTGTTATATCTTTTGAGATATGTATGTAGCCCAAAAAGGGCCATGAAATGTAATGAAATGAAATGTAAACGAAGCCAAAAAGGCTATCTAAATATAAATCAAGCCAAAAAGGCTAAGTATGAAAGTCAAATGTAAAGTCCAAGTAATGTGTTTTTGAACACACACGGACACAGGTCAGCCATATGTATCTGAGCATTGTAGTGGTTATTTCCTCACCTAGTCCTGCGGGGCAAGGAGGTGAGATGGAGTAAGGGACAGTTATGCGAATTGTCCCCTAAAGTCTCAAGTTACGGTTTGTCGAACACCCAGTCATGGCGGCTCTAGAAAAGATCCTCACGGAGTCTTTTGAAGGCACGGATGTGAGTTGCAAGGTGCATGTTAGATGATCAATGGTGGTTTCCCTGCACTATACCCATTTGTGAGGCACCGCCCTTCCCTGTGTACTATCATGGTATGCTTATGTCAGTGGGTCCCGCCTTCCCTGTTTATCCGAAGGGTCACATAGTCTTGGTCCTTGTCTTCCCGTATTCTTCACCTTGTTTATCCACCTCACCCAAAGTTAGCTAAATGGTCAAGTCTATAAGTTGTGCATAGTAGTTTTGAGTCTTTGTTGGAGGTGGTGGGCCCACCTCACCCGGGGCCTATTTTTATTGAGATATTATTTGTTTTGATCACCATGTTGGCATTATATGTTTCGAGTAATGTACTAACATAAATAAGGAAGCCTTGACGCTTCATGTTGCATACAGGTTTTCAGCCATTGCCATTTTGACCAGATTTGACTTGGTCAAACCAGGTTGACTAGGCCAAAAATGGACCCACAAAAAAGTTGGGATTAAGGTTTCGATTTTGCTCATTTATTATGTCTTGGGGTCCCATATGCGCCTCCAAGTGTCAGAATCAGAAAAAGTTGAAGCGTTGATGAGATTTTTAATTATTATGGGTCACCCGGGACCTGTTTTAATTAAAAATCTTGGATTTTGGGCAAACAGTGCCTAATTGATGGATCGGGGTCGTTCAAGTGACCATGTCTACTATATTTGGGGTCTACGATCGCATTGCAGTAGACGGTTTGTCAATCCGGGCAATATAAGTGGGTCAAAAGTGCAAACTACATCTTCAAAAATAAAACCAACAATAAATTAAATATGGAAAATCAAATTTGGCTAAGTTAACTATTGAAATGGTAAGTGCAATGGTTGGTAAAGGTAAGGGGGTCTCCTAAGGTCATTTTTGTAATGTTTGGACACTCAATTTATGATGTGGGGCCCTCATTTTTTTCTCAGCTCAATACGTGGGGCGAATTTGCCCATAGAGGGGCGTTTTTCACTTAGCAAAACTTCATATTTTGTAATTATAATGTATTGAAACTTTGGCTGAGTGGTATGGGGAGCTAAAACAGCCCATAGACGCCCCCCAACCACCTATTTGTATGTTTATTGGGCCCCACGAATGGCCCCACCTTCCACATGGGCGTTGGAGGGCAATTCACCCCCCTCTCTAGAGCTATCCTCCACCATCGATTTGGCTTTTGAGAGAGTTCATCTCAGCCATTGGTTTTGGAGGGAGTTAGGGTTGAGTGTGAGCATTCTCAATAAGAGAAGAGACTCATTCATTTTGTAGCTCTCTTGGGCATTTTTTTGTGAACACCTGGACTGAATAGAGAAGATTCTTGGAGAGTTCTTGAGACATTGTTTGTTTGGATGAGTATTGTTATGACTGATATATATTTGTTGATGTATTCCTGAGTTATCTAGTGTATTTCCCCATCATACATAGCTGAAACGAATTGCAGGTTGAGAGACCACTTGAGGGAGGGCGCAATTTTTGGAGTGGGAGCTCCACACTTGTCCTTTTCTTCAAGGATTTAAAAAGGGAGTTGAATTTACTCATTGTCTTTCAATTTCTTAATCATTTGTCTTTCATTTTGCTATGCAAACTATCTATTTGCTTCAGATTTCTGATTTTCCATTTTTGTGGAAGGTAGCAAGGGCAGACTTGGTCTTTTGGCTGGCTCAAACGCTTAGGGAAAGCATTGGTTGCTCATCACTTGAATTTGGCAAGTAGTCTTCATGCAATATTCAGCCATTCATCAGTGTTTCAGGTACTTCTCTCATGCTTAATTCTCCATTTAGATTTATGTTGTGTTTGCTGAGCTGAAATTGCATAAAAACCAAGGGAAAATTAAAATCTTAAAAACTCATCGTTAAAACTTGTTTTCCTTTTTAAACCCGCTTCTGAAATATTGTTAAATGCTTAAATCCAAAATTTCAATTTGATTCGACTCCATTTACCCTTAGAACTAGCATTGGTCCATTTGGCAATTTCGCCCTCCTTGGGCGTTTTTCTTTTGCTGTCTAGCTGGGTCATTTTGGGGTTGTGGATAGTTTTGATTTGTTTTTAAATCGTCATTTTATCATTAGAAATCAAACTATCATCCGCTAGAAGTGTCTTAAAACGTTAAGTTGTCACAGCCCTAGGTCCACTGAGTCACTATTTCAACCCCCTTACCTTGGGCAAAATTGTTTCATTTCAACACTTCTAGTTTGTTTTGCATCCTTTGTTGATTTCCAGCCATATAATTGTTAATCTAATTCATTAATTTCATCATACTTAAGTGTTGGTCGCATTCTATATCATTCTCATTTTATCAATTGTGTCCAGTCGTTGGCTGAAATCAAGCTTAGGGTCTTTTCAACACTCATCTCTTGTTTGTATCTATTCATCTTTCAGGATTTGGGTGTCCATCTTGTCTCTCAACCATCACTGGTTGAGAAGGGTCTCCCCCCTGACTTGGCTACTTGCCTTGTCTGAAGTGACAAACACCTTGTCCGGTGTGACGACCGTTCTCCGAACGGTGGACTTGGTGTTTGCAGGTGTCACCTGCCTGGCTGCTTGCCCTCTACCATCCCGGACGGGATATCTTTAGTAGCAATTAGAGTTAGTGTGATAACAGTTTCATTTAAATTTCATTAGCTAGATCTTAAAACTCAAAAGATAAAAATACTTTGATCCTAGTTTCCATCTTTCATTTTCTAGATTGGGATTTGCTTTTGGTCTTCTAACTCTAACAAGATAACAAGTTGTTGTTTGAGTTTTGGTGTGTGAAGAGCATTCAAAGATCCATACAATAATATTTTAGTCCAAAGGCTAGATCCAAGATCAACAACAAGTGCATAAACCAAGGACATCAAGCAAACATTTTTCTCTTCTCCTAAGTGACTTCGAAAAAACCAAAAAGAGATTGTAAACCATAATAAAAGAGCAAGTGGGATTTAAGGCTCCCACACCCAACTTCCCCATTTGGGGAAGTTTGTAGTGTCTTGTTTCTTGGCTTGTTCTCATTCTTAGATTTAGTTTCATTTTTACAAGTAGAACACTAATTGCTAGTTGTTTGATTCTTGCTCAGATAGTTCATTTTCATTTTTGATATAAATTGATAAACTAAAAAATATTAGAAATCTCGTGAATCTCACTTAACGGTGGATCAAGAGTGCTCTCTGTCGGAGAGTTGCTTTGCTTTTGTTTTTACTTACCCCCATGCTCTCCGGAGTATGGTCTTTGACCTAAAAGAGATTATTGGGTAGTTTAATATGTTTCAAGTACTTTAATTCCGTGCATCATAAGACTCTTGAATCTCAACATAAGGTGGATCAAGAGCACTCACTGTCGGAGAGCTTTGTTTTTGTGCTCTAATAAAACACTCACAACTCACAACCTCCCTAAAATTGGAATTTATTATTTTCCATACCACATATGCTTTGCCCTTCCTTAAGAGAGGTTAGGTTACTCATAAACGATATTGGGCTTTCTAATTCTTCACATTAATCCAATTTTAACCATAATTAAATCTTTACCCCATAACCAATGAATCCGGCGTTGATCGATAAAATACTCGAAAGTGGGCAAATTCCAAGTGGGGGCATCGGGTAGCCATATCCCGTTTTCAGTGGCTGGTTAGTTATTGAACGCCTCGCTGAAAACTTGGGTGGTCCGACATGTCTTCGAACAGAGCCACTTAGAGTATTCCCGGACAGATTTCCAGTACCTTGCGTATCGCTTGGAAATTCCCCTCACCTTTTAATAATCAAGATCACCCCAAAATTTACAATAAAATCTACCAAGAACAATTGCAAAACGGTTCTCAATCACCTGAACTCTTGTATCAAGCAACCCAAGCACTCAAGACATTTGACTCCATAAGGCACTGGTCCTTGACATCATTTTTATTTGCTTATTATCCATCTGAAGCATTTGTCTTATTCATATATTGTATCGTGAGTGTCTTGTATTCAATTTATCAAGTGATTGTGCATCTCAATATCTTGCAATTGTTATTCTGATAATCTGTGATCATAAAAACTCCTAAACAACACCCATCCGCATCACATCACCATAAAACACTTAAAAACACAAGAGCCTTAGACAACTCTTTGTTAGGGACTACCCCCCTTGGCTTCGTTAGGAGTTAGCCTAAACAGAGGAGTTGGGATCAGGTGACAGTACCTGGCTCTTTGCTTGCCCCCAAGGCCACACCTTTCCCACTTTCAGTGAGGAAACAGCTTTCAAAAGATTTATGTTGTTGGTGTGCATCTCGGCGGACAACAGGACCATAGATAAACATCAATAAGCACATGTGGTCCATCTCATCACGGATCCCAAGAATGACCATGGTCAAACTATGTTTGACTAGGTCAAAATATAGCCAAAGACTAGATTATAACATAAGACTAAGACATGTTCCTTTAACCATATTCACAGCTTAACTTAAAGTATAAACATCATTCAGTGGCAGTTAATACATATATATTTTAGTGTTATTTATAATTTACTTGCACAAAAGCTTTAAAGACATACTCATTCAACGGACATGGCCTAACTGCTAGGAAAGGGTGAAGGCTAAGAAGAAGGCTAGGTAAAAGGGGTGACTTGACCAACCCTACTAAGTGACACTTTGGACGGGGAAAGGGGAAGCTACACTCTATGTTGAACAAATAACAAAGGGAAGGGCAGTGCCTCACAAATGGATAAGTTGTTTAGAGAGTACTTATTCAACTTAGGCAACATGTCTACATCAAGTTGCTCCAGGTTCAATAGGATCATTCATTTAATTTCCATGGCCTTTTTGTCTTATATGACCCCTCTGGGATTTCACATGTGCTAAGAAGCACAACTAATCGCAGCTTGCATCCGGGACATATTTACATTTATAAGATCAGTAATATTTAGATATAACATTTGTTTAACCATTGCTTTTTAGACCCTTTTATACCCTTCGTGGTGTATTTTAGTAGTTCATTGCTTTAGCCTTTATTCATGTGTGTTGAAAAACACATTCTAGAATTTTAAGTTCACGGGCTTTTCATAAAATATTTCCAATATAAGTAGTACATGTGCTTTCAGTTTTAGCCAACAACAACTCATGTGACTAGTGGGAATTTCGCGCTAAGCCAAACATCTGGGCAACCGACTAGAGTGATCTAGGCATAAAATCCAACTCACCAAAGGCAAGTTCTATCACCAACTCAGAGCCGAGACACAAAACAAACATGGATGCAATCCAACACAGAGGTAGAAATGGGCAAGTCCTCTATATCAAGCAGTCAAGAAAGCAAGTCAAGGTGAAAGCCAAAATAAGGAAGGTCATGGATGGATGGAGTCAAGTGAATGTGGTGCTTAGGCTAGCAAACAAAAATGTCATGAAAAGCCATGTCCATGCTCATAGGAGGGTAATGAAACCAATGAGTATTGTAAGAAAATCTTAGAGTGCAAGTAATACATCCAATTTTACACTTTATAAAATCATCCAAGATATTTCATTTTATTATTTAGATAGTACTACCACATCCTGAGTTATATACCAAGTCAATGCTATGAAGATGACTAAAGCAACAAGATAATAATCTATGATAACAATCACAAATCAATAGGTCACATCATATCATGTCAATAATCATCATCCATAACCAACAAAAACACTACTGCAACAATACAACTAGACACTGAACTGAAATTGTATGCAACAAAAGGTCACATCGGTCATCAAATCTAAGTCTCAAGGCTTAGCCTTGGCACAAGGTCTACTCAATGTTTGATATATACTGCTCTAATCTGTAAGTAATCTCAAATAAATATGCTCATCATAGCTGATCTCTGTAAAAGCAAAGCTCTGAAAAGTGCAGATATCTGCTCAGCAAGAATAGTAGCCAAGCTACTATGGTGTGATAACATCTGGCTCCAGTTGGGACAAGTGCTCTAAGGGAGAGAGCGCTTGAGAACCTCAGAATCTCTGGTCTCGAACTGCTCTGCATCAATCTTCAATCCAGCAACTCTATCATCCTTGCTTTCAGCTTTTATTTTGCACCTGTATCTGCACTTATGGCTACTAAAATACCTCATGAAGCATGTATGGGATAAAATATAAAATAAATGCTGAAAAATGAAATCTTATCTATAACAAAAACTGAAAATGCATAAAGGAAATACTAATCTAACATAATATGCAAATTTTATTTATTTTACTGTGTAGTAGGAAGGAAAGCTTTTGAAAAGGCATACTCAGCTCACCTGACACAGAAGAACTACAAGTACTCAAAACTCAAGAACACTTTAATCACTTTCAAGTGCATGCAGGAGATGAGAAAATCTTAGGAAGGAGCAAGACTCAACTCAATCAAACAAATCAGCAAAAAGGAAAAGCACTCAAAAGAAAAACTTAAAGGATCATCAAAAGTGAAAAAGCAAAGAAAACTCGCAATACTCAGCACTCAGAAACAACAAAAGGCACACAAATCCTACTGCTCAAAGGAGCTTATTCAAATACCTACCTAATCTAACTAGTCAGCACAAATGCTAGGAAGAATCATAAATCCAGTGCAACCATTCATCGAAAAGGTTAATGATTCTTCTTCGATTTTTGTTAATAAAACAAGCTAGGATTGGGTTAAAGATTAAGGGATTTGATAGTATAATCTTCCTAGTTTGCTCAAAAAATACAGAAGGGCTTGAATGGTGCAACAAGAAATCATGCCACAGAGAAGAAGAATTGATGTAAACATCGCCCATCAAAGAATTGATAGGATCATAAAATTTATGCAGTCTATTATTTAGAATTGATGGAGGGAAAACAAATGGCGCGTGATTCAATTTCTTTTTACACAAACTACTTTCCTCATTCACTTCTCTCACATATTCAATTTGGTTCTCCCTAGGACTGATTATCAAATAAAAACCAAGTGGGGATAAATTAAAGCTTAGAAGACGAAAAATCAAAATCAACCCCACTTGTTGCTCAAAAATAGAGAAAAGATGAAAATGATCTTTAAACACCTTTTCTAACCACCAGGAATGATTGATAACTTGACAACAAGCATTATTGTTCCAAAGTGACTTAAAAGGGAAATGAAGTGCTTTCTCTCCAATCATGTGATCATGCTTATACTTCCTACTGAAAATTTCAAAAGCAAAAGACTGACTAGACCACCAACCCAAAGAAGATTGAAAAAGTTGGGAAGAGAGGGTGGATTGAAAATATGCACATTCTCCCAAATAGATAGAAAAATTTGGCCTTGGAATTTAACAAAAGGAAAGGCCTTTCAAAGTAACACTCTTTGTTCCAGGAATGATTTCAAGCTTTTGATTAAGTCTAATATTTACAAACTGAGGACAAGATTCTAGCTCTAAGAATTGGATAAAGCTATCTTGACTAAGGATGGAAAAAGAAAAATTTAAAGACTCATTATAAGAAGTAGAACAAAGATTAGAGCATCTAGTGTGATTCACTAATTCATCCTCATCTTGAGATTGACCTTCTATTGATTCATCATTAAATTCATATGAGGATAAATTATCATTTTTATTTAATTTGTCAGGGAGAAAATTAACAAGTTCATTTAAAACATCCTGATTATTTGCACAATGATCATGTGAAATCACTACTAAAGGATCTTGGTCAATGTCCCCACTTTCTTCTTCTTCAATAAGGTGATAAGGAATTGAATGATCAATAAAGATAGAATGACTAATGAGTTTCTCCGAAAGAGGAACTTCAATAGACTTGTTGACTAAAGGCTCATCCTCAGAAATTTCCTCGAGATCAGGACTAGGGCTACCTAAAAAGAAATTTGAAAACTTATGATATATACAATGATTAGGGATTTGACTCAAAGGTGGAAGACTCATCCTCAAAAGAAATTGGGTAGGAGGGGTCATCTCCGGATGTTGACAATTCACTTGATATTTGATTATTAATTGATTTAGCAATAGGATCGGAAAGGGGAAGGTTTTGATCTTGTATTTGATTTGAAAAATATATATCACCGAATTCACTTCCCCATTCTTCTAAGAATTTATTTTCAAACATGTCATATCCGGAAATGCTATTGGTCTTCAAATTCAAGAACTAGAGCTTAGCTCTTCCTTGGAAAGATGAGGCCAATAGTTTCATACATACATCCTCATGGGTTATAGATAATTCGTTAAAAATTTCCCTAAATACCTCAAGGTGCCTTTCAGCAGAGATTTCATAACTTCCATCGAATTTAGGCAACCTTTCACAGGCTTGATGAGGAATATGATGAGGATACCCAATAATTTTTTAGAAGTCAAAAGCTTTTAAACGACCAAAAGTCCTAGGCCACTCAGAAGCATCCATGGATGGCAATTATTAAAAAAATCAAGAACCTAAATACAAAAAGATGCACCCCATGGGTTCCAGATATGATATGATCGATCACAAGTGGAGTCGCCAGGCAGATTTTAATTCTTTTCTACCAAAACATATGTTGTTAGGATAGCGAGGAGAAATGAGTGACAAATAGGTGGCTATGTTTAATTAAGGATTGAAATGATACCATCTAGATTAAACCGGATGTGATAAGATATGAATTATGTATGGATACTTGTAGACACCTAAGGTAAGCCTCTACCTCCCCGACAACGGCGCCAAAAATGTTGGCAAAGAGAACGGGAGTAGAGCTAAAAATATATATGTCAAACCAGGGTAGGCCTCTACCTTCCCCAGCAACGGCGCCAAAAATGTTGGCAAAGAAAACGGGAGTAGAGCTTAAAAAATATATGTCGAACTAGGGTAGACCTCTACCTTCCCCGGCAATGGCGCCAAAAATGTTCTCACACAACTTGTAATTGTCCCTAATGGTATCCCATCCGGGATGGTAGAGGAGACAGACAACTAAAAAGGTGACCCAAGAGATGCCACAGTTCCCAATGCAAGTTGGGCGTCACGATAACCGAGGCAATCTTCGCTTTAGATCAAGACAAATCAAGATCAAGGGGGAGACCCTAGCCAATCAATGAAGACTAGCTAACCCAAAGACTCCTAGGGAAATGTGAAAGTGAAATAAGGAGATCAATGGTGAGTTAGATCTAGGAAGGAATAAGTGGACCCAAGGGTTAAGGTGTGGTTGAAGAGGCTTATAAAGTGACAAATGGTTCAACCAATGAAAAACAAGGGCCACCTATGAGGTTTAAACAATAGATCTAAGAGATGAATTAGTACCATGAAAATTGGCCAAGTGGGACCCACTCCTTAAAAAGTGGAAAATTGGTACAAGTTGGATCCACAAGGTCAAAATTGGAAATGGATGGTACTAAGGGTATGCTATGGCATGGATCTATGGATTAACCAAAAATTAGCAATACCCAAATGTGGGATCTAGGAAATGGCCACCTACCCAAGGAGTGCGAATTGCCCCAAGGGTGACTAGTGCCTTAGATCAAGGTCCAAATGGAGTCGGATGTCCACCAAATTATAGATCGGGGCAAGTGAAAGGATAAGCAAGGTGGGTTTTCAAGATCAAGTACAAGCCATGGCTAGATCTCACTAGATTTCATTTACCACCAAGTGACCAAAGTGGGGCTCAACCCTCAAAATGAGGAATGGGGCCCACAAGGTGAAAATCAACAAGGTGAAGCTCTAGAGGTAGGTTTTAGGGGATTATCTTTTCAATGAAGCAAGAATCTCACCTACCCATGTACTAGAACCTAGCAAATGGCCTCCCTCAAGGAATGCGACTTCCCTTGGAGAGACCAATGTGCCTTGGGAAAAGGGTCAAATGGAGGCCAATCAACACCAAACTATAGATCCGAATTGCCGTGGATGCTATAGAGGTGGGTCTTTAAAAATATCCCCAAAAGCTTTCTAGATCCAAGTAGATCTGAAAAGATGTAAAAATTAGGGTTTTAATCAATGAGGGTTTTGTGATCTAAGAGAATAGACGGTCGAGGTAGAAGAATATCATACCTGGAAAATGAAGATGGAGATTGCTTGTGACGAGGATTACTTCCCACAAAGATCAAATGCCAAACTTGATGAAGTCCTTGCCAACGTTTTGCCTCCTTCAACCAATTCAGCCTCCCTATTCCTGTCAATCAAGGACACAAAGATCAATCAATTAATCAAGAATGGAAGAAGATGCAAGCAAAAGAGATGAAGAAATATGAAATTGTTGGTGCAAAGACAAAACAACTCCCTTTAACCCAAAACGTCTTGTTGAAGCTTGTAGGGTAGGCCTCCCCACCAATACGCACTCCTTCAAAATGCCTTCTTTGCCTGCAAATAGTGTTAGTGATGATAAAATCCAAGATGGCCACCAATGTCTGTCAGTGCAGAGGAAAAAGCATTTACAATTACCACAAGCATTCCAACTCCAAGAGCCAAGATGCCCAAGAAAATATTTTTATTCCAATAGCCAAGACCCAAAAATCTCTAGATAGCTTTTACAATAGGGGGGTCTCCTCCTTTTATAGGATAATAAAGACCAAAACCCTAAACGAAAAAATAACAAAGGGAAGGGCAGTGCCTCACAAATGGATAAGTTGTTTAGAGAGTGCTTATTCAACTTAGGCAACATGTCTACATCAAGTTGGTCCAGGTTCTTTAGAATCATTCATTTAATTTCCATGGCCTTTTTGGACTATATGACCCCTCTAGGATTTCACATGTGCTAAGAAGCACAACTAATCGCAGCTTGCATTCGGGGCATATTTACATTTATAAGGTCAGCAATATTTACATATAGCATTTGTTTAACCATTGCTTTTTAGACCCTTTTATACCCTTCGCGGGGTATTTTAGTAGTTCATTGCTTTAGCCTTTATTCACGTGTGTTGAAAAACACATTCTAGAATTTTAAGTTCACGGGCTTTTCATAAAATATTTCCAATATAAATAGTACATGTGCTTTCAGTTTCAGCCAACAACTCATGTGACTAGAGGGAATTATGCGCCAAGCCAAACATCGGGGCAACCGACTAGAGTGATCTAGTGATAAAATCCAACTCACCAAAGGCAAGTTCTATCACCAACTCAGAGCCGAGACACAAAACAAACGTGGATGCAATCCAACACAGAGGTAGAAATGGGAAAGTCGTCTATATCAAGCAGTCAAGAAGGAAAGTCAAGGTGAAAGCCAAGATAAGGAAGGTCATGGATGGATGGAGTCAATTGAATGTGATGCCTAGGCTAGCAAACAAAAATATCATGAAAAGCCATGTCCATGCTCACAGGAGGGTAATGAAACCAATGATTATTGTCAAAAAACCTTAGAGTGCAAGTAATACATCCAATTTTACACTTTATAAAATCATCCAAGATATTTCATTTTATTATTTAGATAGTACTGCCACATCCTGAGTTATATACCAAGTCAATGCTATGAAGATGACTAAAGCAACAAGATAATAATCCATGATGACAATCACAAGTTGATAGGTCACATCGTATCATGTCAATAATCATCATCCATAACCAACTGAAACACTGCTACAACAATACAACTGGGCACTGAACTAAAACTGTATGGAACAAAAGGTCACATCAGTCATCAAGTCTAAGCTCTCAAGGCTCAGCCTTGGCACAAGGTCTACTCAATGTCTGATATATACTGCTCTGATGTGTAAATGATCTCAAATAAATATGCTCATCATAGCTGATCTCTGTAAAAGCAAAGCTCTGAAAAGTGCAGATCTCTGCTCAGCAAGAATAGTAGCCCAGCTACTATGGTGTGATAACAATTACTATTCTTCTTGGATCTATTTTTGTTGAAAATAAATATCATGCATAGATCTGATTTTGTATTTTGCTTAGATCTTAGTTTCCAAAAGTTTATATTCCGAACTAGATCTAACATCTTTAAGCTTCCTCATGCAAGTAATTTATTGAAAAGTCTTAAGGCTTGTTAGAGTAGCTTTATATTGGGTTTTAAAGTTTATTTAGCAATTTAAAAAGCGTTTCATTGGCTACCCTCAAAAGCAAGCCAAAATCCTCAAAAGGACTTGTCCTTTTGAGTCATTTTAGTCATTTTTTGCAAGTAGATTAGCCTAAATTTTTTCCTTAATTTTTGCAGTTGCCCAAATCACTAATTAGCTCGCTGTCCTGTTTTATTTTTTAGCAGGTTTTGGCACTTTTGGGTCAAAAAAATCAAGTTTGGGCCATTCCGGAGCTTCCCGGGGCGTCCCAACTTCATCCGACATTCACCCTTTGCATATTTTGTCAGCCTTTTGGATCTAGATCTGTAAATATCCAAGGCATTTTCTCCAAAATTTCATTGTAAATCGTAAATAAGGGAAGATCAAGTGGGATACCCAGCACCCACACCCCACCCCCTGGGGGGATTCGCATTTTTTTTATGGAGTGATTTTTTTTAACAAGTCTTATTTTCTGTTTAAACACAATCACACACACATGATAGGTTGTATACTTTCAAATTTTAAAAGCATCATATATATTGTTTTAGTTGTTTCAATTTTTGCTTCAAAGTAATAAATTTGGCATTGCTTTCCCGAAGTATGCTCTCGCCGTCACATAAAGGGCTTTTCCTAAGTACGTGATCGGATGATCAGAAAAGAGACACTTTGCCTGTAGTAATTAGCATAACACTTTACTTTAGTTATTTATCTTTTGCAATCAAACGGAATAAACATTTAGTTTCCAACTCAAGGTATGATCTTTCTCCTTGCGGGGATTTGCCTGGGCCTGTGGGAAATCAGAAAGAGTTGCAACTACTCATTAATTCTTCACATCTAATAAAAACTCATACTAATAAAATCAACAACCCCAAACATAGTGAAAATCCAGCACTCAGACATTAGTTATTGTGTGGGGAAATTTCTTAGAAGAAGCGGGAACCACTGAGAAGCGACCTGAGGGCACCGTTAGGCTACACCCTTGTTGGTGTAGAGTTGAACACGCCCTCGAGACTCCCTTCCAGCCCACACGTCTTCTTGAGAAACCACCTTTAGTTAATTTCCGAACATTACTCATTGTACCTCACGGTATATCTGGAGCTCCCTTTTTCTCGTAATCAAATCTCATCTCATAATAAGCTAAAATTGATCAAGAAGCACTCGCAAAACATTTACAATACAACAGCACGCAATTTCGACTCCATTTTGGCACTGATCTTGTTTATAGTATTTCAATCTTTTATCAGACCTTGTATTGCTTATAAATATCTTATGCTGTTGAACTTAATTCATATTTGCAAGTGACTTTCTCGCTTTCAGTTAAATATTATTGAAACTCCTAAACAACTTATCCATTCAAACTAAATCGCTTGAATAGCCTTAGTAACTCATAGGGACTACCCCCCTTGGCTTCGTTAGGAGTTCTGCCTAAACGGAGGAGTCAAGATCAAGTGACAGTACTTGACTCGAGACTTGCCACCCAAGGAACGCACCTAAGCAGCTTGAAGATTTCTGTTGCAATAACCCCCGGGTGCGTGTTCTGACGGCAACAGGTCATTTGTATTATTTGTATTGTGCAACCTATGGGGATTATTATTAATGTAATTGATCATGTAAAAGTCATTGAAAGAGTCAATGTAAACCCTAACTGTTAGGTCAGCCTGGAATGATCTAGAAATGAGAGACACCAAAACCCTAACCACTTTATGAATGAGTGGTGGAGATCAAAAGATAAAAATAATACAATCAACGGCTAAGATGATCCGGAGCAACAATACATAGATCAACTCACTAAAGAGAGGGGTGTGCACCACTAAGTGACCCTAGGGGGGTCGCACCACATGACAAATGACTAGGATGAGTGAAGCAAGCGCATGGTGGGGCTAGGAGGTAGTAATGTCCTTCACTAGCATCACCCCATGGCACAATGATATAAGATATGACTCAATAACATCTCAAAGTGACGAAGTGACCAAATCGTGGCCCCCTCAATAGCAGAATAATACATCAAAATAATAACCCGGAGAGTGTGTGGACCCCACTGAATGCTGTAAACTGTGCCGAAAGGTGTGGGATACATCACAAATGACCTCTGAACAAACCTCATGCCAATTCCTTGCCTCAATTACCCAAATAGATTTCCTCATTGACCATTTTATTCCATTTTTAACAGTGAAGCACCACTCGTCAGGGACTCGCGAGTCTCCGAGAGCGGCCTCCCACACCGCGTAACCGGCAGATACTCGGCAACTGACTCGCAGACTCGCCCCACTCGTAGAAACCGGCATACACTCGGCAAACTCGTTGTTGACTCGTGGAACTCGGCAGCAGTGAAAAAGGGACAGACAGACGCAGCCGAAGGTCGACTTCGGGCCGGGCGTCTTCGACTTCAGTTGCTTGTCGGGCCGGTCTTCAATTGCTTGTCGGGTTCAGTGCTGGCGTCTTCGAGTTCAGGTCGGGTAAGTCCGCGACTCAGCTGTGTTGTGCACTGTGTTGTGCACTGTGTTGTGCAATAGTTTTTTTTTTATTTTTTTTATGTTACGTAATATTTTTTTAATATTGGTATGTTATATAGTTTTTTATTTATTTATTTATAGTTTTTGTTATATATATATATATAGATAGCAAACGTTTATCTGAAAAAGGATTGGAGATGGCTGATAGGTAAGGTGGAGAAAAGATTGAATGTTTGGAGTCATAAGTGGATGTCGAGAGCTGGGAGGCTGGTTTTGGTTAAGGCCGTTTTGGAAGCCATTCCAGTATACTGGATGTCTTTGTCATGGATTCCTAAAGGAATCCTTGAACATATCAGGCGGATTTGCTTCAGATTCCTCTGGAGTGGTAAGAAGGAAGGTCAGGTAACTCCTTGGGTCAACTGGAAGAGAATTGCTGTACCTAAAGGTCTTGGGGGTTGGGGATTAAAAAACATTTTTTTGTTTGCACAAGCATTGGCAGCTAAGGGAGGATGGAGACTTATCAAAACTAACAGTTTGTGGACTCGTGTTATCAAAGGAAAATATTTACCAAACATGAGTCTTGAAGAATGGATTAGGAGCCCGAGGAAGTCGCATAACGGGGGATCAGTAATATGGAAGGCAGTGGTGAAATCTTTCTCTCTGGTGGAGAATAATCTGGCTTGGGATGTAGGTAATGGAGAAAAGGTGAAAGTTGGTAGAGATCCTTGGACCGGGAGTGAACAAATACATTTGCTGCCTGATTATGTTATTAATGCATTGGAAAATAAGGGGATCATCACTCTAAATCAACTGGTTGATCAGAGACCTGATGATCCGTGGATACAACACTGGAAAAATGCACATATGCTGGGCCTGGGGGACCCAGAGTCTGGTTATTTGAATAACTATATCAGAGGTTTGAATCGGGCTAATATACAGCTTACGGAACAGGAGGATGTTCTGATCTGGGATTTGGATCCGACGGGGATTTATACTCCTAAGGTGGGTTATTTAACGCTTAGCGCTGATGCTGGGATTAGGGATGAGGTCTAGTGGTGGAGATCACTGTGGAAAATTAAATATCCATCGAAAACCAGACTCTTTATGTGGTGTGCTTTAGCGAATCGGGTACCGACCTGGGACATACTTCAGAAGAGAAACCTTCAGGGCCCGGGTTGGTGTGTTATGTGCAAGAAGGAACCGGAAACCATAACACACCTTTTCATCACATGTCCGTTCACGATTGCAGTATGGAAAGAGTGCTCAAAACTGGTCGGTTTCGACTGTAGGTGGGAAGGAATTTCCGTGGAAATTGCATGGGAGAATTGGTGGAGACTTGTAACAACGAAAAAACAGAAGTCTTTACCACTGCTGATTATATGGGGGATTTGGCTGGCAAGGAATGGGGCAATCTTTCAGGAAAAACCATGTATCCCTGAAATCATTTGTGCACAATCTGTGGGCATATACCAAGCTTGTCCAGAACACGTAAGGGCTGCAAAACAAAGAAGGATTATGGATGTTGAGATCGATAAATCACACCCGTGGGGGTTTTTTGATGGTGCAGCAAGTAACGAGATCTGTGGTGGGGGGGCATACTTATATCTATCAGATTCACACTTCTTTGAACTCACTATGGGTCTTGGAGCGGGATCCAATAATTATGCTGAAATCATGAGTTTAAAACTACTACTTATTTTTGCATCCGAGAGGGGTATCACTAGGTTGGCAGTGTATGGAGATTCTATGAATGTTATCAACTGGACCAATCAAACTCAAGCTTGTAGAGATATTAGACTTGCAAATGTTCTTAATACTATTCAGTTGGTCAAACAATCTTTCGACTTATTCACATGCCGGCATGTTTACAGGGAAAATAACCAAAAAGCGGACCAGGCATCCAAAGAAGGGCAGCTCATGGTTTATGGCATTTGGAAAGTAGCTGAAGAAAGGGATGGACAGCGATCTGAATTCTACCAGACCTTTCATTGACTGATCCACAATATGTTGTTATATATATATTTTGTCTAAAAAAGCAAAGAGTATTTAAATTATGTATAAATTACAGACTTATATACGACATAGAGAGTTTTTTGTATAAACTGATGATGATGTAACAGCAAATTAGTCCGGTGGCACAGAACTCTTTTTTTGGACAAAACAGAAAAGTATAATATTTTGCATTTTGAAAGCAGACGTAATAGTCTCATCAAGTGAACCAAAATTATTTTTTTGGACTTGGAAAATTCACTGATATAGTGAATACTGAATGTAATTCTGATCTCTGTTGATGAATGGAATTACGCTTTTTTCGTTTGGAAAAAAAAAAAAATATATATATATATATATATATATATATATATATATATATATATATATTTTATTATTATTATTATTTTTGTTATATATTTTATATATAATATAAGACATATGTAGTTTTTATTATTTATATTTCTTATATAGTTTTTGTTAGATTTTTTTTATTTATATTTTTTGTTATAAATTTTTTTTATTATATATATCTTTATTTTTATTTTATTTAATTTTTGTTATTTTTTATTTATGTTATATGTTTTAAATATATATTTATTAATTTTTGGTTATATATTTTTTATTTTTTTATTTTTTTTTTGTATTTTATATTTTATTTTATTTATGTTATAGATTTTATATATATATATATATATATATATATATATATATTTTTAATTTTATTTATTTTAAATTTTATTTTATTTTATTCTATTTTAATTTATATTGGGTTATATATTTTCAATTTTTGTATTATTTAATTTTTGTCATATTTTGTATGGTTTATATTTATGTTTATGGCTATGATTTATGGTTTATGATCGCTATTTACATTTTTTCATACAAAAATTGATTGTGTTATGTCGCATAATCAAGTTTATGAGACAATGTTTTGAATTATTGCATAAATTGCAGTTCTATAGCTTATATGGATTGGAAATGCTTTTAACCTTATTTTTGTGCCCAAAATGTACAATATTTTTATTTTTTTTTCCTATTTGTCGTGTCTTGCCGAGTCTGTCCCAATTCTTTCCCGAGTTTTTCCCAAGTCCACGAGTCATATGCCAACCGAGTCTTTGCCGAGTCCGAGTCGTGCAAAATTGATTTTTAATCCTCAGAAAACCACCTGTAAATCAATAAAATGCCTGTAGCTCTCTGCCTGGTGCCTGGGGCACAAATTTGACTGTACCAAAGTGTCTAGGGGTATGGAAATATGGTAATAACAAGTGGTTGGACCCCATACTCCCTCTGTAGTGCCCTCGATGAACCAAATAAAAATCCAACTGTGTTGTCAGGCCATTTTATAATGGCAAATCTACGGTAAAGTAACAACCTGAGTGAAATCTCGTCCGGAAGTGCCTGTAGCTGAAAACTAAGTGTACCAATGGACTCAGGAGGTCCAAATGTACTAGAGATGAGTATCCATACACCCTATGGCTACCTGTATAATCATTTGTAGTCTTGACCATGCCCGGACAAAAAACAATGGTCTGTAAATAATAATAACCATAAAAAAATCATCACACCATCATTGAAACCTGTGTCCGCTGCATGGAACCATCAAATAGGCACCAAAGGACCATAAATCATCAACCTCAAACATCACTTGTCCAACTCATATCAGATCCTATGGCGTTGATTATTGTTTAAACGCCATTGAAATGACATTTTATGCTTTAAGTCTTGCTATTAGAATGATTAAAAGAGCATACCTTATCCATTTGCAGTTGCACTTGCAGCATCAGGCATTTTAAGCCTGGGTCATATTTTGATCAGTGTTGCACTTGCAACATCAGGCATTTTAAGCTTGGGTCATATTTTGTTGACCAGGTCAAGACTGATCAAAATATGACCCAGGCTTAAAATGCCTGATGCTGCAAGTGCAATTGCAAATGGATAAGGTATGCTCTTTTAATCATTCTAATAGCAAGACTTAAAACATAAAATGTCATTTCAATGGCGTTTAAACAATAATCAAAATATAAGACCAATATTAAAATAATCAATTACTTAAAACAGAACCTCAAGAATATACTCATTTCATGGCCGTGAGCATTTTGCTAGAAGTGGGTGAAGGTGAAAAATGCAAGGCTAGGATAAGGGGATGACTTTACTGACTCAACACTGTGATACTTTGGATAAGGGAAAAGGAATACGCACTTAAGCATATGCTGGACAATAACACACGGGGAATGGCAGTGTCTCACAAATGGAATGAGTTATTTTGAGAGGTGCTTATTCAACCTTGGCAAATGTCTACAGCTCACATCCAAGTTGAAACAACTCCGTGAGGATCTTCTCTAGAACCGCTGTAACTAGGTGCACAGCTAACCGTAACATGAGGTTCTAGGGGACACTTAGAATTAGTTGTCCCTTACTCCATCTCACATCCCAGCCCGTAGGCTCTGTGAGGAATTTAATCATTACATAAATCATGGCCAGCAGTCTTTGGATTTAGCATACATTTGACCATTACTTTTTAGGCCTCAGGACCCTTTGGATTTTGCATGTGCTTAGAAGCACAACTAATCGTAGCTTTCATCCAGGGTGCTTTAACATTTCAATTTCCATAGCCCTCTTTCATTGTGCTGAGAAGCACAGTTTTAAATTTGTTTCCAAGGGCTTGCACAAAAGATATGATAATAGTTTCCATATGCATGTAATGATGGTAGTACATTTTGCTTCAGGTTTAGCCAAGACAACTCAAGTAATTAGGGGGGTTATCCACAATCAGGACCAAACATCGGGGGCAACCGACCATAGAGGTCAAGGCATCAAATCCAACTTACCTAAGCTCAGGAACCAACACCAGTGGATTCTCCTGGCCCAGAAGGATCAAGGCTTCGGTAAGTTATGTTTCCAACTCAGAGCCAAGACACAAACTAACAGGGATGCTATCCAACACAGAGGCAAAAGTGGGGAGGTCCTCCATATCACAGGCTGAGGTGTAAGTCAAGGTGAAGCCAAAAATGGGAGAGAACGGATGGATGGGGGAAAGTGAAAGGTGATGCCAAAACTCGAAAGCCATAAATGGTGGGAATGATCACGTCCATTCTACTATGAGGGTAAAACCAATGAGTATAAACAAGAGCCTCTAATTCTGAGTAATTAGACCATTTAGATAATCATTAAAACAAACATGTCTGCATAACATATATATATACCGCCAGATCATGAGCTACTAAGATGAGCAAAAGAGCAAAACAATCATAACCAATGCACATCTGTATACTTGTTGGACCATATACATGTATCTTCCTTCCGGATCATCAATAGTCACTGGAAACATTGCTACTGTGAAAACTCTGGACACTACACTGCTCTGTATGGAACAAAAGTGGCCACCTCGATCATCAAATCTGAGGTCATGAGGCTTAGTCTTGGCATAAGGTTTGTCATATCTGCTTTGGGGCTACTCTGATATGTGAGTGATCATCAAAAGTACTACTCATCCTATGTTGATCTCATCAAAAATGTGTAAAGGCCTGGCTCAAAAATATACAGGAATCTGCTCTGCAAATCATGGTAGCCCAGTTACTATGGATGTGATAACAGATACCACAATAAAAGAGGGTATTAACACAAGGACCAATAAGACCACATCAACATAAAAACAAGTAATCGTATTGTTATCACACTACTTGTAGTTTCCCCAAATGATAGATCCTATACAGGATGGTAGAGGGGATAGGCAACCAAAGAGGTGAACCACAAGAGCCTTGATTCCCAAAAGGATTAGTTGTCATGCCAATCAAGGCACCCTTCACTTCATGTTATCTAAGCTCAAGACAACAATGAGGGAGACATGGATCAACTCCCAACAGGAGAGATCCAACCAAGACACCAAATCAAATCAGATAGATGAAGTACGTGAGGTGTTAGGTATAGTAAACCCTAGATCTATGGATGAAGTCACAAGATGAGTTATGTTTTGGATCAAGAGGCTTAAAGGATGTGAATTTGATCCAAAGTGAAAGTACAGGTGAGTTATTAGCTTAATTAAAAGATCCAGGATCAAGGCACTAGCAAATGATAGAAAAATCCATTGCCTTGGGAATCGTGTCCAATGCAGGGAGGTTACGATTAGGATTGGATCTATCTAGTACCTTTAGTTAGACTTGAATGACAGGTATGACAGTATCAGAGCACACAAGCCTCAGAACGGGCATCAAACAACAGAAAAACCAATCAACTCAGGGAATGCGCAAGGTTAGAGAGATCAGTGCCTAAGGATTTGGGCCATGAGGAGTCCTCCAATAATGACGCCTTGGAGAACACACCTTGGTTTATGCTTGAGGCGAAATACCCAGAAATGGTTTGCCAGTAAACCAAGTTGTTTGAGCTAGGGATTTTTCCAATGAATTTAGAGTTAGGGTTTTGACAGTAAATGAGAATGGCCAATGGATTGGAACCCAAAATAAATGAAATAAGAGTAGATATTACCCGAATAATCTTCTGGATGCCTTGATGATGATGATTTATGCCTTCCCGATCAATTTGAAGTGATTTGAGTGAGTGTCCAAGTGAAATCATTTTGCCCAAAGGAGCCAATGTGCCTTCTGTTGAAAATTGTAACGAGAAATGTCATTTTCATGTTTTTGTATTTTTTTCATGGGGGGGACACAAATCATATTTCCTAGCATGTTATGTTTGTAAAGTGACTTTTTAATAAAGTACCTTTTATAAAGTGAATGTACTTTAAGTTGTGGAGCCCATAGTTTATTAAATGTACTCTTTATTTATTAAAGTGAATGTACTTAAGTTGTGGAGCCTACTCTGGAGTTTACGTCCGGCTCCAAAGCAGAGATCCTGGACTGGGTTCAAAAATTTTGGACACCCCTCCTCGGGCTTATGCCACGGGTTAATTTGCTACCTAATCGCTGGATTTTGTTTATTCTACCTGAGAATGGATAAACTGGAATCATTTTGGAGCGGAAATGGACTTTTAAAGATGGGTCTATTTTCCTTAAACAATGGCATAATGCCTTTGACCCGCTGAGGGAGCGGCAGACTCTTCGGCATCTCTGGATGTTGCTCTCGGGTCTCCCTATTGCTCTTTGGACGGAGAATATACTCATGGGTTTGGCTAATCATTTTGGGTCCTTTGTACGTTCTGATAAGCGGTCCCTGCATGGAGTCGATAGGCTTGTGGCTCGGGTCATGGTGGAACTGGACCTGGGTCGTGGACTCCCGGCGGAAGTCGAGATTTGCTAGGGTAATATAAAATTTATGCAGAAGCTAGATTATTATCGTATGCCATTTCGATGTTATAACTGTCGGGAGACTGGTCATGTTTTGGCGAGATGCCCAAAACTGTTGGGGAAAAAGACTGTGGCTTCTGGCTCTGCATCACCTGCGTGGTCTCCTGTGGCTGAGAAAGGGCTATCGGCAGACGCACAGACTCTTGATTTGGGCACTTACACGGCTTCTGCTTCGCCGGGTAAGTTGAATGCCTCACACACTCCATATAAAGATTTGAATGCTGATGAATTAGATTTCTTATTAAATGAGGAGAAGTCACTTGATAGACGTATCTCCGAGTGAAGGGTCAAACTTCGGCTGGATTATGGGTTTGACAATGCTGTGGTTTCCCGAGCGGATGTCTGTGCACACGGGGTTGAGATGGTGGCTTGTGAATTGTGCAGACCCTCCACTGCATCAGATAATATTTCTGCGTCTGGAGTGGGTGGGGGATCCGCTCGTACTCAGCCTGGAACTGCTTCTGTATCGATCCCCTATACAAAACCTGACCTAACACCTTCGGATGTGGAAGTGGGTGTGACCTGCCTAGAACCTGAACATGTCTTAGCCAATACTGATAGGGTTTCTGATTTGTCACCCCTTGAGACCCTGGCCTGTAACTCTGGTTTACCAATGAATGGCTCTGAGACCTCTCCCTCCTCTGGTTCTGGAACCTGTGGGGCTTCGACGGGGGGGATTACGGCTGATACGATTCCTTGGACTCCCTTAAAGGTCTATTCCAAAAACCACTCCCTCAAACCCCATATTTTACCCATTTCAGCCAATAAATTTAGCAATGTCACGATACGAAAGTCCCGCAGGAAACCTGGGGGGGTGATGAGGAGATTGGGGAGACGTTTATTCCGTTGTCTGACAGGATTGATAGGACTGGGATGGCAGGGAGCAGGGTAATACTATTAGCTATCTGAGGCACTTAAAGCTGGGATGCCTCCGGGGGCGGTGTCTTAATGTCAGTACTCTCCCTAAACATTAGGGGTATGGGGAAGGCCTCACGGGCTAGGGCCTTCACCCATCTAATGCAGGATACTAGCCCGTCTTTGATCTTATTACAAGAGACCATGTGCTCTGAGTTGGTGGCCATTCAGAAAATGGCACATATTCTCCCCGGTTGGGAACTGGCTGCTACAGACGCCAGGGGTTTGTCGGGTGGATTGTTAGTGGGGTGGAACCCCAAGCACTATGATTTCAGGGCCTACCGAACCCGCTGGGGTATTTTGCTGGAGGGTGTTTACACAGTTAGCCTCAGACCTTTAACTATACTGAACTTGTATGGCCCATACAGGGATCGTATTCCTTTTGGGAATTCTCTATGCAATTCTGGAATTCTACAAAACCCTTCCCTTATCATAGCTGGTGATATGAATTTTACCCGGGGTGCGGGTGAAATTTGGGGTTCTCATGCTCGGATGGATGACTTAGCTGATTACTTCAATACTTTATTGGATACTTATGATCTGATGGATGTTATGCCAGGTTCACTCTTGCCAACTTGGACCAATGGCCGTGCTGGCAGTGAAGGTATCCATAAAAGACTGGACCGGTTTCTTGTAAAGACTGATCTCTTAGATATGTGGGGTAGACACAGGTCTTGGGTTGGCACAACAAAATTTTCTGATCATTGGCCCATCTATTTTCAGTTTGATGAAACCGTCTGCAGAATTAAATACCCCTTCAAATTTAACAGTATGTGGTTGGAAAATACTGACTTCTGTAAGATGGTCAGGGAGTTCTGGGTCAACGATGAGAGACATGAGGAATTGAACCCTATGGACTCATTTGTGGAGAGACTCAGACGTCTGAAGGGTTTGGTCTCGCATTGGATCAAGTGTAAGCGAAAGGCAGATCGAAGTGACCTGGGGAATTTGGAACGACAGCTACAGGAACTGTCACTTGCAAATTTGGGGGTGGAAGGGGATGATGAGACAGGTAAGAAAATTAAAGAAGTGGAAGCATTAAGGGATGCATTGTTCCTGCAGGAAGAATTGGAATGGCGCATCAAAAGTAGGGCAGTATGGATTCAAGCTGGGGATAAAAATACAAAGTTCTTCCATGCCTTCGCCTCGCACAGAAAGAACACTAACAGTATTTGGGAACTCAATGACTCTACTGGAAATGTCATTAGCAGATTGGATGATCTGCTCAGTGTTGCTCATTCACATTTCGGTGGAGCATACAATGAGGATGGGGATATTGGACTTATTGACCAGATACAGGTGGCTCGACTGTACCCGGTTATGATAGATGAGAACAATGCTGCTGATTTATGTAAGGAGGTTACTTTACCAGAGATTGAGCAGGTTTTGAAAGGGTTTTCCAAAGACAAAAGTCCTGGCCTGGACGGATGGACTGTGGAGCTATTTCTGGCTTTTTTTTATGTTATGGGACAGGACATTCTACAAATGGTGGAGTTCTCCAGGACTGAGGGCTACATTACCAACAACTTGAATTCCACTTTTTTGACTCTTATACCCAAGATTGACAAGCCTAGTACTTTCAGAGACTTCAGGCCCATTGCTCTTTGTAATTTGGCTTACAAAATCATATCAAAGATTATTGCTCTTAGACTCAAACCTATACTGTCCCAACATATTTCTGGGGAGCAGTTCGGCTTTTTACAGGATCGGCAAATCTTGGATGCCATTGGCATAACTCAAGAGGTTATTCACTCGGTTAAATCGAGGAAGATGGCGGCACTCTTACTCAAAATTGATTTGGAGAAGGCCTACGACAGAATTAATTGGGACTATCTACGGTTGATCCTTATACAAATCGGTATTCCTCCTTTAGTCCAAAGGTGGATCATGGCATGTATCACTACGGCTAACATCTCTGTATTGGTCAATGGGGCACCGTCTGAGTTTTTCAAAATTTCTCGTGGGGTGAGACAAGGATGTCCATTGTCACCACTTATCTTTTTGCTGGTTATCAAAGCCTCAGCCGATTGATTGGAAATGCCAAAGTGGCTGGAAAAATCAAAGGTATTACTCTTGCTCAAGGTTTATCACACACCCATTCCCTTTTCGTGGATGATGTCTTGCTTGCTGGATTGGCTACTGTGGGGGAATGGCATTGCTACCAATATGCTATTAATGCGTTATGTCATGCCTCGGGTATGTTAGTAAATTTTCACAAGTCTAACATTTATCACTTTGGTATTGGACCACAAATCCTGGATAGTCTCAAGCGTATATTGCCATATCAATTTTGTGAACTGGAAGCTGGTTTCAGGTATCTGGGGTATTTTCTTAAACCCTGCTCATATAGAAAGAATGATTGGTTGTGGCTGGTTGAGAAAGTGGAAAAAAGGATAAACCATTGGACCTTCAGATTCTTATCTATGGGGGGTAGACTCACACTGATCAATTCAGTTCTCACAGGGATTACTGTGTACTGGTTCTCATTGATGCAGATTCCGTGCTCCATTGTTCAGTGCATTAGGAAGTTATTTTTTAGATTTCTCTGGTCTGGGGGTACGGCAAACCGAAGTATGGTGATGGTCGGATGAGAACAAATTGTTCGCCCACAATGTGGAGGGGGGTGGGGCATTAGAAACCTGTCACTGTTTAACTGTGCACTCAGAATGAAATGTTTGTGGCGAGGGATGTTTGGCCCCACTTTGTGGACTACTGTGCTCAGAGCTAAATATATCAAGATGGACATTTACGAGTGGATGAGGAGCCCGTTCAAAAAACAGAGGGGAGCATCACCGATATGGGCTGGTTTTTTGAAGGTCTATAATTTGATGGCCAGTGATTTGGCATGGAAGGTGGGAAATGGTACTAATATTTATGTGGGGATTGACCCAATAGTGGGGCTGGAGGAGGAGTACCATCTTTCTGATGATATTATTGTGTCTTTGCACAGGTCTGATCATGCTACACTCAGTAAGATTAGAAGGACTGATTATAGTACTCAGCATTCTTATTGGTTATCTGCTTTGGAATTGGGGTTAGATGGCTATGAGGCGACTAAATGGACTCAATATGTTGCTAAACTCAATTCTATTGGCTGCAGACTTAATTCTGGGAATGATAGTATTATATGGACTAAAAATAGAGCTACTGGTATGGTTACTGCAAAGGAAGCTTATCAAGTTATTGTCACACATAGTGGCATTTATCCAGCAAATTGGTGGTACAAGGCTATTTGGGATTGGAAGATTCCGATGAAGGTACAATGTTTCATGTGGCATGCCCTGTTGGGTAGATTGAAGACTTGGGAAAACCTGGCGGTGAAGGGATGGACGGGTCCTGGTATTTGTTATCTTTGCTGGAACAATACTAAATCTTCACAGCATATTTTAGTGGAATGTGAATTCACTAGATCACTTTGGCATAGGATTATATCTCATTTACAGTTGGATATGCACTGGGAACTTGGCATGTTTGCAGAAAATGTATACTATTGGCACCAGCATTGCAGTAGCATACCTTACCTTCCTACACTAATTTCCTAGATGGTATGGTGGGTTCGGAACAGGGCTATTTTCGAGGACGAGCGACCCAATCTTCGGGCAACTTTTCACAAGGTTGTGGCATTAATTAAAGATTTCACTCATGTGTCGGTGGGGAGGGCTGGTAGAGATATTGGCACTTTTTCCTTTGACTGTCAGAAACCGGTTGGGTTCTTTGATGGATCATCTATAGATGGCTCCTGTGCAGTAGGAGGGGTGATTTATATAAATAAGGAACATTTTATTACCCTTAAGATGGATGTGGGTAATGGCTCAAATACCAAAGCAGAACTACTTGGACTCTGGTGTGTTATTACGGTGGCAACTGTCATGGGACTGCGGGATCTGGCTATCTTTGGGGATCCTAGGGTGACTATCAAATGGGCACTCCAAGAATACCAATTAAAGGTCATAGCCTTACAACACTGGTGTAGCAGAATAAGGGAAAAGATCAAATTGTTTCATGACATCTCCTTTGAGCATATTTACCGTCAACACAACTATACTGCTGATGCACTATCTAAGGAGGCTCATGGGGAGACCGAAGGTGTGGTCATATGGGAAGAATTCTTAGAAAATACTTGTATTGAACAGGGAAGAGTCAACCTATATGAATACTATTAGTAGGAGTGAACTATTAAGGATTTAGGGTGTTGGGCTGTTAGTCTTTTTGTATTTTTGATAGTCCCACATTTTGAATGTATTTGTAAAACTGTTATGGGTGTAGGGGGAGTATGAGGCTGTTAAGCAGACTTATGATATTGTGTACTATTTGATTCATAACTATGAATAGCAATACTAAGACTTTTCTCCACTGGAAAAAAAAAAGTAAAAAGTGAATTTAAGTTGTGCATTTAATAAAGACCCTCAGATTAGACTTATAATAGCCATCAGATCAAAAGTTAGTTTGAGTTGGTTATGTAAGTTAGGGTTTCTTGGGAAAAGTGTAAATATATATACATGCTTGGGAATGAAAGTAAAATACAGAGAGACAAGTGAAGAAAAGTGAGAGAGAAAGATTAAATCTTTGAAGAAGGTTTCAGATTGTGAGGATAATCATCAAGACATCTTGGGGGCACAATTCCCAAGAAGTTTTGTTCCAATCATTGAACCGTACTGTCAGAACCGTACAGCCTTTGTTGCTAACAATACAGGCACAGAACCCGAGATAGATTGCTGACACAGTTTTCGAGGCAGATTGAGGTCAAATCTGGCACGAATTTCGAGGTTGTTTTTTGTATTTAATTCTGAGCACAATCCGTACAGTCTGTATTGTCTGTACCTGGCACAGTTCCCGAAAATTTGTTGTGCAGTTCGCACGTGTGAGTTGGCTGTAAGTATTATTCTGGCACGAATTCCAATACAGTTTTGCAGAAGAGTGGGGTTATGAAATTTGTTTTGATGCTGTAATAGAAATTCTGAATTGGTGAATTTCTGAGTTTATCTCTCATAAATAAATTTATTTCTCTGGGTTTTCCTCTGTTGAGATTTTTGCACTAGGCTTTGCCCTAAAATTTCTGAGTTGCTTTCATCTTCAATTCAAGTGGTTGATTGTGTGGTATTTGTGCTTAAACTATAAGGAATAATTCATAGTTCAGAGAAGTCATAAATCAGAGTTACAGTCAAAGTGTTTGATAAAAGTCCAGAAAGAAAGTTTTGTGATTTTTATCAAAATTCTTCACCTTCCTCTCCTGCACAACAAACTACCTAAGTTAGATTTGTAGCATCAAGAGAAAATGACTATAGCAACAAGAGACATATCAAGATGAAATCAAAGATCACAATGAAACTATTGAAAACCCCCTGATATAAGCAAATCCAAGTGAGACGAGTTGAGGAGCCCCCTACAAAAACGCCCAAGTGAAGTCGCCCTCCTATTGACAAAACATTGTTTCCACAAAATATTTTGGATTCACCACAAAACTTCAAATGCTAGGTGACAATAGACTTTACAATCAACATCTAAGAGCATCACAGCAAAGAAGATCCAAGAATCTCTGCAAAAATATCTTCTATTATCAAATTCCAAGAGCCAAAGGTCCATTTACAATGAGAGGGTCTCTCCTTTAAATAGCAATAGGAGAGACCAAAAACCTAACCACCTTTTTGATGAGTGGCTAAGATTAAAAGATACATAAGCTCTAATCAACGGTTGAGATGAGCTCAACATAAAGTACAAAGATCAACTCAAAAACATAAGAGGGCGCACTAGACAAATCGCCCTAGGGGGGGCGTCCCACATAAAGTGACTAGGAAACATAACATCAAGATCATGGTGGGTCTAGGGGATGATATAATCCCTCTCTAGTGTGTCCCCATGGCACAATAACATAAAATATATCATCAAAGTACAATAATGTGACCACAAGGCCAAATCGTGGCCCCTCAGAGACATAATAAAATCATCAAAATAAGCTCGGAGAGTGAGTGTGGGCCCCACTGAATGTTGCAACTACTCTGGAAGGTGTGGGAGACATCACACACATCATCACAACCAACCTCATGCCATTTCCTTGCCTCACTAGCCCAAATCGAATTCCTTTGTAGCCATTTTACCATTTTTTATTCCTCTGGAAATCATCTGTAAAAGATTAAAAAAAGCCTGTAGCTCACCACCTGGTCATCCAGAGCCAATATAGTAAAAACAAGTGGTTGGACCCCATACTCCCTCTGTAGCGCCCTAGGTGAACCAAATAGAAAACCAAACTGCTCTGCCAGGCAATTTTTAATGGCAAATCTGCACCAGAATGATAAACTGAAGAATATCTCAACCGAAACTGCCCGAAATTGCAAACTGAGTATCCCACTAGACTCAAAAGATCCAAATGAACTAACAATGTATACTCATACACCATGTGGATAATTGTATAATCATATAATATCATAACCATGCCCTGACAAATTAAAAATAATAATCTGTAAATGATCAAAATCATAAAAAATATCACAAATCATCATCTGAAACCTGTAACTGCTGCATGGAACCACCTGGTGGGCAATGATAGACCATATATCATCAATCTCTAACATCACTGGTCTAATACATCTCATATTCTATGGTTGACTTGGTCAAACTGGGTTTGACCGGGTCAAACTGACCAATAATATGACTCAGGCTAAAACATCAAAATGTTGTAAGTGTAATTGGATGTGACATTCTTCATAAGTTATTCAAATAGCAAGACTATATAAAGTAGCATTTCACTGGCGGTTGAAACAAGATATTCAATATAAACTTTAATAATAATAATAGCTCAGAACAGAACCTCAAGAATATACTCACTTCATGGATGTGATCAATTTGCTAGTAGTGGGTGAAGATGGATGGGTGAAAGGCAAGGTTAAGGGATGACTATACAATCTTAACACCATGATACTTTGGATAAGGGACACTCAAGCGTATGTCGGATAAAAATAACACAGGGGATGGCAGTGTCTCACAAATGGGATAAGTTGTTTGGGAAGTGCTTATTCAACCTTGGCAGAAGTCTACAACTCACATCCAAGCCGACTCAGCTCCTTGAGGATCTTTTCTAGAGCCCCCATGACTAGGTGCCCGACAAACTGTAACTCGAGACTCTAGGGGACACTTAGAATTAGTTGTCCCTTACTCCATCTCATATCACAACCCGCAGGCTAATGAGGAATAAAGCATTACAGTCTAAGGCCAGCAGTCATTGGATATAGCATATATTTAACCACTTCTTTTTTGGGCCTTTCATTCATTTAATTTCACTGGCCAGCAATCTTTGGATTTAGCATACATTTAACCATTGCTTTTATTTGGCCTTTCATTCCCCTTCATTGGGGAGTTTACATTTCATTCATTTCCATAGCCCTTATTTCATTGTGTTTAGTAACGCAGGTTTTGACTTTCATTTCAATGGGCATTTACAATAGATATACAATAGTTTCCACAGACATGTAATGATGGTAGTCTTATCTGCTTCAGGTTTTAGCCAACACAACTTACACAACTCAGAGCCGAGACAGAACTAAACAGGGATGTTATCCAACAAAGAGGCAAGAATGAGGGAATCCTCCATATCATAGGATAAGGTGTAAGTCAAGGAAACAATGAGACTGGATGGTGACGAATGGATGAGGAAAGTGAAAGGTCGAGCCAACACTAGCAAGCCATATACTGGTGGGAATGATCACCTCCATTCCCCTAGGGAGGGTGAAACCAATGAGTATAGACAAGAACTTCATACATTCTGAGCAAGCGAGAGAGGGACTATATAGATATAAGTTAACAACCATGTCCATAATATATAAATAGACCGCCAGGTCATAACCACTAAATGCTAAATCAAGCCATAAGGATAACCAACAAAGCAATAATAAACCAATACACAACCATATACCTGCTTGGCCATATACTTGTACCAATCACCTGTCAACTGGAAACCTGCTGCTGCATATCTGGGCACTGCATACTCCTATGTGTGGCAAAATGGCTACATCGGTCATCAAATCTAAAATCCTGAGACTCAGTCATGGCATAAGGCTAATCAAACTGCTAATGGGTTGCTCTGAAACATGAGTGATCCTGGAATAAGTGCTCATCTAATGCTCATCTCAAGCATCTCAGTGTAAAGGACAGGCTGGCAAAAAGGACTCGAATCTAATCTGAAGATATGGTAGCCCCAGCTACTATAAATGTGATAACAGGTACATGACCCACAACCCATAGGACCTAAGGTGTACCAATAAGGTGGGTAAACATCCCTTTTACCCATAAGACCAAAGACATCAAAGTGGTAAGATTCAAGACAACTCAAGGTGGGTAGACAACCCGTTCTATCCACAAGTCAAGGTGGTGAACAAGACAAGGTGCTAAACCTTCTAACCACAAGACCAAGAATCAACAAGGTGGGAAGACCAAGCGAGAACAACCAAGAGATAAACTTTATAACTGCAGCACAAACTGTCAAATCAGAACCTCGAAAACAGTGCCAAAATTGCTCACACGTATGACTATACATAATAGTACAGTACGGATTTCTCCTCGTTTTCTGTGTCTGAAACTCCTCGAAATCTATGCATTGATACTGTTGTAAACTACCTCAAATCTCGTGCCTTGTACGGACAGCAATTAATGTTGTTTTCTTGGAAACCGTGCCCACTTTCTCTCCTCGAAAACTGTGCAACAGTACGGCTAGGTACAGTACGACCACTTTAGAAATTCAATGCAATTCCTTCTTGTTCAACTCTTCGAAATTTGTGCCATCAACTTCTTGGGAAATGTGCCCACTCATTGGGAAAAGTGCCCAGCCAAAACCATCTCGATTTCTATGCTAGGGTTCTTGTTCTCTCCTCAAAAATTCGACCTCCCTCTTCTTCTTCTTCTCCTCTCCAAAACTCCTCACTTGAAAAGTGAATAATGAAATAGAATGCCTTGCCCTAGTCCTTTTTGTTCATGGCAACTTCCTCTTTCAATCTAATGGCCAAGATTAGATTAGATGTGGGGTTCTCATGAAATGCTCATTTAATAATTAATAAATGACATTTAGTGCACCTCATGTCATTTAATAAAGTATGAGCACCCCCCCTTTTAATTAATCACTCACTTGACTGTTATTAAAAATGAACTTAGGATAACCATGAAATTAACTTTTAATGAAGTCACTTTAAAAATATAAAGTGCATCTCACTTCATTAATTAATCATGACTAGGGGTCACAAATTTAAAGTGTCCTTATCCACCCCAAGGCATCGCTAGGTGAACAAACACTTCCTAGGTAAATTTTCAACACTCCCTCTTACCGAGGAAGGTGTTCTTCACCACTCCCAACTTGTCTCTGAAATAGACATGCTTCCCTCTACCCAAAGACTTCGTGAGAATGTCAACCACCTGCTCATCAGTAGAAATGTACTGCAACTGCACTGCTCCTCTCTGAACTTAATCTCTGATGAAGTGATACTTGATCTCAATGTGTTTGGACCTGTCATGAAATACTGGATTCTCAAAGAACCTGATGCAACTCTGATTGTCACAATGTATCACAGTGGGTCCCATCTCCTGACCAAATAAATCAACCATCAACTTGCGAAGCCACAATGCTTCACAACTGGCCTGACTGGCAGCCATACTCATCCTCTACAGAACTCAATGCTACGAACTTTTGTTTCCAATTGAACCAAGACACAACTGTTGAGCCCAAACTGAAACAACAACCGGAAGTGCTCTTCCGGTCCGAAATACTACCTGCCCAATCTGAATCTGTAAAGCCAACCAATCCCACTCCATCAGATCTCCTATAGTCCAAACCAAAATCTATTGTACCTGCAAGGTATCTCAACACATGTTTTGCAGCTATCCAGTGCAATCTCTTAGGCTCCACCATAAACTCACAGAGAGTGTTAACTGCAAAACTCATATCTGGCCTGGTGTTGACCAAATACATCAATGAACCAATCAACTGACGATATAAGGTAGGATCCACCAACTCTCCCTCGGAAGCATGAAGCTTCGTCCAGTTGGTGGTCATAGGTGTGAACATAGGCCTGCACTCCTCCATCTGAAATCTCCTTAGAATATCTGCAGCATACTTTCCCTGACTCAGGAAAACATGTCCATCCTCCTGCCATATCTCCATCCCCAAATAGTAATGCATCAGTCCAAGGTCTGTCATCTCAAACTCTGAAGCAAGATCTTTCTTACATGCTTCAATCAGGTGCTCTCCTCCTGTAATGAACAAGTCATCAACATATAGCAGAACAATGAGTGGAACACCACCAACCACAATGTAGAATAGGTTGGGATCCGCCTCACTCTTCTGAAACCCAATCGATAGCAAATGAGTATCAATCCGGGAATACCAAGCCCGAGGGGCTTGCTTCAGACCATACAAGGCTTTTTTCAGCCTGCAAACATGTGAATCTCTCCCATGAATCTCATGTTAGATTGTAGTAACTTCGGGATGTCCTCCATGGTTCAGATGCCTTACATGGAGGTACATTAGCTGCATAGGCATCAGGATGGACTAGAGGGTGAGATACACTCTACTCAGTGGCATGAGTCCAGTGGTGGCTGCATGCGGACCTTCCGGAGTGTTTTGACCCTTGCATGCATGAGTTTTGCACGCACTGTTAGCTTTTATTGGATGCATGCAAAAGTCACTTTTGCATGCACCGAGAATTAGGGTTTTGGCAAACCTAATTCATCGATGAGATTATTTATAGAGGCAGGGGATCCCCATATGAGGTTACTCAGTTGCATTGTCGGAGAGAGATATTGCTAAAGTGAGGAGAGCGTAGCTGTGCATGCAGGGCGACTTTCTGAGAGAGAGAGAGGAGCTGCTACAGGAGCTAGGAAGGTCATATCTGAGCTAGATCAGTGACCTTCAGTTCCAGAGTCACTAGGAACCCAGTACTGTGAGCTAAGATAGCTCATCAGTGTGTTTTCTGAGCAGTTTAGAGGAGGCTGAGTTCTCTTGGAGGAGGGCGCATTTCCCAAGGAGGGAGAAGCTCGCTTGGAGCTGGATTGACCGATTCAGAGTCTGAGTCTTCCTAGATAGCCTTGCCTCGGCATTTGAGGAAGGTTAGGGACGATCAAAGCTCATATCTGCTGAGATCCGGTCCGATACGTGCATTTGACATCTAGAGGGGAGGGCGCACTTTGGCATGCAGAGGAGGTTAAGTTCTTCAGAGGGTTGTCTTCAGAGCGAGCAGATCAGAGTAGAGTGATACAGAGAGGCAGATCAGTTAGAGGCACCTACAGCGACACTCAGATCCAGTTTTCCAGTTAGGGCTTACTCTTCCAGTGCATGCATCAGCTGGATGCATGCAGATCTAGAGTCAGTCCGGTTTCAGGAGATTGAGTTACCTGTTGAGGTAATCTTGTATTGTACTTGTCATTTATACATATGCTCTGGGCTCGAGAGAGAAGATAGCCACACAGTTTGTTGGTTTTCCCCGGTTGGGGTTTTCAGGGTATATCTGTTCTTTATGTGTGATTGCATTTATTGTAGTTTGGTAAATGCAGATCTAGTTGTTTGAGTCTATATTTATATGAGCATGTATTGATATCGAGACTCATACTGCTTGAGATCTTAGGGCGATTCAGAGGGAGTAGTGATCTTTGAATCAAATATTTACATCTCAAAGCCCTGAGGCTGCTCTAGATATACCTCCTCTTGTAGAAAACCGTTCAGAAAAGCGGTTATCACATCCATCTGATGAATCCTCCAACCCATCTCTGCCACAATGGAGATCATTGATCTGATCGAAGAAAATCTAGCAACCGGTGCAAAGGTCTCATAGTAATCAACTCCCTCTACCTGTGAGAACCCTCGTGCAACAAATCGAGCTTTGTACTTGTCGATGCTGCCATCCGTAGCACGCTTGATTTTATAGAGCCACTTGAAAGTCACCACTGACTTCCCCTCTGGCCTCGGAACAACCTCCCACACCCCATTCTTCATGATGGATTTGTATTCTTCCATCATGGCATCTCTCCAAACCTGGTGCGGGTTAGCCTCCTCAAATGTAGTAGGCTCGAAATCACTCAAGCTAGTCACCATCGCCATATAGCTAGAAAATATCTCTAGTGCTTTGCTCTCCCTGACCTCCCTCTTGGGAGGTCCCACAAACTGCTCAGCTTCCTTCACAAGAACCTTAAGCCAACTTGGATTAGATTTCTTGGAAGTAGCCGTCTCCTGTAGGTGCTCCTGCATAACCTCCTCATCTGACACATGTCTACCTGAAGAAGTACCTGTGGCCTGAGATCCTGTACCTGATGATCCTGAACCTGTACCTGATGATCCTGAACCTGTACCACCCGAATCACATGAAGGTGAAACATGTGAACCTATGACTCGTGAACCTGTCCCTGCACCAGAAGTCCCTGTAGACTGAGTCCCTGAAACTGATGAACCTGTAACTTATGACCCAATCACACCTGAAACCTGTGACCGTGTACTTTGACTCTGTGACCATGTCACCTGTGGAGACACAACCTGCTGCTCCTCCACCTTCGAATCATAAGACTTCCTTAAGGCTTTCTCCTCCTCAAATCTAACCTCCCTCCTCACCACAACTTTCCTCTGTGCAGGAAGGTATATACGAAAAGCCTTCGAAGTCTCATCATATCCAACAAAGATGCCTTTCTTCGTTGTAGACTCTAACTTTGTCCTCTTCTCACAAGGGACATGAGAGTATGTAAGGCATCCAAATATGCAGAAGTGACCTATATCAGGTCTCTTCCCAGTGAACATCTCCTCGGGAGTTTTACACCCCAATGCTCGGTGTGGACTCCTGTTCTGAACATAAACAGCAGTGCTACAAGCCTCTGCCCATAGAAAGAAAGGAAGACTGTGATCATGCAGCAGGGCTCTAGATGCTCCCACTATCGCTCTGTTCTTCCTTTCCGCAACTCCATTCTACTGTGGAGTGTATGGAACTGTCAACTACCTCCTGATGCCCTCCTGTCTGCAAAACTCATCAAACTCCTTGGAGGTATATTCACCCCCATTGTCTGACCTGAGTGCGCGAATCCTCCTCCCTGTTTGGTTCTCCACAATATATTTGAAGTCTTGGAACCTACGCAAGACTTCCTAAGATTGTTTACTTCTCAAAAAATAGATCCAGGTCTTCCTGGAGTGGTCATCAATAAAACTGATATAGTACTCAAAACCTGTCACTGAAGCTGAAGACATAGGTCCACATAAATCTGAATGGATCAAATCCAATATCCCACCTGCTCTGGTGTCACTGCTCAGAAAAACAGTCTTGGTGTACTTTCCCAAAGCACACCCTTTGCACACACCTCCCTGCTCTATGCTGAACCGAGGCAAACCTATAGACATCTCCCTCAACAACCTCAAAGCTGAATGATGAAGGTGGCCCATTCTCCTATGCCACAACTCACATGTCTCGATGCTACTGCTAGTATGGACTAATGCATGGTGAGGCTGGAAGAGAAGCTTGTACAGTTTCCCACATCTCACTCCAATGGCACATGAAGTGGATGGTCTTGCTGCTCTAGGAAAGATATAAACTTTCCCATCTAGAACATACACTCCAAAGCCCCTGTCCTCAATTGTGGAAACTGATACAAGATTCTTCTTCAGCTCGAGGACATAAAGAACATCCCTCAAAGTCATGGACTTCATAGACTCCCTCTCAAAGGTGACAGTCCCTCGCCCAACTTCCCTCACAACTATGTCATCTCCCAATACCACCTCAAGACTCAAGCCTGTCTTAGTCATCTCTGTGAATACATTACGTATACCTGTCATATGGCTCGAAGCCCCACTATCAATGTACCAAGTGGAAGTAGTAGTAGTAGCACTAAAGGAATGGCCAACTAATACTAACATTGAATCTGATCCTCCATGTCACTCTCCATATCACTGTTGGTGAAAGATGTCCTCTCTGTACATCAAGCATATAGAGAGAACTCTCCCTCAAACCGTGAGGGAAAGTCATCCATCTCTGTTGCCGCTGCTGTATGATGCCCTTTCTTCTTCTTGTTCGGACACTGTCTAACATAGTGTCCAAACTTTTGACATGCGAAACACTTGATTTTACTCAAGTCTTTCTTCTGCTCACATGTATGTTGTTTGGCCCCACCCTTGGGACCCTTCTTGAACTTCTTCTTTTTGCCCTTCGCTGCCAACGCCACATTCTCCTCATCATCTCTGTGATGTGACGAACTTCCCTGTAAGTATCCTCTACGTGTCTCCTCCTGTATAAGATCATCCCAAAGACGATCCCATGTAGGCATGTTCTCCCGACCAATAATAGTCTGCACAAACACACCCCACTGCTGAGTCACGCCATTTAAGGCTGTGTGCACCATCTCAGTGCCCTGTATAACCTCTCCTACAGCTGCAAGCTCATCACTCACCTGTGTAATCTTGGTGAGATAGGAAGCCATGCCTTCCCCTTTGCTCATGTGTACATTCTTCAACTTCTCCCTTAACACCATTTCCCTATTCTCATTCGAACTCTGGTAAAGGTTGGTCAAAGAAGTCCACATCTGAAAAGCATGTGTCTTTGCTAATATGTGGGGGATTACATGATCCTTCACGGCATCAAGTATAATCCTCCTTGCCTTTACATCTTTCTTCATGAAAGCTGCCTTATCAGTAGCAACGGCAGGTACTATCACATGATTTGCTGTTGTACTATTCACTATATCCCATAGCTCATTTTCTTCAAGTATCAACATAATTCTAGCCTTCCATGGGCTAAAATTAGTAGCCCCATCCAATCTGTCTTCTACTCTAAGCCCAGATACCATGGCTACAACCTGTATTACCCAAGCAACCTGTTCAAGAATTTTTTCTGAAATCTGGAAAAAGTTTCTCAAAACCCTAACTTCCTTCAAATCTGAAATTTTTCTCAAAACCCATGTTTTCTTCAAATATGAAAATTTCTCCACAAACCCCTATTTTTCTGAATGTTTTAAATTCTGATCTTTAACTCCACTCTGATACCATTAAAATATTTGTGAACCCCAACCCGATTTCAAGCTTGATAGCTTCTCTGCATAGTTTAATGCCCAAACCCATGTATGCACATTTTTAACATAAAAATGACTAAGCTGAAACACATGAGATTCCTTTTCTTTTCAAAAACAACTCAGAAAATTTAATTTTCAGCCAACAAATTCAAACTTAGAAATTTAAATTAGTCAACCACATAAATTTTTAACACGGGAATTTTTGACCAATTGGTCCAGGATAAAACCCCAAAGGGAAAACCTGACTGAGAGAGTAATTTTATTAATAGAGAAATTTCCCAAAATATAACAGCGGTACTTATCTCTATCTGCCTTGGAAAACATGCCAGAGATGAACTTTAAAACTGCAACACAAACTGTCAAATCAGAGCCTTGAAAACAATGCCAAAACTGCTCACACGTGTGACTGTACGGAATAGTACAATACGGATTTCTCCTCGTTTTCTGTGTCTGAAACTCCTCAAAATCTGTGCGTTGATACCCTAGTTGCCGAAGCGTCCCCCCCCCCACGGTTCGGGATCCAAATTCGCTCTCCGAGCGAAAGCGCTGCCGAAGCGTTTTTAATAGCTCGCTTCCGAATTTCGGAAGCTCGCTCGGGCAGGAAAAAAATGCTTCCTGCCACTGTGCAAAGCTTTCTCACTCCCGAGCGCTCCGAACTCTACCCTCCACGCTTCGACCTCGCTCCGTCCTCGCTTCCGACCTCGCTCCGACCTCGCTTCCTGAGCGCTTCCGCGGACAGCAGGAAGCTTCCTGTTTTTTTTTGTCTTTTTTTTTTGTTTTTTTGCTCCTTGGGTGGGGCCTAGGGCATTTTTAGGGTTAGATAGAGGAGATAAGGCATGAATTATGGAATTTAGATGGCAAGATAAGGCATGTTTATAATGGAATCATGAATTATGGAATTTAGATGACATTTCATGTTTCATAAATTTTGCATCTAGTTTGGTATTCTACATATTTTTTTAATATATATATATATATAAACGCTTCCGAGACGCTTCGCTTCCGACCATTTTTTGAAAAATGCGCACCCCCGCTTCGCTCCAACGCTTCGGCAACATTGGTTGATACTGCTGTAAACTGCCTCGAATCTCGTGCCCTGTACGGACAGCAATTAATGATGTTTTCTTGGAAACCGTGCCCACCTTCTCTCCTCGAAAACTGTGCAATAGTACGACCAGGTACAGTATGGCCACTTAAAAAATTCAATGCAATTCCCTGTTGTTCAACTCCTCGAAATTTGTGCCATCAACTTCTTGGGAAATGTGCCCACTCATAGGGAAAAGTGCCCAGCCAAAACCATCTCGATTTTTGTGTTAGGGTTCTTGTTCTCTCTGTTGATTTTAAAGTGCAGCTGCGAGACCCATTCTCAAAGAGATTGGTACCCTAGTCAGTTGACTAGAGTTCCTGGTCAAGTTAACCAGGCAGAGTATGAGTAAGACCCTAGAAGGTACCCTAGGGCCCCCAGTTGTCTCCTGGGGTTCTTGGTCGAGGACCAAGCAGGTTGATGCCATGGCAAAGTCCCTAGCATGTGGCTAGGGCCCCTATTTGTCTCTAGGGTATTCTGGTCTAGAACCAGACGGTTTCTTGGTCATGATGACCAAGCAGATCCTGCAGGTTGAGACAGAGTCATCCTAGGTTCTGCAGATGGTTGATCAACATTCAGTCTAGGACTGAATGCTCAGCTTGAGGTTGAGGACCATTCTCTGGGAGAATGGAGATCCTAGTCATGGACCAGATGGTTGATCAACATGTCCCAGTCTAGGACTGAGGCTCATCCTTGGGCTGAAAGCCATTCATTAAGAATGGAAGATATTGTTGTCCCCTCTCCTAATCGATTATTGCTAGGTTGCTTCTCAAGGGATTGGCCACCCCTTGACGATGTCTCTAGTACCTAACCCTTAGGAGCAGCGTTAAGGACAAAAGGATTGTACCATCCGTTTGGATCTTCTCCCTTATACAGTGATGACAAAATATATATAAACTACGTATCTTGAGAGAGAGAAAAGTCTTTGGTCTTATTTGATTGTTTGTCCACCTTGATCTTGTGGTTGTTGACTCATGGTCCTATTCTTACTTGGTCCTTGCACTCTCACTTGTGTGCACCTTTGACTATGATGACTCCTACTTTATGGAGTATTTTTACCTAATGGTATATTAAAGACCATTGGAGCATGTATTATTATAGTGACCTTATGTTTTGTTTTAGGGACCTTGTCCCACTTATGTCTTTGGTCTATTTACTTTATGTTGGACCCTTTGGTCTTTCACTTTATGATAAATTCATTAAATATTTATTTTTAGTCTTATTAATAAAATCTTTATGATTTTATTAATAAAGACTTTATGAGTTTATTAATAAAGTTTTTTTATTGGACCATTTAAGTCTTATCCTTTTGAAACCTTGGACCATTGGTACTTTATCTTTTGACCCTTTTCTTTTTATTATTTATTTTATTTCTCTTATTCTTTTTTATTTACTTTATTCCTATTTTTAATCCTAAGTTTTCTAACTCTCAACCTATATAAGTTTTATTAAAACTTATGCTCTAAACTAACTTACGGTGAGCTCACTCTTCACGGTAAATTATTTTGGATCTGCTTTTCTACACGGGTTCTTTTTTTTCTTTCACAACCGGTCTCACGGATTTATCTCGGCATTTTATTTTTGGGTTGTCTCACTGCTGTTCTCCCCTTTACGGGTTCATCATTCACGGCTGCCTCACGTGATTGATGTCTCACAGGTTTTATCTCTGCATTTTTTTATTTGATGGGTTGTCTCACATATTGATCTCTCATGGGCTTTATCTCTGCGTTTTATGTGAGTCGGTCTCACATGCTGATCTACCTCACGGTTTCTCATTTCGGTTGTTCCACGTTTTCTGTTCTTGCTTGGGACCAGCTACACGAGCCTGCGGCTCGGATCTTTGGCCACGGTATACTCTCTCTGCTCACAGCCAGCTCCCTCACGTATTTGCTTCTCATCTCTGCGTTTTTTATCTGTCTCTGATTCTTTCTTGTGTTTGATCTCTATGTGAGATCTGTGGGTGAGTGAGTGTATACAGTCTGATCTTTATTGATCTCTGTGTGATTTCTTATGTGTGAGGGATTGCTTACGTGCTTGTCTTTCAAAGTCTGCAGCACCTGTGTATTTCTTCTACCCCTGTCATTTGCTTATTGATTGAAGAACTTGAGGTCTGTTTATTTTTACCTGAACCTTCTCTCTCTCTCAAAGTATGTATATGGTTTAACCAGTTTGACTTGTCCTTTTAGTGACAAGATCAAACTCAGAACTATCTGAGTATAAGTTGGATCCAAATATTGGTTTAATTCCTTAATGCAGTACATGGTTATTTTACTGTAAATGTTATTTGAGATTTCTTTCTCTGAACTTAGCATTTGATTATTCTCGAGGACCAACATTAATGCAGTGACCAAATGGAGCATTAAGTTGAAAGAGATGAAAATTATGTTATTTATGTTTTCAATACAGTTTAAATTTAATTAAGCATTACAATTGTTTACATGTTCTTGTATCAAGGTTTTTATATGTGATAAAATCGTATCTAACCTATAATTTCAACACTCTCCTCAAAAATTCTACCTCCCTCTTCTTCTTCTTCTCCTCTCCAAAACTCCTCTCTTGAAAAGTGAATAATGAAATAGAATGCCTTGCCCTAGTCCTTTTTGTTCATGGCAACTTCCTCTTTCAATCTAATGGCCAAGATTAGATTAGATGTCGGGTTCTCATTAAATGCCCATTTAATAATTAATAAATGACATTTAGTGCACCTCATGTCATTTAATAAAGTATGAGCACCCCCCCCTTTTAATTAATCGCTCACTTGACTTTTATTAAATATGAACTTAGGATAACCACGAAATTAACTTTTAATGAAGTCACTTTAAAAATATAAAGTGCATCTCACTTCATTAATTAATCATGACTAGGGGTCACAAATTTAAAGTGTCCTTGTCCACCCCAAGGCATCGCTAGGTGAACAAACACTTCTTAGGTAAATTTTCAACACTAGGGACTTACTCTGCTTGGTTAACTGACTAGGGTACCATCCTCTCTGAGAATGGGTCCCGCAGTTGCACTAACTTTAACACTCCCTCTCAGCAAGAGAGGCATTCTCAACAACACTAAGCTTGTCGAGGACAAAGGCTTAGTCAACACATCGGTAATCTGTCTATGACAGAACATACTACACCATGTCCCGGACATAGTGATATCTCCTCTCGATGTGTTTCAACCTGTCATAGAATACAAGATTTCCTGAGAGCTTTAAACAGCTCTGAATGTCAGCAAGAAACTTGATCTTATAGATCCACTTGGAAGTTACATCTGACTTCCCTTGTTGTCTAAGAACACTTTACATACATCATTATCCATTATCAACTGGATCTCTTCTATCATATCATCTTTCCAAACTTGATGTTTGGCTTCCTCCACATAAGTGGATAATCCTGAATCAGTGACATGGCTCACACTGGAGCACCCTTGAAACCTCTCAATAGGCTTCTCAATGAGATCAACTGAATGAGATGTTTCATAGACTTCCATATCTTGAGTCACTGGAAGGTTCCCTAGTCTCCTTCCTCTACTCATCTGAGAAAGATGACTCATGGACTGGTGCTTCTTGCACTTCCATATCTATAACACTGGGAGGTAATGAGAAACAACTTCCTCATTAAGTTCACATCTCTTACTTCTTTTCTGCAATCCCACTCTGTTGGGGATTGAAGAGCACAGTTGGCTCCCTTTTGATCTCTGATCTTACTAGTTGTTCCATTCTAGTAAGGAACAAGTCATCAATAACAAATACCTGGCATGTTCTCTTTTGCTTACACTATGGTGACACTTGGGAGGATGAATATCTAGAATAACTGATCCTACATTCTGTGTACCCTCTTACTCCCTCTGTACCCAAGCACTAAGCTCCCTCTAGAACTGTGCATTTAACTCTGTGCATAAACAGGATCTCCAAACTTCTTCTCTTTCTTTCAAGTTAACTTCAATTTGATTGTCAGCAATAATCAATATCAAATTCATATAATGACATAGTCTTAGCATCCATCCATATACTAGATGACTATCTAGATGCCATCCAGAGCATATCAATCACATGTCATAAAAAATATGTTTCGCCATGACAATACAAACAAGTTGGGATAGAAATTCCTCCCTCTTTACATCTGCCCTTATGCAGAAGTCACAGTATGTATCTTGATCTTGTCATCATATTGAACATGTACTCGTAAAGTGTGCAATGTCATCATCCTCATGCAGTACCACACATTCATTTGCACAATCTAGGTTATATCACATGAGGTCATGATAATTTCATACATGGATAAACTCTATGATATTACATTGATCAATGCATAACAAAATGATCAAACTAGGAGGTGTTATGATCATGAAGGCCCATGATTGCTAACATATAAAGAGTAAGATTGGCTCCTTATTCACCTCAAAAATACATACCTGAGATAAACCTTCTAGGAATGTTAGTCATACTTGACATATCTCTTTTAAAGGAACAAGTTCACAGCCTGCTAATTCCATCATCTCTTTTTTGATGTCATATGAATTAGCAACACCACTACAACATCTTTATTTCTAGCCAAATAATACTTGTATGTGACCATTCAACTCTAATTCCTCTTGTAGTCAAATGTTCAAACCCTTCTTGCCAACTTAATGAACTTTTGCCGAGAAACTCTTGAGATCAAATTGGTTAGTACTCAAACCCTTACCTTAGGATCTATGTAGACTCTGATACCCTGCAAAACAGAGTTAGCTACAAGACCTAAGCTCTGATACCATGTTAAAGTTTTGAGTTAGGTTAGGGTTTGATGCATAAAATTCAAATTTTATATATTTTAATGCAAAAATAAAATACTAAACAAGTACTAGAACCAAAATAGTACAGTTGTAACTAAGCAAGATAAATTTAAACATAATTTTCATCTCTTTCAACTTTAACACTCCCAAAGATGTCCCTGTGTTAAAGTTGGAATCTTCAGTAACATGTAATCAGCAGCAGTAGTAGTAAACAAAATTCTACCAGTAGTAAAGTATCAAATCTAAGAACTTACTTGGGAGTGAAAACCTTCCTTTGTACTCAGAAAAATAACTTTCAAAACAAACTGTGCCTCTCTGAGGCAAGTCAATCAATAGGAACAATCTGACCCTTACTAGAGGGTTAGTACAAACCTAAGAGAGAGAGAGATGATAGGTTGTAGTACAATCAAATAGGTAAGTACATAGAGACAGCAGAGGTGGTCATCAACAGTCAAATCACAGTGGCAGCCCCAAGTAAGGTTCAGTACAAAAGATTTGACCACAACTTAAATCTCAGCACATAGATCTAACCCCAACAAAGTCACAGCACAGTAGATCTGACCTCAATTAAGTCTCAGCACAATAGATCAAACCTCAACAAAGTCTCAACACATAGATCAGACCACAAACACATAGATCTAACCACGGGCTAATAAATCTGACCGCAAAACAGTCTCAGCTCAATAGATCTTACCACAGGATAGATGACAACAGTTAGCAATCTCTCAAGAGTAGTCCACAAGGGCTGGCGGCCTCCACATGCAACCCTAGATCAGTCATGGCCCACCTTAATAGGGCAGCAAACAGGCTTAAGAGGCTGCGGCCTCCACTCAATCAACTCAGCAGTTCACAGTTGAGGTGGAGGTGGAACCCTAGGGTTGCGTCCCCCCTTATATGTCAACAAACAACTCAACAAGAGTTGCGGCCAGCTCTTGGTTGTCGTTAAAAGGCCATAGATCAGATCTTGAGGGCAAGCGGCTTCCCCAATCAGACCAAGGAGCAGATAACGGTTCACTAGGGCATGTGGCCTCTCTTTCCAACAGTCAACAATCTAGCAAACAATCCTTAAAGGGGTCACGACTCAGTTACAATGGTAACAACAAACTTCCAACAGACCCTAGCAGCATAAAAATCCTATATCGGTCAAACATATCAGATTTGAGATGATAATCTCCAGCAGGTGGACAGCCTAAACAGGTGAGTAGAATTAAACCTTTAAGCCCTTGACGTCAACCTTACCAAAAAATCAAAGTTGAGGTGTGTTGAAAAGATGATTTCAAATGAAGAAATTAGACTTCATTATATAGAACCTTAATGACTTCTAGAAGGGTCATGAATTAAATCTTTAATTGAGTTAGGGTTCCATTAGTTAAGGATGGTACCAACAAATAAGGTGTTAAGACACTAAACAAGAAATAAGGGTCACAACTTATATAATTAAGGTGTCTTTAAAGTGGTGGGTACTAGGGTCATAACAAGGGGTCTTAGGTACCACAATAAAAGAGGGTATTAACACAAGGACCAATAAGACCACATCAACATAAGAACAACTAATGGTACATGACCCACAACCCATAGGACCAAAGGTGTACCAATAAGATGGGTAAACATCCCTTTTACCCATAAGACCAAAGACATCAAAGTGGTAAGAGTTAAGACAACTCAAGGTGGGTAGACAACCCCTTCTATCCACAAGTCAAAGTGGTGAACAAGACAAGGTGCTAAACCTTCTAACCACAAGACCAGGAATCAACAAGGTGGGAAGACCAAGGGAGAACAACCAAGGTGGGGTTACAACCATTCATCTCTCTCTCAAATGTACAAGTGTTCCATACACTAACTGAAAGTCCATCATCACTGTATAAGGAAGGTCCACACTGGATGATGTGATCCCGTGGTCCTCTTGACTGCTCCTGAGGTCAAGTGCTAGTGACTCCATCAAGGGGTGGCCAATTCCTTAAGAAGACCATCTAGCTCAACCATCTCGAAGACCTAGGAGAAGAGGACATCACACATCATCATCTTGGTTAATTGACCAAGATACTCCATTCTTAAAGAATGGATCTCATCCCTAGGCTAAGCTTCAGTCTCAGACTGAATCATGTTAATCAACCCCCTAGTCCTTGACCAGGACTTCCATTCTCCTGGAGAATGGTCCTCAACCCCAGGATGAGCTTTCAATCCCAGACTGAAAGTTGATCAACCACCTGCAGGACCTACTTGGTCCTAGACCAAGAATCTTCTTGGTCCTAGACCAGAATGTCTCTATCTCAACCTGCAGGATCTGCTTGGTCCTCGTGACCAAGAAACTGTCTGGTCCCAGACCAGAATACCCTAGAGACAAATAGGGGCCCTAGCCACATGCTAGGGACTTTGCCATGGCATCAACCTGCTTGATACCCGACCAAGAACCCCAGGAGACTGTTGGGGGCCCTAGGGTACCTTCTAGGGACTTACTCTGCTTGGTTAACTAACCAGGAACCCTAGTTAACTGACTAGGGTACCATCCTCTCTGAGAATGGGTCTCACGGCTGTACTAACTTTTACATTCTGCTCATTAATACTCAAAAATTTCTAGGACAGCCTTATTAAATCTGAGTCCAGCCTTTCTTAATGCCTCCTACTTGCCCAAAGAACTTGCATAATTCATTTCCTATCTCGTGTGGTTGTTTGTGGTTAGCATTACGTAGTATTTAGATAATCTTTCCATCTTTATTTGTCTCCCTCGGCCATTCCCCCAAGGGTGCAATTTTCAGATTTGTAATTTATCTTCAAGCATCCTTATCTTTTTGTCAAATCGGTCATTTACTAGTACCATGTGAAAGTTGGTTTTGACTTGCAAGTATCCGGGAAATTTTGATTAGGGACAACTCCCGTAGTTATTCTAAGTCTACCTTGATGGACCTGGGAAACCTAAAGAGAGGAGACCCTACCTATGTGACACTTTGGGGTAGAGTCCCAAAGTTCCACCAATCTGGCAATTGTTTAATCTCCGCAAACATTAAGATCGTCAAATCATGTGACAACAATCCCTATAGAACTCCTCCCTCATAGGTGCCATGCATAAGTTTTGGCTACCATGTCATCATGCATGTATTCCAAGTCATCACCCAATGGTGTGCCAAGTCACCCTATCTTAACCATGTGTCAACCCATGAATAACCCAACCCTCTGCCAACTCATCACCTAGCTACCATGTATCAATCTACTAACTTGTCCTTGCCTCATGTCAACTTGTGATTGAGTGTTACCACATGTGATCAATGCATTGGTTGGGTGCATGCTCAACTATCCTTGAGGACATGTCAATTGGATCCAAATTGGATGGTTAAGGGGTCAAGTTATTATCCTCCCCACCAAGGTTCAATCCCGCTTGTGAGATGTTTGTTTCTTGTCTGTTGATTGGGGTTAGCAAGGTACCAACATTCTCACTCTCACTTGAGGGTGGGACAAGATGTTTCAAACATTTGTCGATTGGATCAATCTTGTGTGGTTAAGAGGAAAAGTTGTTATCCTCCCCACCCATGTTCAAATCCCACTTGTGACATGGTTTCCCCTCATGGGCTAATTGGGGTTAGCAAGATACCAGCAATCTCACTCTCACTTAAATGCTTGAGGGTTGGATGACATGTTTCCAAATATTTTGTCGATTGGGACTAGCTTGGGTGGTTAAGAGGAGTTCTTATCCTTCCCACCAAAGTTCAAATCTCGCTTGTGACACGTTTTCCCCTCATGGATCAAATGGGGTTGGCAAGATACCAACTATCTCACTCTCACCTAAGTGCTTAAGGGTGGAATGAGATGTTCCATGCATTTCTCTTAGCTCAATCGGTTGGTGCCATTGTTCCTAAGACGTTGCCATTAATGTGGCACACTATGCAAGCCCCCATTTCAATTCTCACAAGGTTAGGTGAACTAAACCTACATCACCCACTTTACACTGGTTACCATCCTCAGAATGAGGGGAACTACCTGGGAATTTTTCGAGTTATTTTCAAGGAAAAAATGAAAGTTTGAGGACGAAAGGTTGACGATGTATAGGGGTAGAGCAAGTCCACCTCCACCTTTTCCTTAAGAATGAACGGGGGTGTGGAGGATTGGAAGGCGACAAGTAGGAGAAGGTAGGGTGGAGAAGAGAGAAGATGAGGGAGGGAGAAAGGGCAGAGGAGGAGAAGAAGGGGAATATATGAGGCAGAGTAGGAGATGAGGAATGGGAATGGAATCAAGTGACTCCACCACTACCTTAGGGACATTCGAGAGAGAAACATGAAGGGGACAAAGGTAGGATATGAGGTAGGGGGAGAAAAGGGCATACACATATGTACATTAAAACTTTGGAAGAGATTTCTTCATAAAAACACTTTTATAAACACTTCATAAAAAGACTTTGTGAAAAGACTTATATTTAAAAGACCTCTTCTTTATTTGTCTTTCACCATGGTTAATTGGGTCCCCAAGTCATTGAGAGGAGTGGTATCCTCCCCACCCAGCATCAATTCCCATTAGTGACATATTGAGCTCTTAATGACTATATTGTTGTATTGATCTTGAGCCCTGAAGAATCCAGTTTATCCTGGGTACCAGCCCCCGAATGAGGGGAAGTGCTTGGTGGGTTTCCCCACGATGTGCATTTCACGAAAAAAAGTTGTCTTTCACCATGGTTTTTCCAAAGGCTCAGCCTCAAGGTTCTCAGGCTTGAACAGGAGGCCGTAACTCTTAAAAGTGTTTGAATGAAGGCAATATATTTCCAGGTTTCCAAGACCACCCCATGAATATCACTAGGCACTTTTCCAATTTTTTAAAGATGTTTCCAGAAAAGAAAAAACTCAGGTTTTAGTGAAGGTAACCAGGAAGCCACTAAGAAAATGGGAAACCCCGACTTCAAGTTCAAAATTGGCACATCAATAGGCTGTATTTGACCAAACAATTTCTACGTTTTGTAGTCCATATCATAAGCATTCTAATGGCCATCCCCCTTTATACATAAACAACCGCAATTGCAAATATTTGGGGAGGCAGTTGACAGCCTAGACTCTAGGTACAGCAAAAAACATATCAACAAGTGGGTGACAGCAAATGGAGGACAGATTCCCTGATAAACTGGCCAAATTGACCCACGATTTGACCAAATCCATGGCTTTGATACCATTGTAACAAGCATAAATGGTGCTACTACAAAATTAACATGTCTGCAATTATATATGTATAAATGATTGAATAATAACTGAATGAATCATATTACAAATGCTTCATGATGATATATATACACATTGATTGGTCACAAAGGTGAAGGCTTATGTCCCTTTGTGATTATTATTATTATTATTTATGCATACTTTATGTATGTTACATATGATTTGTGGCAGTGATGAAATGGTTGAGCATGTCTTTTGGAGATGCTCATCTTCCAAGACCTTTTGGGCATGGTTTTAGGCCGAAATTAACTGCTCTTTCACTGCCCTGCTTTTTTGGAACAGTTCTCTCCTGGGAGACATTTGGATGATTAGGGAAAGCTGCAAATCTTTATAGCACACAATTTGGATGCCCACTATTGGTTTTCTGTGAAAAAATAGGTGTAAAGCTATGTTTCATGAGGAACTATCCTCTCTTAGCCTAGGGGAATTGAGGCTCTTTATGTGGGAATTGGCTTTGCTCATTAAAGTCAAATTTGGTTTTTCCTGTAAAGATGTGTACTCCCTATTGGAGCACTGGCTCATATGATCGCAATTCTAGTGATTCTAGGACAAGAGTTTCCTTGCCATCCTATTGTTAGCTTGTTGTAACTCTTTTTGTTCCATGATGTAACTATTTGTTCCAGGAAGTAATATATGATCAATGATGCATTTCTTATTAATAATAACGATAAAAGGCAATGATATAATCATTTTCATTGAACTATGTTCAATTTCAGGAATAAGAATGGAAATTACCACAGGTACCGATATTTATGTACAAAAGGAACCATACTTCAAGAAATGTTACCGAGTGCAATTGCTTCTTGAATAAGATAAATACTAAGCAACTCTTGACTGTGACTAGAATAAGCATTCGACAGCTAGTATTATTTAAGGTAATTTCATTATTTAATTGAACAGTCACAATCTTCTGCTTAAAAAATTGTCCCTCAGGGAACTCTTTAGTAAAACAGATGCATTTCCTGGGTCAAATCTTCAACATAATGGTGTTTAGTTCATAAATCTATGCGTCCTGATTCAAGGAAATATTGTCACTACTTGAATAGGTATCTAACTTCATGTGCACAATAATTTATCTATAGATTTGATTGTTGAGTGAAAGAAAGTACATACCACACCCTTCCCATAGAAGAGCCCTGATGTCCATTCAACAATAGTGGAAGACTCGTGTACCTCAGGAGACAATGGATCATCTTGTTTCTTCAACCAGCACTGAAACCGAAAACTGCAATTAGAAAACTTTCTAATATGTCCACATCTTTGGAAAGGACTTTTGTATTGAAAAAGTGCACATAATTGCCCAAATTACTTTTCAAGAGATTACAGAACATGTAATTTCTCCATGATAATGCAATTGCTAGTAAAAATACAAGAACAAACAAACTCTGAATTTCTCAAGCCAAACTCCAATTTTTGCCCTGTCATTGTAACAATCTGAACAGATACCAAAGTAACCGATAAAGGAAACAATATTCTTCAAAGTTGAATGGACAATAAAGAAACAAAGGATGTGTATGATCTTTCCTAAATTTTCCAAAGCTCACATGGAACAGCCACTAATTAAAATTTAACATGAAACTTCTCAGAAAATTCCTAATAGTATAGCATTCAGCTTCAAGAACCAGTAAAGCTAGTAATAGTAATTGTAACTAACGACTGCCAATAAAACAGGTTCTAAGATGCCAGCACAGCCAAGTCCTGGCTTATTGTCCGACTAGCTTTAAGTGCTTATGAAAGGTTGAATGTTCAACCATCTCACCTACAGCCAGCTGGACCAAGCAATCTTCTTAAGACAGTCTGTATGGGTACCAATTCAAGCATGGAAGACATGTATCAAGAATTAAGGAATTGGCAATCAGTCATATAAAATGAAGACCCCTATCATACACTCCTTTTGTTACATTGATTGCCAAATTGGCTGGTTGTGGCCATAGTAGCTTGACCCAAACTCAACGAGGCAAAGAGTCAACGTCACTTTGGGACTTGGCAAAAACTTGAAGACCCAAACATATGTGATATATTAATATTTTGACAAAAAATAATTAGAAACAGATTCATATATCAAAAATCTGTCAATTAGACATCAAAAAAGGCATCATGACATCACATCAATGATTAAATGCATGCATCATGATTCATAATTTCATTACATGACATTAATTTAATTTCTATCATGATGTCTACTGGTGGCCAAGATTAGCCAATGGGACTGCAAAACATACAATGTAAGATAAGAGTATTGGGACTCGGGAGAGCAAAAGCCTCTTCAGAAAGAAGACAGAAAAATTGCTAGAAAGAACAGGAAAGCTAGAAGAGAAGCAAAGCTGCACCAAATTCCCAGCTCATAAATGCGTAAAGATCCGAGGGATTCCAAAGATGAGGATATAGCTCAAGCACTGTAACTCAGCATCTCTCCCAGCATCCAAAACCGGAAAGAAGTTGATGATGACTGATGAGCTGACAGCTAGATAGGGGACCCTCTGCCTGCACTGTCTCACTGATCTTGTAGTTGAGTCATGAAGCAGTATCTTTCTGTTGGAGCTGTCTAGAAGCTGGAAATAAGAGGTAATCAAGCTGGAGACACTAGTGTGAGAAGCTCGCACTCTAACAGTTTTCTAACACAAACACCTCGCTTGGTCTGAAGCACTTAACTCAATATCACTCATATATCACGACTTTACACTGATGAACATTGAATATTAGCACAAGTAAAATATTGTGATGAAAATAAAGCAAGAGCACAAGAGAGCATTTACCACAAGGGAGACCACAATGTGAATGGAAGATATAAGTCTGTACTCTGAAGGCACACCCATGGCCGCAGCTGTTTTATCCCTCTATGTTACAGGCAATGTCATAGCATGTGTATATAGATTGCTTGAGAGAGAAGAATACAATTGGTTAATACATATGCGATAAATGAGAGAGGATCCTAGCTGATAAAAGAGATGCTCTAGGAAGATATAAGCATTAACCCTCCAATGCTCCCCCTTAATTGTTTATTTGGGGCCAAGTTACAACAGAAATGAATAGGCTGACATTACTTTACCACTCCCTTAATGCAACTTCTAAAAAACAACTAAGAATGGATAAAACAATGGCAATCCTTTTTGGATTTATCAAGCAAGTTACCTCCTGAACCTACATTTCAAATGTGTAAAAGTCCCAAGCACAAAATGCAAACCTTAGGGTAACTCAGACCGGCTAACCTCTCACCTCATTGACTCCCTCTCCAACTTTAAGTTGGCTCTTCTCCAACACAAGGGGGGTATCCCTAAGATAGGATTGCTAAGACTATTACAAGGAGGCTCAAGGTGATATGAGGAGATAGCTTAGCAAAACAGTGTTTTTGTAGTATAGAAAATAATGGGGTGATGAAAGATAAGGGGCTAGTGCCTATACAATATAGGGAAAATGGAGTCAAGGATCATCAATCTAAGAGAGCTATTTGTTGTTGTAAATGTAACTTCGGAAGATATTCTTTTGTATATTATTATTATATTATTATTGTACTTTTATTGTACCTCCGTCGGAGATGTTTTTTCCTCCGTTCGGGGATGTCATTATTGTATTTGGTCTGTAAGAGTGAAGCTGATCCAAATTTGTACTTCAAAGTAGTGAAGAACCAACCGTTTATATTGGTTATGTATGTTGATGATTTGTTTCTCACTGGAGAGGAACATATGATTTGCTTGGTGCAAGAGGGAGCTCACCTCAGAGTTCAAGATGAAAGACTTAGGTCTAATGCACTACTTTCTTGGCCTTGAGATCTGGCAAAGAAAAGATGAAATTTTTCTATCTCAAGGGAAGTACAGTGTGGATATCTTGCACAGGTTTGGCATGATAGATTGCAAATCTATGACTACACCGATGGTTTCCAATTTGAGGAAACTTCATGAGTCAGGCTCTGGATCAGATCCAGTAGATCCCACTTTGTATAGACAGCTTATAGGCTCACTAATGTACTTGATACATTGGAGGCCTGATATATGTTATGCTGTGAGCATTCTGAGTCAATTTATGTCTGATCCGAGACACAGACACTGGACAGCTGCTAAGCAAGTGCTTAGGTACCTTCGAGGTACAATTTCATATGGACTCAGATATGCCTCCAGTGGAGGAGTCATGGTTATACAAACTCACACTGGGGAGGAAGCATTGTGGACCATAAGAGCACATCTGGCTACTATTATAGCCTAGGATCAGCTATGATATCTTGGTCCAGCAGGAAGCAGGGCTCCGTAGCCCAGAGCACTACCAAAGCAGAATAAATAGCTGCTAGTGTTGTCTGCCAAGAAGCAGTGTGGCTCAAAAAGCTACTTGTAGGGTTGTTCGGTGAAAAGCTTGAGCCTACAGTTACTAGGTGTGACAATCAGAGTTGCATCAAGCTTTCCGAAAACCCAGTGTTTCATGACAAGTCGAAGCACATTGAAATGAAGTATCATTTCATCCGAGACATGGTCCAGAAAGGTACAATGAAACTTCAGTACATTGCTACTGATGAGCAGATTGCAAATGTGTTAACAAAGCCTCTATCAGTGACGAAGTTCAGCTACTTCTGAGACAAGCTTGGTATGGTAGGGAATGCCTCCCTTGCTGAGAGGGAGTGTTAAATATACAGTATCAGGAGACATTCTCCAAACCAAACTTGTGTAGTCAAGATTGATCCTCCCATATAGAGGTGAGCACTTTGATTGCCTTCCATGTAAAGGTTATTCCTCCCGTATAGAGGTAATTGATCCAAGTAATGATGTTGTAAAGTCTTGTTGGACAAGGCTCCAGACTTGTGTGTGTCAAGTCATGATTATCATGTGAACCTTCTGTATAAAGGTATCCATGAGATGGACCTCCCGTATAGAGGTGGACCTTCTGCATAAAGGTCATGCTTTACTTGTTAAAAGCATTTAATGTTGTGTGATATATTATTAACCATGATCACCGGTTGCTATTAAGTCTCCTTTAGAGATTGATCACCTCTAAAGTTAATTACTTTAGCATATGATCATTTAATCCGGAATAATATAATATGATCACAGCATCCGATAATTCTTCTTAGCATAATGTAATGTGATGGATAATTAAAGTTAGCACATATTGACCATGCAGTAAGAGATAAAGAAATATAAGATAAAGCATAGAGATCAAGAGAATTTGAAATTGCCCATGCAGACACTTCAGCTAATTAAAGAGAACTCGAATTATTAAAGCTTCAGTTAAGTATCAATGCTTCAGTTAAAGCATCAGTTAAAGATATGTCTCAGTTAACTAAAGAACTCACAGTGGTCACTTCAAGTAAATCAATCAGCATGATTTCAGTTAACTAAGTGTTAAATTAAAAGGGACTGGTTAACTAAAGTATTTTCACTTTAGTTAAACTAAAAGATGACACTTCAGTTAAAGAGAGTTAACTAAGTGACAACAAAGAAGATCTAGTTAACTAAGTGTTATTGCATGACGACACTTATGTTAAACTAAAAGATGACACGTGAGTTTTGACACTTGCATGTCGACACTTAAGTTAGCCACCTAACTAAGTGGGCAAGCTTTCAGTTAAGAGGCGAGTTCATCCTAAGTGACAGCTCAATGAAATGAAGCACTGCATGAGAAGTGGGGCGCACCACTCCATGCAAGATTAATACATCCAATTTGAGGGCGAGTTTATCCTAAAGTTAGAAGTTAAAAATAGAAGAGAAGAATGTATAAATATGTTATACAGGATTGTTGAATCTAGTGTGAAGCGTATTCTCTTCTCCATTGAAGGCAAGGCACTTCTCTTTGTGCAGGGTATTGTTCGTGCTTGTTATTGTTGTGCTGGGCACACATCTGATTGATCTCTCTTCTCTATTGCTTTTGTATCTTCACCAAGAAGTTTGGTGATCTCTTATCTTCCGAAAGCAATCTGCTATGCTATAAAAGAAAGCATTCTCTACTATCCATTATATTATACTGAGAAGAATTGTTGGGGTTTTTGTTCTCATAATTTTGAGGATTTTCCCCAGGGTATATCTTGTGTTATGATTGTATGAATTTCATGGATTGAATTGTTTCATTGCTTCAAGTCTCTGCATCTAAAAGAATTAAAGATCAAAGCTCAACCAAATTTCAACAGCTTAGGGCTGAGATCCATTCTTTAAGAATGGAGGATCTTGGTCAGTTAACCAAGATGATGATGTGTGATGTCCTCTTCTCCTAGGTCTTCGAGATGGTTGAGCCAGATGGTCTCCTCAAGGGACTGGCCACCCCTTGATGGAGTCACTAGCACTTGACCTTAGGAGCAATTAGGACGACCACAGGATCACATCATCTAGTGTGGACCTTCCTTATATAGTGATGATGAACTTTCAAGTAATGTATGGAGTTGTTATCACATCCATAGTAGTCGGGCTACCATGATTGCAGAGCAGTTCCTTGTATATTTTTTAGCCAGGCCTTTACATATTTTTTATGAGATCAGCCTATGATGAGCAGTACTATTGGTGATCACTCATGTACCAGAGCATCCCCAGATTAGATATGATAAACCTTATGCCATGACTGAGCCTCATGACCTCAGATTTGATGACCGAGGTGACCACTTTTGTTTCATACAGAGCAGTGTGATAGTGCCCAGAGCTTTACAGCAGCAGTGTTCCAATGACTATTGATGATCCAGATGGTAGATACAAGTATATGGCCCAGCAAGTATATGGTTGTGCATTGGATATGTTTGCCTTGCTCTTTTGCTCATCTTAGTAGCTTGACTAGGTATCCAATGGTCATGATCTGGCGATATATATATAGACATGGTTGTTTTGTTGACTGTCTAGAGTCTAAGTGATCTAATTACTCAGAATAAGAAATTCTTGTTTATACTCATTGGTTGTACCCTCTTTAGTAGTATGGACGTGGTCATTCCCACCATTTATGTCTTCCCTTTGCCCATCCATCCGTTCTCTCCCATGATTGGTTTTACCTTGACTTACACCTCAGCCTGTGATATGGAGGACCTCCCCACTTTTTCCTCGGTATTGGATAGTTTCCCTGTTGTTTTGTGTCTCGGCTCTGAGTTAGCAACAGAACTTACCGAAGCCTTGATCCTTCTGGGCCAGGAGAACCCGTTGGTGTTGGTTCGTTAGCTTAGGTGAGTTGGATTTGATGCCTTGACCTCTCTAGTCGGTTTCCCACGATGTTTGGTCCTTATTGTGGATGATCCCCCTAGTTGCCTGAGTTGTGTTGGCTAGACCTAAAGCAAAATGTACTACCATCATTAAATGCATGTGTGAACTATTATTATATCTTATGTGCAAGCCCATGGAAATAATGTAAAACTGTGCTTCTCGGCACAATGAATGAGGGATATGAATTGAAATGTGAAAGCACCCTGGATGAAAGCTGCAATTAGTTGTGCTTCTAAGCACATACAAAATCCAAAGGGTCATAAGGCCTAAAAAGCAGTGGTTAAATATATGCTAAATCCAAAGATTGTTGGCCATGATAAAATGTAATGATTAATACCTCATGGAGCCTACGGGTTGGGATGTGAGATGGAGTAAGGGACGGCTAATTCTAAGTGTCCCCTAGAACCTCAAGTTACGGTTAGTTGTGCACCTAGTTGCGGCGGTTCTAGTAAAGATCCTCACGGAGTTGGTTTCAGCTTGGATGTGAGTTGTAGACATTTGCTAAAGGTTGAATAAGCACCTCTCAAAACAACTCATTCCATTTGTGAGACACTGTCATTCCCTATGTGTATATTATCCAACATATGCTTAAGTGTGTATTCCTTTTCCCTTATCCAAAGTATCACAGTGTTGATTTTGTAAAGTCATTCCCTTATCCTAGCCTTGCATTCGTCACCCTCACCCATTCCTAGCAAAATGGTCACGTCCATGAAATGAGTATATTCTTGAGGTTTTGTTTTGAGTAATTGATTATCTTAATTCTAGACTTATATTTGATGTTTTAAATGCTTAAACCGCCAGTGAAATGCTACTTTATACTTTAGTCTTGCTATTAGAATGATTAAAAGAGCATATCTTATCCATTTGCACCTGCAACATCAAGTATTTTAAGCCAGGGTCATTATTTTGGTCAGTCTTGACCTGGTCAACACAATTTGACCAAGTCAACTGTAGGATCTGAGATGAGTTGGACCAATGATGTTCAAGGTTGATTATTTATGGTCCTATGATGCCCACTTGATGATTCCATGCAGCAGCCTCAGGTTTCAAATGATGGTTTGGTGGATTTTTATTGTTATTATTATTTACAAATGTTGGCAGGTGGTTTGGATGAGTCAGCTGCGCAGCATCGTGGATGCTGCGAAGGGTCAAAGATGCCGCGCAAGAAGGAAAACGGTGCGCAAGTCGATTAGTTTATGTAGTTTTGGGTCATTTGGACCGCATTATGTGTATTTTGGGTCATTTGGACCGCATTATGTGGGTTTTTGGGTTATCTTTTTTGTAAAGTTTGTTAAGAAGTAGTTAGACGGTTGCTTAAGTGGACCGCAAATGTAAAGGCACTAGCCTATAAATAGACATAGCATTGTAAGTGTTGATATACCGATTGAGAGAGACATGAGCTAATGAAGGATTATCTTGTTGTATCTGGGTTTTTGCGAAGATGAATATGATGCGACAGAGTCTTGAGCAGAATCATTGTGTCTTTCCTATTTCTATGTGGTAAATGCATTATGCGATATGAATCTGTGAATGATGCGATGTTTTCTTGCTGCAATTAATGTTTTACTGTTATATCTGCTGTGCATTAGTAGTTCTGTCAAAGATAAGACCTGCTGGATGATGTTGCAATTATGCTTAATGCCTGAGTTGAATGGTTAGATCTATTTCTGAATGTCGCAATAAGTTGATTAGTTGATGAACAAAATCCTCCTTCATTCGGCGGAAACGTGGTTCCGTCAGCTCTCCCTTGAACATCTTGGGTGAGACTTCATCTGCTCCGCGGGTGTTGTCGGATGGGGTTAAACCTGTCTGGGCCGGTGCTCAGGGAGATCATGGTGGTTTGGGCGTCGACAGTGCGAGGAACCCCTGTCGACTGGGTTTGTGTCAACAGATGGGCCTGTTGGCAAGCGGTTTGGATGAGTCAGTTGCGCAGCATCGCAAATGCTGCGAAGGGTCAAAGATGTCGCGCAAGAAGGAAAACAGCGCGCAAGTTGATTAGTTTATGTAGTTTTGGGTCATTTGGACCGCATTATGTGGGTTTTTGGGTTATCCTTTTTGTAAAGTTTGTTAAGAAGTAGTTAGACGGTTGCCTAAGTGGACCGCAAATGTAAAGGCACTAGCCTATAAATAGACATAGCATTGTAAGTGTTGATATACCAATTGAGAGAGACATGAACTGAGGAAGGATTATCTTGTTGTATCTGGGTTTTTGCGAAGATGAATATGATGCGACAGAGTCTTGAGCGGAATCATTGTGTCTTTCCTATTTCTATGTGGTAAATGCATTATGCGATATGAATCTGTGAATGATGCGATGTTTTCTTGCTGCAATTAATGTTTTACTGATATATCTGCTGCGTATTAGTAGTTCTGTCAATGATAAGACCTGTTGGGTGATGTTGCAATTATGCTTAATGCCTGAGTTGAATGGTTAGATCTATTTCTGAATGTCACAATAAGTTGATTAGTTGATGCACAAAATCCTCCTTCATTCGGCGAAAACGTGGTTCCGTCAGCTCTCCCTTAAACATCTCGGGTGAGACTTCATCTGCTCCGCAGGTGTTTCCTGACGGGGTTAAACCTGTTTGGGCCGATGCTCAGGGAGATCGCGGTGGTTTGGGCGTCGACAGTGCAAGGAACCCATGTCGACTGGGTTTGTGTCAGCAACAGACCATTATTTTTATTTGTCCAAGAATGGTTGAGACTACATATGATTATCTAGGTGGCCACAGGCTAAGTCACCTGGTTCGAGTTCGTGTTTGAATTCGGAGACCTTGAAATTCGACAAAAATTCGGAATGAAAAAATTGGCAATAAAATTTGACAAAAAATTCGGCATTAAGTTCGAGTGACTATAAATTTTGGAAATTAAAAATATTTTATTTTATATAAAATATTAAATATAATAATGATATATTGAGTTATTTATAAAATTATATGTTATATAATTTAAATTTTTTTTTTCCAAAGAATATAATTTAAATTTTAAATGTTATATAATTTTAATTTTAAATATATTATATAAGATATACATTTTAATTTCATTCTTAATAAATTAAAAATATATAATAATTTTTAATTTTAAATATTATATAATTTTAATTTTATTATTATATAATTTTAATTTTAATTATATTATAGAAGATGTATATTTTAATTCCAGTGTTAATAAATTAAAAAACATATGATAATTTTTAATTCCTTAACCTAAAATAGTCGCTTGATAATTTGATTATACCCACTTTCAAATATTCGGACATACACATTTTATTACATAACCATTCCTAACATAAACTACTCGTGGACAGAAAAGCATGGCGTATTCTCACTTCGAGAATGTGGAGTATTGTAATAAAATACATTATGTTGCAAGATGTCCATTGTTCCCCCCCTTCGATCAATCGCCGACAAGATCAATCCGATCAGTTGCGGGTCGTGAAAGTCCCTCTCGCACACTCACATTGCCTTGGCACACGATCCTCGCAAACCGACCTGCCAAGAACCGACCAGAAACTCCGATACGAAACCCTCAAGGAGGCTGCGGGCTCACACTCCAGAAAACTCAACAAAAACTCAACGAGAAACGAAGTCATGGGCGGTGGAATTTAGGGTGGGGTTTAAGTCTACATGAAAATTGGTGATTTTTATCCATCAAATTCGGGTTGCTGAAAAAATCGGTGAATTTCGATTTTGAAGGAAAAAAAACGCCAAATCTGGTGACTTAGGCCACAGGGTGTATGAGTACTCATCTCTAGTACATTTAGACCTTTTGAGTCCATTGGCACACTTAGATATCAGTTACAGGCACTTCCTGATGAGATTTCACTCAGATTGTCAATTTATTGCAGATTTGCCACTGACAGCATAGTTGGATTTTTATTTGGTTCTCCTAGGGCGCTATAGAGGGAGTATGGGGTCCAGCCACTTGTTATTACCATATTACCATACCCCCAGACATTTTGGTACAGTCAAATTTGTGCTCGGGGCACCAGGAAGAGAGCTACAGGCATTTTATTACTTCACAGGTGATTTTCTGTGGATTAAAAATGGAATAAAATGGTCACTGAGGAAATCGATTTGGGCAATTAAGGAAAGGAATTGGCATGAGGTTTGATCAGAGGATTTTTGTGATGCATCCCACACCTTCCGACACAATTTGCAGCATTCAGTGGGGTACACACACACTCCGGGCTATTATTTGGACATTTATTATGCTTTTGAGGGGGGCACGATTTGGTCACTTGGTCACTTTGTGATGTTATAGAGTCACGTTATTTATCATTGTGTCATGGGGCCATGCTAGTGAAGGATATAATCACCTCCTAGCCCCACCATGTGCTTTATTCACTTGCCCTAGTCACTTGTCACGTGGTACGTCTCCCTAGGGCATCTTAGTGAGTGCGCCCCCCTCTTTTAGTGAGTTGATCCATGTATTGTATTTCCAACTCATATTAGCCGTTGATTATTATTGTTTTATCTTTTGATCTCCACCACTCATTCAAAAAGTGGTTAGGGTTTTGGTCTCTCTCATTCCTATTTAAGGAAGAGACCCCCCATTGTAAAGGCACCTTTGGGCTCTTGAACTCTTGGAATAAAATATTATTTTGCAGATATACTTCTCGTGCTTTGATGAATGTTCTTGTACATGATTGGAATGCTTTTCTTTTAGACATCTCGGTGATTTACATGTGATTTCAACATCTTTTTGGGGAGTCCGAATTCATCTTGTCCAGGGGTGCGACTAGCTTGGAGGGGCGATTGTGGGGCTTCCCCATCTCCTCTTGGGCATGACGTTTTCATCTTGAAGGGAGTTTGTCAATTGTGATTCATCCATTGATTTATTTTCTTTGATATGACGTGCATAGTTCTTCTTTTATTTGTGGATCAAATCTAACTTAGGTTGTTTGAATTTAGAAGTGAAGAAGACATATTTTCTCCTCGGATCTACACGTTTTAGCTTGGAATCAACTGGATCTCGCTTGGAATTGTAACTAATTGAAAGGATCATCAATGTACTTGGCGGCCGCAAGCATTTGAGGTAAGATCTACAAGGTACGTATTGGTTTTCATGCATTTTACCCATTGGTCACTCAAAACCCTCATTGTTAAAACCCTTGTTTTATAGATCTGATAGATCTGGCGATAATTTGGGCTTAATAACTGAAACCCACTTCTTAAATAATTAGTAAACCTTAGAGACCAAGTTTGGTGGAAATCCAACTCCATTTTCCCTCAGATCCAAGCACTGGCCATCTCTAGGGGAGGACGCACTTGTGGGTTTTTAGTCAATTTCACAAATCTGTCATTCTGGTGTTGCTATTTTGTTCTTTAAACTTCAGATCTATCATTTAGCCACCTTACTAGTGCCTTTCCCATCCTAATTTCACTGAGTGGGCCGCACCTCACTCCATTTTGACCAAATCATAGGTGGATCTCACTTGGGTCTTCTAGATTGGCATTAGATTTATCTAGATCTACTCACTTAACTCCATTAGTGGCATATTCATTCCTTGGTTGAGCATTTACCTCTTGCATAAGCTTCCTCAATCAAGCCCTAACTCTATTTGTCACCCATCTTCCCTAGATCTAGATCTACTTACTCTTGATCTCTCTCTCTCTTCCACTTTACATCTCCCTAGTGTTTAGAGTAGGTTCGCTAGCCTTCATTAGCTAGCTAGGGTCTCCCCCTTGGTCTTGCATTTGCTTGATCTAAAGTGAAGGGTGCCTCGATTAGCATGACAACCATTTATCCTTGGGAATCGAAGCCCTCTTAGGTCACCTATTTAGTTTCCCAACACCTCTACCATCCTGGATAGGATCACCTTTTGGGGTAACTACAAGTTGTGTGATAACAGGAACACTTGTACATTTGAGAGAGAGATGATTGGTTGTACCCCCACCTTGGTTGCTCAACCCTTGGTCTTCCCACCTTATTGTTCTTGGACTTGTGATTTGGAGGTTTAGCACTTTGTCTTGTTCACCAACTTGACTTGTGGTCAGAAGGGTTATCTACCCACCTTGAGTTGTCTTGATTTGTACCACCTTGATGTTTTTGTCTTATGGGCAATAGGGTTGTTTACCCACCCTAGTGGTACATCCTTTGGTCCTTGGGGTTGTGGGTCATGTACCACTCCTTGTTTTATGATTTGACTTGTACCATTTGGTTGGTCCTTGTACCCTTTACTATGACCCTAGTACCCTCATCTAAAGACACCCTAATTATATCTTGACTTTATTTTTTTGGTGTCTTAATCCTTATGTGCTAGTACCCACATAAGACGTCATAATTATATTTGATTATTATGTGTTGGTACCCACCCTAATTTATGAAACCCTAACTTAAATAAAGATTATATTATGATGCTTCTAGAAGTCATTGAGGATCTATTTAATGAAGACTAATCTCCTCATTTGAGATTGACTAATCTCCTCATTTTAGATTATCTTATCATCACTTATCTCAACTCTGATTTTTCTGCTACTTGGCATCAAGGGTTTAGGATTTATACTGTTGCCTGCTTACCTGCTTATCTAGGCCGCCCACCTGCTGGAGCACAACTCAGATCTGATTTGATTAAAGGTTGACGCCTAGGGTTATTTGTTGCTAGGGGTTTGTTTACAAGTCTGTTGCTGCCTTATGTGACAAAACCGTGGGCTCTTCGGGACTGTTTCTGCTGAACCATGAACCTAGTGAGAAAATTTGTGACTCTGTGGAAGTCCGATCTGCTAGGAGAGGTAGTGTTGGGGTCCGATTTGCTAGCAGAGGTAGTATTGGGATCCGATCTGCTAGCAGAGGTCGTGTTGGGATCCGATCTGTCTCCAGAGGTAGTGTTGGGGTCCGTGTGACTTAGTCGTGAGCTTTAGAACTCCTTTCTGCCTTTGCCGTGAGCTTGTTGAAGCTCAGTTCTGCTACCTGTCAGCATATTCCACTATCTGTGACCTTGTTGAGATCTTTTCTGCCTGCCATGAGCTTGATTGTGGAGGTTTATGTGCACTGTGGGTCTGATATTGTTTGCTAAGTGCATGCTTATGAAGGTCGTGACCACTGTGGGTATGATCTAGCTGCTGAGTACATAATTACGAAGGCCATGAGACTTGTTGGTCTGTTCATGCTTGCTAAAAGTATTTTTTGTGGCAGACATGAACCTCTTTGGTTTGACCTTGCTTGTCATAAGCCTGTTAGAAGAGGACTGTAACCCCTATAAATTTATCTTGTGTCTGATCTGGGTACTGAGACCTAGCTTGGGTCTGTTCTATGTGTTGGAACCTTGTTTATGATCAGATTTATAATACTGAGACTTTGTTGGGTTACTTCTATGTGCTGAGTTTTTGGATCATACCTATTGTATTGATTCTTGTGATTGCCACTGTGATTTGACTGTCATTGACCTTCACTACTGTACTACAACCTAACATCTCTCTCTCTCAGGTTTGTACTTACCCTCTAGTAAGGGTCAGCTTGTTCCTAGTGATTGACTGGCCTCTGAGAGGCACAGTCTAGTCTAAAAGTAATTTCTTCTTAGTATAAATTAGGAAGGGTCCCACACTCCAGGTAAGTATTCTAACCTGCTATTGTATTCATGTAATTGTTATTGTTAGTACTTTATTAGTTATACTACTGCTGGTGATTACACTTTAACACAGTGACCCACTCAGTAGTGTTAAAGTTGAAAGAGATGAAAATTATGTTTTAAATTATACTGCTTAGTTACTAATGTACTAATCTGGTTGCTGCATTTAATTTTGCATTAAAGTATGTGAAAATTTGATTTCTCTGCATCAAACCCTAACTCTAACCAAAATTTAACATTCCACACGTCCCCCATGTGCGTTTCCCCGCTCCCACGTCCCGGAAACTTGGTGGAACATTGTTTTATATATGATTTGACCTTTTGCTCAAAATTATCTAGTTCCATTGCTCAACTTACTCTATTTATTTGTTCTCAAGGCCACAGTTTTGATGCTTTGTTTTCAACTAGCTTGTTCCAGTCAGATTCATGATCAAATATAAAACCTTGGATGCCCTCTAATTTCCATTTTATGTATCACAAAATGGATCCTCTATCCTTCTCTCAAATAAAAAGCATTGGCATTTTCATAGAATACGCACTTGAAAGGACCCTTATATATTCTCAAAGGGCTTCAAGTGGGTATCCATTGCCCTCAAATTCGAAATGTTTTAGCACTTAAAGATTCAAAGAGTGCCAGAGGTTACTAGGATTGCAATGAGCAACATCAAAAACATATAGACTATGATTGTCAAAAATTAATAAGTAGTTGGTGTGGACCTCTCAAGCAACAGTGAGAACACGATTAACTAATAAGCATAGAATTACTCCTTGAACTTTTCAACTTTATAGCTTGCTTGTCTAAATTTGACAAGAGTTAAAAGGGAAGCATTGCTTTCAATCTTTTTTTGAAGAAATATGTCTAGCATTCACATAAAAATATTTACATTGGCAAAACAAACAGTGAAAGGGTATATACAATGGAGTTTATATTGCCATGTCGGGTCCATTATGGCAAGATTGGGCTGGAGCCTGGGTTGTTCCCTTTAGCAATATGACTCTAGTTAGTTATACTCTCTTTTGCATCAGCACTATACTACAGTTTTATACATGTTTATGAGGCTTTACTACTGCTTGTACCTTTATTTTATCTTATTTTGTCTTAGTTTCAACACTTTCTAGGAGGTGCATTTGCACTCCCACATTGTACTCATACTGGATGTATCATCTAGTCCCATTGACCTACTTTTGTGGTCATTTGTTGGACATAAATAAAATTATCTTATCTTATCTTATCTTATCTTATCTTATAAGCTAGCCCCTGTCCCCAATGCTCGCTAGCTAGCTTCAAATCCAAAGAATAGGCAGATTTGTCGCTTGCATAGCATGTGGCTTGTGGCTGTCCTACAAAATACGTGTTTTGCGTGGCTTGTTATCTTTGGCATTGCTTTCAATATTGCAAATTTTGAGCTACATAAAACAAGAACAAATCAAGAAACGGGGATAGAGGATTTTGGGGCATAAAAAAAGCAAACCCACCACCCTATTTATATGACTACACCGAGAGAACCAAAGTGCATTCTATAGCTCCGTATGGATGAGATGCGTAAGTAACATAACGCTAATATACTAAAGTGAAATGAAAGTTGAGGTCCTTAATGTAAAAGTGAAAAAAAGAAATCCAACCTATTGGCATTTGTGTCTAGCTCTCCCCATGAGTTTCGTGACATGGGTTAACCCCCTCTCGTGGATCCTAACTTTGGCGATTGTAATGGAGATTAACACCTGTGGGTTTTGGTCTAACGGCAATCGTAGTCCAACAAATGGTATCAAAGCAATGGGTCTCAAGTTCGAAACTCACCCAAATAACACTGGGGGAGATTGTTGGCATTTGCGTCCAGCGCTCCCCATGAGTTTCGTGACATGGGTTAGCCCCCTCTCGTGGATCCTAACTTTGGAGATTGTAGTGGATATTAACGCCTATGGGTTTTGGTCTAACAGCAATCGTGCTCCAACACAACCATCAAGATGATAATGATGATGGTGATGGTTAGTAACATCCACTGAGAGCAACTTTGGTCTAGCAGACCTTAAAAAATGTAAGGAAACACTTGGTTTGCTTTAGAATTGTATTTTTGTGCTCAAAAAAACTTTAAAAGAAGCATTCCTAGATCATCATAGTTATGATGAGCTAAAAGGTTGGAAAGGTTAGTATTGTAACAAATTCTTTGAAATTACAATCTAATGTGGGTGTATGTAGGGCACTCTAAGAGAGTGATTTTCATTTTCAACCCTCTTAGTGTCATAAAGATAACAAATTCTTTCGTCCCACAACGTTTTGGGAATTGTCCAACACCTTGTTTCACTATGGAGGTTGTGAGAGTTTTTAATTATTTTAGCAATGTTGATTTTCTTCTTTAAGACAGTTAAAATAGAGAAATGATCTTCTAGCTTAGGGTTGATCACCTCCTTATATTCTCTTATTTTTCTCTTATCCTCTAATTCTTTATTGCACCACAAATTCTCCTTAAATTTATATATAATAATATTTTTAATATTATCACTATTCTGCAAAGTGACCTCTTCCTTGACTCCCCAATGATTTAACCAAGAGTTTGCATCTTTATGCCAACCTCACCTAAGCCACAGTGGTTCTAACTAGAGTTTGAAGCAATCTTAGGAAGCCTCTTGTCTACCATGTTGTTTATCTTGTTTTTGTACATTAGGTGCCTAATCATAGCCATGCTCTCAATGCGGGAGAGACTCGCTTCTATAAGGAGGATAGGATTGGGTGTATTGCCTTTAATTTTGAGATTACAAGTTCTAAAACGCTTTTGGATTTGACTATGATAATAACAAAGAATATATAAAAAAGGCTGACCATAATAATAAAAAAGAATATAGCGAGATTCATCTTACCTAAGCACCAAGAAGTTTGAACCCCACCTTCTTTTTTATCCCTCTCCGTGCTTAATAGGTCTAGAGTTAAGATGGATCTACGCTGGTACATATTAAATTGATTCGCAGTGTACTAATGTAATTTAAATTTCAAGACAGAAAGGAGGATGGGAACGACAAGGGAAATGGAAATGACAATGAAACAAGAACGGGAATGGGAAGAAATGGGTCTCCTGGTAATGTTTATGGTAACATAGGGATGTTGTTGCTGTAAATCATTTCCAGCTTAAGGGAAAGCAGGTGACAATTTCAGACATCCAATAACGAAATCCAAGAATCCATGCACATTCAACACAATCAATCTATGGTGTGGTCATTTCAATTGCACATACAAAAGAACTACAGAATAAAACTGCAGATATGGATGTAATTCAATCCACAATTCAGAAAATGGCTGTGGACATGACAAATATAATCCAAACAAGAGAAAGAGAAGAAGAATTACCTGCCCGAATCTGCTACCGCATCGTTTTTTATCCCCGCAGAAAACCCATGAATTACAGAGGCAAGGACCATCGTCCGTGCACATAGATTTGCAGGCGTTGCAGCATTCCTCAGAGGATTTAACATTGAAATCAGAACCCCATTTGACGGCCTTTCCCCAGAGTTCCTGGTGTTCAACACCGCTACAACATTTAGGCTCGTAAACATGCTTAATGTTACTCTGAGTCTTTGCAGATGTGGAATTGGCGGGGTGATCAGAGACCTGAGAAGGTTTGAAGGCAGGGGAGAGAATGAGATAAACTATTGTGCAAGATAGCAGTGTAATGAGCAAGAGGCTGACGCAGGGTCCCCATGTGCCCTCCGGCTCATGAATATTTCGCTTCCCCATTTCAAGTTCAAACACTTCGACGACTTCTCATTAATGCAAAGATTTAATGGTATGGGCAGATCCCTCTCTCAGTTGTGGATTGTAACATCTCCTACAGGAAAAGGAAATGAGGTTGGTAAGTTGTTCAACACCCAAGTTACCAGATTTGGTGTCTTCGCTTACAAAACCGTTGACTTGTGCAAAAACCCCAAGCTGATGGCAAAGAGAAAGTCTTGGACAGGTTGCCCATCATTGATGGTTAAAACTGTACGGAACCATGAATGAACAGGTTGACTTGGCCAGGATTCCAAACCGCTGGTACACGTTAAGCATTGAAGAGGTTATGAATTATTCGTTGAATCGTTGCTTATAATAGTACGGAACCATGAAGACGCAGGTTGAAATTGTCAGCGATACGATAATTGATCGAAGGAAATTAGGCAAGGGCAGTGGGCTCGTGTGGGGTTTAGTCCCCATCGGGTCAGGGATTAAGGGTGTGAGGGTTTTTTTGGCTGAACTTTAGGTTCCTTTTCTTCTCGGATTGTAGTATTTCTTTTGCGGGAGGTGAGGTGTTGCTGTCTTTTAATGTTTTGTGCGACCATGGTGACAGTTCTACTTGTCACTGGACAAATCGTTCTCACATCCAAATTTAAGTTGATCTTGACTTAGGTTTGCTACTACCAACTAGACTCAGTTATTTACTCTAGTTCTATCTCCGCTCGTGTAAGATGTAGGTTTACCCTAAAGAAATTAAATATTTATTTGATCTTGAATATTATTTTTAATTATTATGTTAGAACTTTTATTATGTGTTATATGAACATCATCTAGAATTACATTACATTTTTGTTAGAGTTTAGAAATGTTTCAAAAGATAAAGCTTAATAATAGAAAACAGTATAGCAATCATATTAAATATTAAAAATATAGCGATCGGGGGACCGTAGTATTTCTCTTGTGGAAGGTGTTGGCGTCTTTGAATACCTGCGACCACGGTGACGGTTCTACTTGTTGCTGGACAAATCGTTCTCACATTCAAATTTAGGTTGACCCTGGCCTAGGTTTACTACTACCAACTAGACTCAGTTATTTACTCCGGCTCTAGCTCCGCTCGTGTACAGATGCAGGTTTCCCCTAAAGAAATTAAATATTTATTTGATCTTAAATATTATTTTTAATTATTATGTTAGAATTTTTATTATGTGTTGTATGAACATCATCCAAAATTACATTACATTTTTCTTGGAGTTTAGAAATGTTTCAAAAGATAAAGCTTAATAATATAAAAGAGTATAGTAAATCATATTAAATATTAAAAATATAGCAATTAAGATTTAGATAAAAATAATTGATAATAAGTGGAAAGAGAAAAGCGAAAACGGAATAGTTCTTAAGAAAATCTTGGATTTGTCACAGATTATATGAGAAATAGAAAATACTTGTACAGTCTGAGTGGGCCTAACAGTTAAGAACATGTGTTTCCTCTTCGGAGGTCATGGCTTCAAATCTGACGTGGGGTAGGGTATGTACACCTCTGTATAATTTAGTATTTAAATCGATGTGCATTAAAGAATTCAATTAATAATTGCCCCGGAATGTGCAAAGAAAGGTTAATAAAAGTATGTCCATTTTACTTTAAATGAAATTGTCATGCAGATATGCATAGTGTTACCTTCCAACTTGTACTTTTGTGGAAAATGTCTCAATCCATGGGTACATGTAATGTATCCAATTAAAAATTTAGGCACATTAACTTCAAATTTCCAATAGAGGGTAAAATGATCCCCAAATTGATCCCAAACAACGGCTTTTATATGGTTCACCGAAATATGAATTAATATGGATGATGGTGTGCATCCCACAAAGTATTATTTCAAAACATTATGATGTGTTCAATCAGCTCTGATATAGCTCTATAATAGCTCTGTAATATATCCTACCCAAAAATCAGAGCTACTATCTCATTTGGAACCTCAGAGAACCATTGGAATCAAAACAAGGAAAACGAGTTCAAAACTGCCCGCATAGAACGTTGGGTTTCCAACTCTTCCCCAACACCTCCTAACAGGCTTGAATTTGACCCAAACAGCTTCAGATGGACCCAAAAACTCCCAATCTGACCACTAATGGACTTTAGAGGACTTTTATGAAAGCTTTGAATACTTTAAACAGACCTTTATAACTGAGGGTGTGTTAGCATAATTCTACATGTTAACCGACCGGTAAAATGATCATAACTTGGGCATACCGAAACCTTTTTGGATGAAATAAAAAGTGTTTCCTACTATAAATGACACTCCCGACACAATGGAATAGGTTTAAGAGCCCAAAAACACTCATAAATGTTCGAACCAGAAAGTGACTTTCGACCCCTTTTACACTGGTACAAGATTCAGAACACCCACAACCATAAAACTTCCAAATACCCACAAAATACTTCCAAACACACTTGAATCAAGCCAGATGGATTGTTAACAGATACCAAGGACTATTATGAAGGTTTCAGATCCATATATCAATTTTACACAACCATACATTAACATATTTGCTCATAGTCCACCATTTGCTCATAGATTAAATTGAGCTTGAATATGGAACAACATATGGGGAATAACACTATCATTTTTATTATCAATGAAGCATTTACAGAGAGTACATTAATGGATGCTATAGAAGCTCGAAATACATATAAATAACTACTGCAAAGAGAGTAGAAATGGTTGCTACAAAACCACAGAGAAGAGAGGGAGAGTTACTACTCCAAATGAGTGATTTCCTTCCACTGTTGCACCCTCCACAAGCAATATTTCGACCCCAAACTTCAGATATGCCACCTAAAGTGTTCCCTCCATCAAATATGAGTGATATACAACCATTATATCAGTCCTCTTGATATTTGGACAGCCACAAGTGTGCCATCCTCAAGCAGAAATCACCACAAATAATGCGCTCCGGAAACACCTCAAATTCACACTTCTACTGACTGGAACTCGAACACACCTTCAATATTTTGACCCCACTATTGTAAATGAACATAAAAACCTACAATCCAGCTTTGAAGATAAATATGAAAGTGATTTCTTCTCTCAATCATTTTCCATGAATCATAATGAAGAGATCTAGGTGACCTCCTCCTCTCTATTAGTTAGGGTGTAATATTTCACCATCGAAACCAATCACAAATGCAAGAGGAACATCTCCCAAGCTATGAAAAGTCACAATATCTCTCCAATATCAAAATTCAACAATGACCAAAATCTCTTTCACTTGTGTCTTCGTCCTTTTTATAAATCTTCATGGAGCATTTCCCCCTCATTCTAGAATTCTCTCACAAATATTTAATAAAATGTTAGTAAATGTTATTTTTATGAGAGAATGACACCTTGAGACTCATTTACTTCCTCTCTAATATTATTTGGACAAATAATAACTTCATCTACCTTGGAAATTCGAATTAGAGAGGCTTCGCTTGATTTTTGGGAAGTTACACTAGCATGTGGTCCCACCCCTCTCCTCTAGCGCCCTCCTTGGCTAAATTTAGGACCTGCAACATGTCATAGGCTGTCATAAGTTGTTATAAATTGTCATAGGACCTAATTCTTGTCATAAGTTGTCATAGATGTCATAGGTTTTCATAGATTTGTTATTTTTAGCCCGGGGAGTTACAACCCATGAGATGCCTCCATCATATGATTCCTTCCACCTTGGATAGGAGTTACACCACATATTTTGATTCGTTACTTCACTAATGTGCCGTACTTTCCCAATTGTTTCCAATGCCACCTTAGAATTCAAATTTGAGGGAGTTACAACTCATGTGGAGCCCAACTCAACCTCCTTGTCCAATTTTGCCTAATGTTGTATCATTTCACCATTTGGACATCAACTATACAAATATTTGACCCACATTACCACCTTGATAATTTTTCATGACATTACCAAGTAACTTAGGCCAATGCATCCCCATAGTCCAATGGACTGGTCTATACCAAAAATTTAGCGACATTACAATCCTCCCCGCCCAAGATTGCTTGTCCTCAAGCAATTTAAACCTAGGAGTGGTAATGTTTCTCCTTATTCCCCAACTTATGCTCATTGATTTTTCTTCCTCATTCCCTAGTGATGACTATTCATAAGGATGCAATTTCAAGTGGACCAATTCATCAACTCTATAGTCCAAAATCTGAGCCACATTAAGGCTGAAAATGGTATCATAGCTCCAAATCAATTGAAAGGAGGTGAAGTATACCCTGCTCATTGTATGGTCCTGCAAAGTACTGACATAGGAAAACTCCTGACCAATGCCAATAAGAAGAGTGACTCTATACTGCAACCACTCAATCAACACCCCAACAACTGGTTTGCTAATAATCTCATCATATGAAAGCCAAAATTGACTCTCAACTCTAGGTTTGCTGCTAAAAATATGCTTTGCACTGTAACTCTAAGATCCCCAAATAATCTCGAAAAGGGAACCACCATGCTGCTACTACGCAACTATGGTCATAATCATCCCCTCTAGAGATAGCTCCATCTCCCCAACTATCCTGCCAATAACTCAACTAAAACAACCGAGTCCCATAATGATCCCCAAATGAACCTGAGAAATTAGAGTGTCTAAGACACTTGAACCTAGCAATGTTAATATTTGGTTGAGGTTTGATCTTTAATTCTTTTAGATGTCGAAACTTGAAACAATGAGACAACTCAATCACATGAAATTCATACATCCATAACACAAGATATACCCTAGGAAAAATCCTCAAAACTATGAGAACAAAAACCCCAACAATTCTTCTTCGTATAATATAATGGATACAGAGAATGCTTTCTTTTACAACATAGCAGATTGCTTTCGGAAGATAAGATATCACCAAACACTCTTGGTGAATATACGGAAGCAATAGAGAAGAGAGATCAATCAGAGAAGTGCCTTGCCTTCAATAATAATATCCTGCACACAAAGAGAAGCGCCTTGCCTTCAATGGAGAAGAGAATTTGCTTCACACTGGATTCATCAATCCCGTATATCATATTTATACATTCTTCTCTTCTATTTTTATCTTCTAACTTCAAGATGAACTCACCCTCAAATTGGATGTATCAATATTGCATGTAGAAGTGCGTCCCACTTCTCATGCAGTGCTTTATCTCACTGAGCTACCACTTAGAATGAACTCGCATCTTAACCGAAAGCTTGCCCACTTAGTTAGGTAGCTAACTTAAATGTCGTCACTTAGTTTAACTAGATCTTCTTTGTTGTCACTTAGTTAACTCTCTTTAATTGATTCTTGATAACATCATTGTAGTGATCAATTCGAGTTCTCCTTGATTTACTGAAGTGGATCGTCTTTTAGTTTAACTAAAGTGAAAACATTTTAGTTAACTAGTCCTTCTTATTAAACACTTAGTTAACTGAAATCATGCTAATTGATTTATTTGAAGTGGCCACTATGAGTTATTTAGTTAACTGAGGCATATCTTTAACTGATGCTTTAATTGAAGCATTGATTGAGGCATACATTGATACTTAACTAAAGCTTTAAAATTGAAGCTTTAACAATTTGAGTTCTCTTTAATTAGCTGAAGTGTCTGCATGGGAAATTTCGAATTCTCTTGATCTCTATGGTTTATATTTTGTTTCTGTATCTCTTAATGCAAGGTCAATATGTACTAACTTTAATTATCCATCACATTACATTATACTAAGAAGAATTATCGGATGTTGTGATCATATTATATTATTCTTGACCAAATGATCATATGTTAAAGTAATTCACTTTAAAGGTGTTCAATCTCTAAAGTAGACTTAATAGAAATCTAGTGATCATGGTTAATAATACATCACACAACATTAAATGCTTTTAACAAGTAAAGCATGACCTTTATACGGAAGTTCCACCTCTATACGAGAGGTCTATCACATGGATACCTTTATACGAAAGGTTCGTATGAGAATCATGACTTGACACACAAGTCTGGAGCCTTGTCCAACAAGACTTTACAACATCATTACTTTGATCAATTACCTCTATGCGGGAGGAATAACATTTATACAGAAGGAAATCAAAGTGCTCACCTTTATACGGGAGGATCAATCTTGGTTGTACAAGATTGGTTTGGAGAATGTCTCCTGATGTTGTATATTTAACACTCCCTCTTAGTGAGGGAGGCATTCTCTGCCATACTAAGCTTGTCTCGGAAGTACCTGAACTTTGTCATTGACAGAGGATTTGTTAACACATCTACAATCTACTCATCAGTAGCAATGTATTGATTAATTAACCTGCAACAATTAATTAACGAAAATACATGAGATAGCAGAAATAACAGAACTCATAATCACTTTATTGATCGCAGGCCACTTCGAGGGGCAACCTCCTTTGAGCAAGCTCAATACAAATAAATTCACGGTACCTTAATTGGCCTCAACACACACTTATATACTAAGTCTATGCCCAATACTATGGGTCAATACCATGGGACATATAATACTACGGGACAACTTACAAAGCATATGCGTCAAATACTATGGATCAATACCATGGGCTAATACAAACTATGGATCAACAAATACTACGGGACGACTTACAAAGCATATGTTTCCAACAACAATATACTAACAAGGTAAAGAGAACGATTGACATGGGTTCCTAACATCCCCTCTCCCTTAGAAAAAGCTTTGTCCTCAAAGCTTTAGATGTGGAAATTGATGCAAAATCTGAAGGAGTGGTTCCCCTGTGGCATCCTCGGGTTGCATTCTGGGCCACTGACGCCTTTTGAGTTTCAGGGAGGATTGCTTGGAAGGATGTAGACGAATAAGAACCATATCAACGGCGTGAAAAGTGCGCTCAAAACGGTGCTAATCGGCTTGTTGTTTCAGTCGAATTCTTGCCATGTGAAGATTGTCCTGCAGAATGAGAAGAATCTGATCGTGGTTTCGAAGAACCGAGTCAATGGCCTGAATTGGGGAGCTGCTGAGGGTGTATGGAAGAAGAACTAGCTGTTCCTGTACATAGACTACTTCATATGGTGTCCTTTTAGATGTGGTATTGTACCACCGGAGTGCTTCTAGGAAATCCATAGAAATAGTTCTCCAAATTTGTGTAGGGATGGGCAAGGGTTCGAGCAGTCCTGAAAGGAGTTTCGTTTCACCCTTGTTGACGTGGCAAGTATCACAATCATCCACCATCTGTTGACTTGTCATTTTCAGTCCCTGCCAAAAGAAGTTACATTGTTTTCGGTCATACATTTTGAGGAACCTAGAGTGCCCTACCGATGGAGAAGCATGGAGTTCATAGAAGAGATAACCCTGTTGAACATATTGCAACCAATTTGGAACAAGCAGAGAATAGCTGTAAGATCAACTGGTTCATCAAATGTGCGAGAAGGATCATCTGCCACCATATTGTCCTTCCCCTTCTTGTAAGTGACTGCAGAGGCATAACCCATGAGTTGGATAACCCATTTCAGGTGTGCTGGGGAGGAGAGCCGTTGTTCCAGAAAATTTTCCAGACTCTGGAGATGAGTCTTAATGCATAAATAATTCCCTAATATGTATGGTTGCCACTTTTGTATTGCATGCAAAATAGCCATCATTTCCTGTTGAGATGTAGATGCGGCTAAATTCTTACCGGAAAGGTCTCTTGAAGGAGGCAATCCCACTGGTTCAGCAAATACACCTGCATATCTATCTAAGGAAGTAGTAGAGATCGTTGATGGGTGCATCTGAATGGAATGGAGCTGAGCGATGACACCATGTGAATTCTTCTTAAGGATCTTTTCCAGTCGATGTGAACTGATGATGCGGAGAGACCCTGGTTGTAAGCCCGTAAATCTGTGTTGTTTCCCATTGACTGAAAATTGCATCCAAAGTTCAACAAAATCCCATAAGATGGGGCCAAGAGTGTGTAACCATTGAACGTCCAAAACCACATCACATCCGCCTAGGGACAAGGAAAACATGTCAGAGCGCAGGTTATAATATTCCAAAGAGATACGCACATTGTGACACTTCCCCTTGCAAGGTAAGGTGCCCCCATTGGAAACCATGACTTCAAAGTTGGAGCAAGGATGGACAAAACAATCAACCTGTTCGGAAATCCGAGGGTCAATGAAGTTATGAGTGCTACCAGAATCAATGAGTATTGTAAGAGGAAGCTTCTTGAAGTAACCCCCGACCCACATTGTTTGGGGGGTGGTGATTCCGGCTAAAGCATGGAGAGCTATCTCTGGGTGGTCTTCCTGAGACGGAGGGTCAGTAGGCGGCTCTTGAATGTCGACCTGATCATCCATTGTAACTGGAGCTTCTTCACCAATTTCAGAGGCAAGTGGAGAATCTACATCCAAGAGATAGAGCTTTTCCTGAACACATCTATGTCCCCGAGTGAATTTCTCATCACAATTATAACAAAGCCATTTTTCTTTGCATGCCTGCATCTTTGTTTCGGACAAATGATTGATAGGAGTTGGTTGAGGAGCTGACGGGATGGGAGGTCGTTGAGAGCCCACATTTCGGAAGGGAACAAAAGTGGGTTTGGAGCGTTGTTGGGCTGCAATATTGTCTTCTGCCAACTTAGCCAACCCCAGGGTTTCCATCATTGTGTTGGGATAGAAAATTTTAACCTCTGAGCAGATTTCATCCTTAAGACCACTGATAAAACAACTCCTGTAGAATTCATCAGACAATCCTTCTGTGTGATTGGCCAGTTTCTCAAATTCTGTTTGATACTCTCTCACAGTGCTAATTTGGCGAAGTTTAGTGAGGGCTCCTGTGAAGTCATCAAAAGCAGTAGGACCAAAACGTTGCAAAAGAAGCTGGCAAAAATATGGCCATTTTGGCTCTTCATGAGCCTTGATGTACCAACGGTACCATTGAAGAGCTTCCTATTCCAAATGAAAGGATGCAAGTGGAACTTTGTTGACATCAAATGTATTATGCAGACTGAAATATTGTTCTGCATGATAGATCCAGCCAGTCGGATCAGTACCACTGAAGCGAGGAAAATCAAGCTTTGGAACACGGAAATTGATGGAAGAAGAGAACCCATTTTCTAATGAAGACTCGGACTGTCGTTTGTTGTTCATGGCTGAATGCTCAAGATGGAGGCCGAGAAATTTTTCATCCAGATCCTGGAGTTTGGTTTGGATGGCCACAAGTGCTTCCTCCATGGTTTTTGCTCCTGCGCGAGTGACAACCATAACCAAGAGTTTTTTTTTTGAATGGGTAGAAAAACACAAACAGAAGCTTATTTAGTAAAGGGAAATTTGGATTTGGGAAAAACTTTGATGGGTAATTGGGTTTGACTAGGTTTTGGACACTTTCGAATGGACGGGGAAGCAGAAAATGAGGATTTCAGAAGCGGGGTGAAAGAACGGGAAAATTTGTCAGAGAGGGACAAAGAAGCAGAAATGGGGAATGAACACGGTGGCAAAATTTGAAGGCGATTGGGTGAAAATTAAAGAAGTTATGGCAAACCCTAAAAATAGACAAATGTGGGATTTCTGGCGTTGGGAAGTGGAATTTGGGATAGGGTCCTCAGGAATGAAAGATGCAGAATGGGATGACAGGGGTGTCAGGGAAGTTTCAAGGGAAACAGAGCGAAAACAAGGGAGATACGGCAAAAAAATAGAATTTTATACTTATTTTTTTCAGAATGGCTCTGCTACGGCGCAGAAGGGATCGGAAACAGATGGATCTGCAACGGCACGGAAGGGATCAACAATAGATGGATCTGAAATGGCGTGGAAGGGATCGAAAATCGATAGATCTGAAACGACACGGAAGTGATCGACAACAGTTCTGGACAGAGGAAATCTGCGATTTATCAGCTGAAAATAGATATGGACCCCATATGCCCGGCTTCCTAATGGTTAAGGGGATTCACTCGGCCACCAATGTTGTCCGACGACTTTCGTATTGGGGCAGTACCCCTCACTCCACGGCTCAGGTAAAACTAATAACCGCTTTTCCACAAACGATAGCTCTTGGTTTACCTCACGGGTGGGAACTAGTCAATCAGGTAGGGGTTGATGCCCTTTTCGCTGGCATGTCCTCTCAATGGGCCAGCTACTTTGGGGTTCCTGTGGTACTCCTCAAAATGAGTTTTAGGGCTTATGCCCAAGTACTTCCCACAGTTAAGCGGATAAGGATTATTCCCAGATCCGAACCTGCAACAGATGTGAAAAAAGAATTTAGCAGAAATTTCACCCAACGAGCCCAAGAAAGTGCTCTGATACCAGATGTGAAAAACTTGCAACAATTAATTAATGAAAATACACGAGATAGAAGAAATAACAGAACTCATAATCGTTTATTGATTGTAGGCCACTTCGAGGGGGCAACCTCCTTTGAGCAAGCTCAATACAAATAACTTCACGGTACCTTCATTGGCCTCAACACACACTTATATACTAAGTCTATGCCCAATACTATGGGTCAATACCATGGGACATATAATACTATGGGACTACTTACAAAGCATATGCGTCCAATACTATGGGTCAATACCATGGGCTAATACAAACTATGGATCAACAAATACTACGGGACGACTTACAAAGCATATGCGTCCAACAACAATATACTAACAAGGTAAAGAGAAGGGTTGACATGGGTTCCTAACACAAGATTGGTTTGGAGAATGTCTCCTGGTGTTGTATATTTAACACTCCCTCTTAGTGAGGGAGGCATTCTCTGCCATACTAAGCTTGTCTCAGAAGTACCTGAACTTTGTCGTTGACAGAGGCTTTGTTAACACATCTACAATCTACTCATCAGTAGCAATGTACTGATTTTTTACTATACATTTCTGGACCATGTCTCGGATGAAGTGATACTTCATTTCAATGTGCTTCGACTTGTCATGAAACACTGGGTTTTCGGAAAGCTTGATGAAACTTTGACTGTCACACCTAATAACTGTAGGCTCAACCTTTTCACTGAACAACCCTGTAAGTATCTTTCTGAGCCACACTAATTCTCGACAAACAACACTAGCGGCTATGTATTATGCTTCGGTAGTGCTTTGGGATATAGAGCTTTGCTTCCTGCTGGACCAAGATATCATAGTTGATCCTGGGCTATAACAATAGTCGGATGTACTCTTACGGTCCACAATGTTTCCACCCCAGTCTGAGTCTATAGAACTAAGTAATATGACTCCTCCATTAGAGGAATATTTGAGTCCATATGAAATTGTACCTCAAAGGTACCTAAGCACATGCGTAGCAGTTGTCCAGTGTCTTTGTCTCGGATAAGACATAAATTGACTCAGAATGCTCACGGCATAACATATAGCAGGCCTCGAACGTATCAAGTACATTAACGAGCCTATAAGTTGTCTATACAAAGTGGGATCTACTGGATCTGATCCAAAGCCTAACTCATGAAGCTTCCTCAAATTGGAAACCATTGGTGTAGTCATAGATTTGCAATCTATCATGCCAAACCTACGTAATATATCCACAGTGTACTTCCCTTGAGATAGAAAAATTTCATCTTTTCTTGCCAGATCTCAAGGCCAAGAAAGTATTTAATCAGACCTAAGTCTTTCATCTCAAACTCTGAGGTGAGCACCCTCATGCACCAAGCAATCAGATGTTCCTCTCAAGTGAGAAAAAAATAATCAACATACAAAACCAATATCAACGGTTGGTTCTTCACTACTTTGAAGTAAAAATTTGGATAAGCTTCACTCTTACATGTTAGTTTTTCTACTTTTTAATCAATATTTATCTAGGATCTTAACTAAAAGAATAACATGCACAACATAACACAATAGACACAAATAATTTCCTCGGGGAAACCATAAAGGAGAAAATCTCGCAACTTCCTTAGAGATAGAATCGTCACCAATACAATATCACAAAAGTAAAACCCCAAAACAAAATGGTCTTCTACAGCTCCTCTTCTTTTCCTCCTATGTGAACTTGTCCTCTCTCTCACTAATGTGAACTTGTGAGTGAGTGTGTTGTCCAAATGAGAGAGCTCCACTCTCTATTTATACTTTATCTTTCACTTGACCTTTTAACTTACTAGATCGGCCCCAGTTGTACCTGATTGGGATGAATTCTCTAGGGGACTCAATGACCCTATTCTAACTGACTCTAGGGGGAACTATTGCCCCGACTTACAATGGATGATTTACCTCAATGAATTTACATGACCAAATGTAATAATGACATCCCCTACCGGAGGAATAAACATCTCCGTCAGAGGTACAAATAAAGTACAATAATAATGACAATATAAAATACAAGTGAATATCTTCCAAAGTTACAATTACATTAACACTCCCTCTTAACTAGGAAGGTATTCTCTTGACACATTCATCAACACATCTAGACACAAGTCTTCATCGCTAGATCATCATCATCGCCAACACTGGATCATCATTGTCGCTGTTGCAATCCTCATCAAGTCCATCATTGATTGGTGACATCTCTCGAATCTACTCGTCATAGGAATTTCTACAGAGCCATCCCTTTTTCATGTTGGATGTAGGCCAGGCCATCATGTAGGTCTTCACCATCTCTGCGAGCAAGCCATCAAGTAGGTACAGCCCAAGACGAGTTATTACATTGCCTCCTCAAACACCTACATCTCCTATTGTCGCCTCATCATATTCAGATCATCTCATCATCACACAAAGCACAGCCCAGATGCACATCACATGTCCCACAATGGTCATCCCGCGTCTACCAACATGGGAGGACTTTCCTGCCACCATGCGAGATCCTGCCTAGGTGCACACACGGTTTCTTATGACCGGTGGACATCTCCAGTATGGGAGTACAAACCTACCACCATACGAGACTCTTGTTTACCAACATGGGAGGACTTTCCTACCATCATGAGAGACCCATCCCTTACATCCACCAACATGGGAGGACTTTCCTACCACCATGCGAGAATGGATCAACCCTTACATCTACCAAAATGGGAGGAATTTCCTACCACCACGCAAGAATGGCTTGGCCTTTACATCTACCAACATTTGAGGACTTTCCTACCACTATGCGAGAATGGCCCGACCCTTACATCTACCAACATAGGAGGAATTTCCTACCACTATGCGAGAATGGCCCATGTGAATCTGTGTCTTCCGGACTCATCACTTCCTCTTGGAAGGAACCTCGATCTAGAGAACACCAAGCTTCTCTCTGAAGTACTCAAAATTCACTCTGGCTAGCGGCTTGGTCAACACATCAGCTATCTGCTCATCCATCGGAATATACTGGAGCTTCACTGCTCCTCTCTGCACCATATTCCTGATATAGTGGTACTTGATCTCAATATGCTTTGAATTGTCATGGAACATTGGGTTCTCAGACAACTTTACACAACTTTGGTTGTCACAAAATATACAAGTCACCTCTAACTGGAGATCAAACAAATCAGATAGTAGCTTCCTAAGCCACACTGCCTCACAACTAGCCGAACAAGCTGCAACATACTCTGCTTCGGCTGTCTTCAGTGCCACGTACGACTGCTTCCTGCTAAACCAGGAGATCATACCGGATCCCATACTGAAGCAGCATCCCGAAGTGCTCTTCCTATCAGTGGCACTTCCTGCCCAATTTGAATCAACATAAACCTGCAGGTTAATCTTCTGATTCGCGTCATACTTGAGCCCATAATCAACTGTACCCTTCAGGTACCTCAATATATGCTTTGCAGCAATCAGGTGAACATGTCTCGGATCTATCAGGAACTAGCTCAATGTGTTAACAACAAATCATATGTCTGGTCTCGTATTCGTCAGGTACATCAATGACCTAATCATCTGACGATACATCGTGGCATCAACTGACTCCGATGAAGCATCACATAGTAGCTTCAAGTTCGATGCCATGGGTGTGGCCATAGCCTTGCAGTCCATCATTTCGAACCTCTTCAGAATCTCCACTACATACCTCCCTTTCCCAAGGAAGATCCCATCCACATTCTGCCACACCTCCATGCCTAGGAAATAGTGCATGATACACAGATCCTTCATCTCGAACTCTGCGACAAGTTTCCTCTTCATATCTGCAATGAGCTCATCCTCCCCTGTTACAAACATGTCATCTACATAGAGGATAAGTATCACTGGATTTCCCACTTCAACCTTGTAGTAAAGGTTGGAATCTACTTTACTCTTGGTAAAGCCCAAGCTCATAAGGAAACTATCCATCCTGTCGTACCACGTCCCGGGTGCCTGTTTCAATCCATACAAGGCCTTATTCAATTTGCACACATGAGTCTGCCTGTCATGTGCCTCAAATCCAAGTGGTTGCTCCACGTACACTTCCTCCTCTACTACACTATTCAAGAACGTTGTCTTGACATCCATCTGGTGTACCTTCCATTTCATCACTACAGCCAATGCGAGTTTGATATGATGGAAGTGTATCTGTCTACAGGTGCAAATGTCTCCTCATAATCTATGCCTTCCTTCTAGAAGAAGCCATGTGCCACAAACCTCTCCTTGTGTTTCTCTATGCTTCCATCTGCAGCATGCTTGATCTTGTATATCCACTTCGAAGTCACAACAAACTTCCCTTCTAGTCTTGGAACTACCTCCCAGACATCATTCTTCATGATCGACTGGTACTTCTCGATCATGGCATCCTTCCATTCTTTCTTCGCTGTCGCTTCCTCATAGTTGGCAGTTTCTTTGTCAATGATGTCACAAAGCAGGGCTACATAGCTGGAGTATGGCCTAGGTCTCTTGCTTTCTATGTGCATCCCTTCTGGAGCGCCATACCTCTCTCCATCTTGTATTTCCTCTCGTACCCATGTTGGTTTCCTCTTGTGGGAGTTCTTCTCACGAGGTGGATATACAGGTTCTTGTGGTTCTTCCATCTCGTGATCTTCATTATCCTCTGGAATCGCTTCTTCCATTACTGCATCCCTAATCCTCAGAACTTCAGGTTCTTTAGTGTCTTCAACAGGTAACTTTCTGGATTTGATTTAGGATGATTCTTCGTCAAATTTTATGTCTCTGTTGATGTCGATCTTCTTGAATCCTGGGAAGTATATTCGATAGCCCTTCGAACTTTCATTGTATCCTACAAATATAACCTTCTTTCCTGAAGGATCTAGCTTCGTTCTCTTCTCCTTCGGAATGTGTATGTACATTGGGTATCCAAATATCCTAAGATGGCTGACTTCTGGTTTCTCGCCGGAGAACAGCTCTTCTGGAGTCATGTTTTCTAGTACTCTATGAGGAGTATGGTTCTGTACATACGCAGTTGTCATTGAGCTTCTTCCCATAGGTGCATCGGAATATCCTGGTCATGAAGCATTGCTCTTACTGCTTCCATTATTGTTCTATTCTTTATTTCTGCAACGCCATTATGTTGTTGATTGTATGGAGTGGTCAACTCCCTCTTAATCCTAGATTCTCCGCATAGGTTCTTGAAATATTCTGATGCGAACTCTCCGCCATTATCTAAGCGAAAAGTCTTTATTCTTTTCTCCGTGTGGTTTTCTTTCAAGGCTTTGAATTCCTTGAACTTGCCGAATACTTCATCTTTGCTATTCAATAAGTATATCCAAGTCTTACGGGAAAAGTCATCAATAAATGAAACATAATATACATACCCACTCAATGAACTGGATGACATAGGACCGCATACATCGGAGTGGATGATTTCCAATATTCCTTTCGCTTTGCTTTCGCTACTTGGAAATGCACATTCCTTCTTCACGTTCTTTCCTTTTGCACATCCTTTGCAAACGCCTTCATGCTTCAACTGGATTTCTGGAAGTCCTTCAACTGCTTTGCTTGCAATGGGTAGTTTCCTATAGTGCACATGTGCAAGCCTTCTATTCCATAATTCACTTGGCTCCATGGATTCATGGACCAAGGCTTGTTCATGTTGGCCCTTCAATTTGTATAAACCTCCCTCTTGCTCTCCAATCACAACTGTATCATCTATAGTCTTTCCCTTTGGACACATTAGGACTTGGCCATCAACAAATGCAACCCTCATACCTTTTTCATCTAGTGCTTATATGGAGAGAAGGTAATTCTTTAGTCCTGGAACATATAGGACATCCTTCATCTTCAGAGATTTCCTAGAGTCTAGCTTGTAAGAAGCTTCTCCACTTCCTTTTATGGGGCATTGATAATCATCCCCAAGTTTCACCTTGTGAGGTGATTTGTGTTCAGACAGGTTCATGAAGGATTCTTTATATCATGTCATATGCTTGGAAGCTCCACTATCTACAAGCCAATCATTACTTCCATGTGTGACAGTGCCCGTGAGTGCTGATATCAGGACATACTATTTATCACTTTCTTCTCTGGCTCTCTTCCTTGGAGGTTCATCATCTTCTGTAGTGTGAGCATGGTGCCCTTTCTTGTTGGTCTTCTTGTTGTGGGAGCCCCTTTTGTTTCTGGGACAATCTATGGAGTAGTGTCCCTTCTCATAACATGTATAACATCTAATAGTAGATAGATCTCTCCTGAATCTTCTAAAGTTATCCCTCTGGCTTTGGTGGTGGTGTTTCTCCCTCTTACTGTGATGGTGCTCCCTCTTGTTATTATTCCTCCTGGAGTGTGTTGTGAGATCTTGATCGTCGTTTGCTCCCATCTTCTCTTCTTGAGCTACAAGTCAAGCTTCTTCTTGTGAGCATTATTCCCATAGCCTATTGAATGTGATTAACTTCTTTCTAGCACAAATCCCTTGAATGAATGAGTCCCATGATCTTGGGAGACCATTCAAGGTGGTCATCACAATTTCTCCATCTTCTATATTTTCTCCCACAGCTTCAAGTTGCTCCTTGATCTGAGAGACCCTTGTAAAGTAAGATTGCATGGTCTCTGCATTTTGTATCTTCATATTCTTCAACTGGTTCCTCAAGGTCATCTTCCAGTTTATATTCTTCCCTTCAAACAATTTGGTCAAGGCATCAAACATATCTTTAGGTGTCTTCAAAGATGACACATGTGGGATGAGATGATCCTTAATAGAATCTGCAATGGTCCTCTTGTCCTTAACCAAGTTCTTCTTTTGTAAGGCTTTAGCCTCATCTCCCTCTGGTGCTGGAATCTCCTCATTTACATATGTGACCAATTCATTCTCTTTAAGGACAAGTGCAATCCTATACTTCCATGCTCAGAAGTTATCATCCCCTTCAAGCTTATCCTCAAGCTTGGTGTGGTGAGACATCTTTAATGAGAACTTCAAACAGAAATAGAAAAGCTTTTAGGTCTCACCAATTTTAGATGCCCAAACTAGTTCTGGAGCTAGCTGGCCCTAGGGTTTGTAGAGAAACCCTAATTTTCCAAATTTGGAATTTGGAACTTCTGATTGGACAGATAGATGTGCCTCCTCAAGGCGAGTTTCCCAATGTATTCACTTCCCCAAATCAATGAACTGAAACCCAAAATATATGATGCCCTAGTTTTCCTTCGGCAGTAGTGACGGGCCAAAAAATGAAAATAATTAGAATCAAATTTTGCTTCGACAGAAAGATGCGCCCTCCTTAGGAAAGTTAGCCTAGCCTCTTTTCATTTATGATATGTGGAGAGAAATCTAAAAATTAAGAAGCCTTAGCTTCCACAACTGCACAATGTCTTCTTTTCAGGTTAGCTCTGATACCATGTTAGATTTTCTACTTTTTAATCAATATTTATCTAGGATCTTAACTGAAAGAATAACATGCACAACATAACACAATAGACATAAAGAATTTCCTCGAGGAAACCATAAAGGAGAAAACCCTGCAACTTCCTCAGAGATAGAATTGATGAATAGGATTGTCATTGATGACAACATTAATGACAAAAATTGAAGATATGACATGGACATGATGACAGAGGACAAGGCAAATGACATGAAGCACAAGTGAGCATTGATGACTTGGAAACCTGATTGACACACCTAGTCAAATGACCCATACTGTGGTCATTTGAAGATAAATTGGACAAGACAAGACAAGAACAATTGATAAGGAATTCATGATGATGTTGGTAACTTGGCATAAGTGGAGCATGTGGGCATATCCAGTAAGACATGCTTGCGGGCATGAAAAGACAAGGAAGACATTGAATAGAAAACACATGGCACACATGGCATGGAGGATTTGGCACTTGACATGGAGGACAATGACATAGCCTAGAAATCATATGTGTGACCTCATTGCAGGCATCTTCACAACCAAATGCGGGCATTTCCATATGAGGCTGTGGGCATCTTTTAAAATACATGCGGGCATCTTCCTTGAAGCCTCAAAGATCAGTGCGGGCATCTTTATAGTGTATTGCAAGCATCCTAAGAAGACAGTTGCGGGCATGAAAGAAGGTCTCCCTATGAGGAATATGACAAGCATCTGCGGGCATTTCAAAGAAGATTGCGGGCATATCTATTGGGAGTTTAATGACCCCCGCGGGCATAAGAAAAGTGTGGACACATATGGAAGGTTAAGTATGATGGGTATAGAGGTATCATATCCACTTTGTTAATGTGGCAAAAAGACCAAACAAATATATATATATATATATTTGTTGATGATAATATGGAAGCAAAAAAAAAAATTTATATATATAATTAATGAAATAAAATATCATTTAATGTTGAAGTCGGCCTCCACAAGTTAAGAAGAATTTTATGGAATAAAATATTATTTGAAGAAGTCGGCCTCCAGTTTATGTGGAAATAAAAAATGTATTATTTAATGATGAACAAGTCGGCCCCTAATATGATGGAGAAATCAACTATAAATGAAGAATGAAACTCATTGTTTTGGTGAGCCTTTTAAAAAAAGGAGATCTCGTGTAAAAAGAAGGGCTCTGAGTTCGTTGGTCAAGCTCAGATGAAGAAAGTTTGGTGATATGTAGGAGTAGTAGCAGGAGCAGAATAAAGAGGTTACTCTTTTTATCTTTTATATCTGGGTTACATGAAGACACGATGACAATATGCCAGAATGTTGAGGATAGTTTGTTGATATCTTGGGGCTACTGTATGATGCTGAATATTGAAATGATATGCTGATTGATACTGGATAGAATGATCATGATGTTGGTTGACTTGAACACCATAATGATAATCTGAATGTGGTTAATTACAGTTTGATGTGTTTAAGAAAATGCTATCCATGATGAAACAGGGACAGAATGATTGCTAGGGCAGCAGGTAGAAAGTTAATGATGACAAGACTGAATGCTGATATGAATGCTAGATGAAATCGATGATGCTGATATGTGTATGATGTTGATAATGGAAAATTTGATGATGTTACAGGGACATAATGCTTGGTTGGGACAAAATTGTAATGATGTATTGGTTGATTGCTTATTGTTAATGACATAGACAAAGATGCTGATAATTGTGATGTAATGTATGTTTGCTGGCAAGCTGGGTCTTGTACAGAAATGTACTTGTAAATACAAGTAGGGTCTTGTATCATTTTCTTGGCTGGGTCTAAGAAATACTAGGCTGGGTCCTAGATAAGAGTTGGTGCTCTTGTATTTCAGTTGGTGCTGATTGACCTCACGGTTGTAGCCGTTGACCAAATACAAAAAGATTACAAAATCATATCTTGTCTCTCTTGCAATATGTCGATATGTTTTATTGATGAATGATATGTGATTAAATGACTGCTGATATATATACAATTCATTGATGAATAAGATGCTTAAGTGAATGTGAAATGATGATTTAAGATTTATTGATAAGAGATAGAAATTTAAGTGGAAATTTGGATAAAGTGTAGGGTCACTGATTCACCCCCCCCTCTCAGTGACCCATTGTGTCTAACAATTGGTATCAGAGCAGGCCTTCAACAGAAGCCTAACAAGCTTGAAGGAATTCAGTAGACACAAGTCATGGAGGATTATTCGGAAGATGGAATTCCAGTATTCAATGGCTCAAATTATGATACTTGGAACATTAGAATGAGAACTCATATACAAGCAGAGGGATTTCTTATTTGGAAATCAGTCAAGGATGGCTACACTCCTTCAAAAGACAAACCGAAGGAAGTAGCAGGTAGAAAACTACATGAAGCAAATGAAAAGGCTCTAAGCTTGATCATAAGTGGCTTATCTCATATCGAGAAGGAAAGATTGAATGTTTGTGAGTACATCTCAGCCAAAGATATTTAGCTCAAGCTAGAGGAAGAATATCAAAGAAGAAGTCAAGACAAAGAAGCCAAGACATTCGAAGATGAAGAACAAGAAAAGAAGGAGGCTCATGCTTCAAGCTCCAGTGAAGGTAAGAATTCCTCTATTGACAATAATTCTAAAGTTAATGATGAAGTTGTACTTATAAAAGAAGATGAGTTATTGAAAATCAATGAGGCATTTGCAAAAACCTTATTGGATAAGGATGTCAAATCCAACATAAGGCTCAAAAAGAAGATTATGGGAGCTTTTGAAAAATACCAAGAGGAGACAAAAGCATTGTTCATGAGTTTAAAACTCAAGAACAAAAACTTGCAAAGTGAATTACAAGATAAACATCTTGAGATCAAAAAGTTAAAGGATGAACTAGGAAATGAACAAGAAAAAATTGATGTGGATTCTCGAGAATTTGAAGAGATAAGATGGGAAAATCTTGACTTGAAAATTCAAGTGGAAGAAGCTAAAAGAAGAGAATAAATATTGAGAAGTCACTTGGATGAAAAGGAGAAGAAAAATAAAGAGCTTGAAATGGAAGTTGTTGGACTCAAGAAGAAAAATGAAAAGTTGAATGCATATGGCAAGTTCAAACACAGCTCAACTATCCTAGATGAAATCTTAGATTGTCAAAGGTCTCCCCTTGACAAATCTGGCCTTGGGTACAAGAAAGAAGAAGAGAAATCTAAGGGTGACTTACTATATCCCAAGACTTCGGAAGCTGGTCCATCAATGACCAAGGATGTTCCTCATACACCTGCACATGACAACCAAGAAGTTGAAAGCTCAAGAATGCATCAAGAAGACAGGTCCAGTCCTCAAGGAAAGACAAGAGGAGAAACCACTCCAAGATTGAATCAAGGTCCAAGTTATGAAAAAAAATTTAATGGTTACTGCTTTGCTTGTTCTAACCTTGGTCATAAGGTTGTGAATTGTAGAAATGCTGGAAGTCTACATGACAAGGCAAGGTGCTGGACATGCAATCAAAAAGGACATATAGCTGCCAACTGTCACACCATGAGGTGTTACACATGTGGTGGTATTGGCCATAAAGCCAATGTGTGTGCAAGCCCAAGAAGACAGTATATGAGAAGCTTTTCATACACATCAACAAGGAGATCCAATGAAGCTAGGAAGAAGAATGTCACTAGCAGAGTTAAAGATCAAAAGACAAACAATCTCAGTCAACTCGGCCAAGGAAGCTCTAAGGTATGGGTGAAGAAAAATATCTTGTTGGATCTAAATGAAGTAGAGGATCCTGATGATAATGGCTACCATATGGCAAGCCAAGTTTGAGGTCTCTTAAAGACCTTGGCACACCATGAGTTCATTATGCTGGAGGATGAACTCAATGATGATTGGTGAGTGCTCCAAGTGTATAATCAGGTCCAAGGATCGGGGCATAATGGATTCAGACTGAGGATGTTCGGGATTGATTTAGCAGCTGTTGGAGCCAAGGCCGCAGCTAGGGTAAAAGCTGCGAATTTTGAGGAAAAAGCACAAGTATGGAAGAGAAAGTGCTAAGTTTTGAATAAGCGCCAATTTTGGAACAGAAGCAGACGGTGCGCAGTACGGTGCCAGATGGATAATCTCAGCGGAGATTACGGACCGAAAATCGCGAAGCTCGAGCGCACGTCAGAAGAGAATGAAGGTAGTTGAGTGGAAAGCCCAGCTACCACAATCAATGAAGCAATGGAGTAGAGGGCTCAGCTACCCTCATTAAGGATGAATACAGAAGTTATGGTTGCTCAGACCAAGGAGGAGCAACGGACGAAAGCATTGAAGGCGAAGGACAAAGCGCCCATACCCGTAAGCTGCACCGGAAATCATGGAGCCTGCAGGAAGCGGCGACGTGACTGCAAGCGGCGCCTACAGTACACCTAGCCATGTGCTTGGTTAGGGTTTTTGGGGATTACTGTTGGGAAAGGCCCACAGTTTTGTAAAGGTGCGACCGCCATGGCCACCTATATATATGTATAATTGTGAAGGGTAGATGTTAGTTGGTTAGTCAGTAGTCAGCTAGATAGTGAGCTAGTTGATTAAGTGAGTCAGTTAGCTAAGCCTGTGAGTATGCTAGCTAAGGTAATAGATGCTAGATGTAAGAGGGATTGATCGAGTTGATCATCCTCTGTTACGATCTTGTTGATGGTTTTCTACCGTGTTGCTAGAAAACAGGAGTTAGAGCTGGTTAGCAGTGAAGCTAATCCTTGAGTTGCAGACAGTCAGAGTCGACGTCTGAACTATTGTAACCTCTGAAGAGGAAGAGACTAGATTGAGAGAAGGGCTCCCAGCTGTGTGCGTGGAGTTTCCTGGAAAGATCTAAGGCTGCAGCTGTGTGCGCAGCATATTGTGTAATTCTATCATTTTCTGGTTAATATAAGATACTCCCGTGGACGTGGATTTCCCCGTGGAGGTGAACCTCATATTTCTCGCTATGGTGATGTTGTGATTAAAGTGATTGCCTGTTTTAGTTTAATAACAGCGTACGCAGGAACATTGCATTATCTTTATGAGTGTGTTGAGTAAGTTCTTGGAGCTTCCTTGAGGATTATAATCGTTAAGGGTCGAAGGAGTTGTTAAGACAACGACGCCGCAGCGATAGGAGATCGTATTGCTGCGACGGTCGCGCAAGTGCGACGTATAGAATATCGGCGCAGAGGTTAATTGGTCCTCGCGCAGGAGGGGAAGTACAACGCAGCTAGGCTGCCGAGCAGGAGCTTGAGCGCTGCCGCGCTCATAAGTCTGAAGAGGGGTCAGACACTCGCCTTAGAGGAATCGTCGAGGAAGAGAGAGCAGTCTCCACATTGCCTAGGTTAAGGAAACCTGATTCCTTAGCCCCCCCATAGCCACTTCGGGTGAGACCTCGAGCTGCTGCGCAGCTCGTTGCCGAGAGGGCCAGTGCGCCAAGGGGTTTTGTTGCTGCGCTTCATTAAAACCCGGGTCTGTCCAAAAAGCAGCCAACAACAGCAGTATAATAACTATATTTTGCAGCAGTGGACTTGTTTTTAAAAGCTCTCAATGATGGTTTGAACAGCAGCAGCAATGGTTAAAATTTTCATTAGCATGCAAGGACCCAAATCTGGATACATAAACAAAACTCCTATACTTGATGCTTGATGTTGATACCCTAGTTCCTATACATTGACAAGTTACACATACAGTGATGAAGTTTCAGATTGAATCTTTTTGATGAAGTAAAGCAACACAAGCTCAGGGGGAGTATATATGTGAAGTATGGAGATGACAAGATCAGACTTGTTGCTTTTTACAAATGAATTGTTGAAAAGAATACCTTTCAGCCCAATCTGAAAAGAAGCTTGATGATGACAATCTAAGTGATGACACATGATTATTGACCAAATTTTTTTTGAAGACTTCCAGCTACAGTATGAAGCAGACTCTGTGGTTAAAGAAAGGCATCTGAAAGTTTGTTCTCAGCAATTTTCTTGAAGACAAGAAGCTACAAGTTGACTTTATTCTTCTAAGGTGATCCCATGGCAAGAAGAGAGGTGGAATTCGATGGTGAAAATATTTTATCTCTGATTTTCAATGGGTATGAAGAAGAAGTTTTGGAGCAGAGGTATGAGAAGTGTGCTTGATAAGGAAGGCATGAAAATTGATACAAGTATGGTTGACAAGTTGGTTGTGCAAGAAGTGGCATAACAATAGATTGATAGTGAAGAATGAGACAAGTTGTAGACAGTGATTGTCAAGAAATTGTTTGACAAACGAAATATGGGATGAGCAGCTTGACATTGATTAGCAAGACTTTATGATGACAATATCTTCTGATGAGCAGACTGAAAATGATGATGCATTTCAGTGATCTCTTTACAGTCGGTGCATAAGTTCTTTGAAAAGTTTGATCAAGAGGTTGATGTTGGAATTATGACATACTCGTGTACTATGATAATTTTTGGTATCCAAAAGACATACTTAGTTTGACAAAGTTTTTTGATGATGACAACTTGTCTTGACAATAGATTAGATTGTCATATCGGGAAGGGAGAGTATGGTGATGCATGCTTACCTTTTATGAATTTACTAGATTGTATCCAGCTATTGAAATGATTGGCAAAGAAACACTTATCTAATTTGGAGAGCAGGTGAACCATTTGCACAAGCATATCCAGAAAAGATATTGGCATCAGAAACAACATGTAAATATGGGCATGCAAGCTTCTACTACAGTTTTTTGAAGAAAGAAACATTCAGGCATATAATCACAGTGAATTGAAGTCAAAGTCTCCAAAGGAAACAACTTATTCAAAGGATATAGCAGTACATCTGATAGGGGGAGCAATTAGACATGAAAAATTCAGCAGCAAGAATTCCGTGGATAGTATGTGTGTGACAAGTGAAAAGACAAAGGAATGATTTGCAAGAAACAACACCACTCTCAGTCAAAGATCAGTCAAAAGTTCATGCAGCATTCAAGGTTGAATTTTTTTTTGTGAAGCCATTAATGGCTCACTGACCCTTTGTCATTAATGTCAAAGGGGGAGAAGAAGAAGCCGGATAGATGCCATCAATGACAAAGGGGGAGATTGATGAATAGGATTGTCATTGATGACAACATTAATGACAAAAATTGAAGATATGACATGGACATGATGACAAAGGACAAGGCAAATGACATGAAGCACAAGTGAGCATTGATGACTTGGCAACCTGATTGACACACCTAGTCAAATGACCCATGCTGTGGTCATTTGAAGATGACTTGGACAAGACAAGACAAGAACAATTGACAAGGAATTCATGATGATGTTGGTAACTTGGCATAAGTGGAGCATGTGGGCATATCCAGTAAGACATGCTTGTGGGCATGAAAAGACAAGGAAGACATTGAATAGAAAACACATGGCACACATGGCATGGAGGATTTGGCACTTGACATGGAGGACAATGCCATAGCCTAGAAATCATATGTGTGACCTCATTGCGGGCATCTTCACAACCAAATGCGGGCATTTCCATATGAGGCTGCGGGCATCTTTTAAAAGACATGTGGGCATCTTCCTTGAAGCCACAAAGATCAGTGCGAGCATCTTTATAGTGTATTGCGGGCATCCTAAGAAGACAGTTGCGGGCATGAAAGAAGGTCTCCCTATGAGGAATATGACAAGTATATGCGGGCATTTAAAAGAAGATTGCGGGCATATCTATTGGGAGTTTAATGACCCCTGCGGGCATAAGAAAAGTGTGGACACATATGGAAGGTTAAGTATGATGGGGATAGAGGTATCATATCCACTTTGTTAATGTGGCAAAAATACCAAACTAATATATATATATATATATATATATATATATATATTTGTTGATGATAATATGGAAGCAAAAAAAAAAAATTATATATATAATTAATGAAATAAAATATCATTTAATGTTGAAGTCGGCCTCCACAAGTTAAGAAGAATTTTATGGAATAAAATATTATTTGAAGAAGTCGGCCTCCAGTTTATGTGGAAATAAAAAATGTATTATTTAATGATGAACAAGTCGGCCCCTAATATGATGGAGAAATCAACTATAAATGAAGAATGAAACTCATTGTTTTGGTGAGACTTTTAAAAAAAGGAGATCTCATGTAAAAAGAAGGGCTCTGAGTTCGTTGATCAAGCTTAGATGAGGAAAGTTCGGTGATATGTAGGAACAGTAGCAGGAGCAAAATAAAGAGGTTACTCTTTTTATCTTTTATATCTGGGTTACATGAAGACACGATGACAGTATGCCAGAATGTTGAGGATAGTTTGCTGATATCTTGGGGCTACTGTATGATGTTGAAGATTGAAATGATATGCTGATTGATACTGGATAGAATGATCATGATGTTGGTTGACTTGAACACCAGAATGATAATCTGAATGTGGTTAATGACAGTTTGATGTGTTTAAGAAAATGTTGGCCATGATGAAATAGGGACAGAATGATTGCTAGGGCAGCAGGCAGAAAGTTAATGATGACAAGATTGAATGCTGATATGACTGCTAGATGAAATCGATGATGCTGATATGTGTATGATGTTGATAATGGACAGTTTGATGATGTTACAGGGACATAATGCTTGGTTGGGACAAAATTGTAATGATGTATTGGTTGATTGCTTATTGTTAATGACATAGATAGAGATGCTGATAATTGTGATGTAATGTATGTTTGCTGACAAGCTGGGTCTTGTACAGAAATGTACTTGTAAATACAAGCAGGGTCTTGTATCATTTTCTTGGCTGGGTCTAAGAAATACTAGGCTGGGTCCTAGATAAGAGTTGGTGCTCTTGTATTTTAGTTGGTGCTGATTGACCTCACGGTTGTAGCCGTTGACCAAATACAAAAAGATTACAAAATCATATCTTGTCTCTCTTGTAATATGTTGATATGTTTTATTGATGAATGATATGTGATTAAATGACTGCTGATATATATACAATTCATTGATGAATAAGATGCTTAAGTGAATGTGAAATGATGATTTAAGATTTATTGATAAGAGATAGAAATTTAAGTGGAAATTTGGATAAAGTGTAGGGTCACTGATTCACCCCCCCCTCTCACTGCTTTGACAGAAATATGCGCCCTCCTTAGGCAAGTTAGCCTAGCCTCTTTTTGTTTATGATATGTGGAGAGAAATCTAAAAATTAAGAAGCCCTAGCTTCCGCAACTGCACAATGTCTTCTTTTCAGGTTAGCTCTGATACCATGTTAGATTTTCTACTTTTTAATCAATATTTATCTAGGATCTTAATTGAAAGAATAACATGCACAACATAACACAATAGACATAAATAATTTCCTCGAGGAAACCATAAAGGAGAAAACCCTGCAACTTCGTCAGAGATAGAATCGTCACCAATACAATATCACAAAAGTAAAACCCCAAAACAAAGATGGTCTTCTGCAGCTCCTCTTCTTTTCCTCCTATGTGAACTTGTCCTCTCTCTCACTAATGCGAACTTGTGAGTGAGTTGTTGCACGAAATTGCAAGTAGTCAACGCTCCCCAGTGTATCGTGACAAGGGACTAATCGCCTCTTGTGGATCCTTGAAATTTGGCGGTGGTGAGTTTACCAATTACTTGCAAGTTTTGGTGTAACGGCAGCCGTACTAACAACAATTGGTATCAGAGCTAGAGGTCACGAGTTCGATACACACTCGGCTCGCGCTGAGGGGGAGATTGTTGCACGAAATTGCAAGTAGTCAGCGCTCCCCGGTGTATCGTGACAAGGGACTAATCGCCTCTCGTGGATCCTTGAAATCTGGCGGTGGTGAGTTTACCAATTACCTAAAGGTTTTGGTGTAACGGCAGCCGTACTACCAACATGAGTGTGTTGTCCAAATGAGAGAGCTCCACTCTCTATTTATACTTTATCTTTCACTTGACCTTTTCACTTACTAGGTCGGCCCCAGTTGTACCTAACTGGGACGACTTCTCTAGGGGACTCAATGACCCTATTCTAATAGACTCTAGGGGTGACTATTGCCTTGACTTACAATGGAGGATTTACCTCAATGACTTTACATGACCAAATGTAATAATGACATCCCCGACCAAAGGAATAAACATCTCCGTCGGAGGTACAAATAAAATACATAATAATGGAAATATAAAATACAAGTGAATATCTTCCGAAGTTACAATTACATTAACATTACAAAAACCCAGTTTCTGAAGGTAGCTATCAATTCTGGAGTACTAAGCCCTGGGGGCTTGCTTAATCCCATATAGAGATTTCTTTAGCTTGTAAACATGGGACTCGTTATCATGCACCACAAATCCTTTAGGTTGTTGAATGTAAGTCTCTACCTGAACCTCACCATTGTGGAAGGTTGTCTTCACATCCATCTTGTGAAGTTTCCATCCTAGAACATATGCAAGTGCAATTATTGCTCGGATTGTGGTGTACCTTGCTACAAGGGAAAATGTCTCATCATAATCGATGCCTTTTTTCTAAGATAAACCTCTCGCAGCGAATCTGGATTTATACTTCTCGATGCTACCATCTGCAGTATGATTTATTTTGTAAAGCCATCGGGAAGTCACAATGGATTTCCCATCAAGTTTGGGAACAACCTCCCAAAAATCATTCTTCATTATAGAGTTGTACTCTTATGTCATTGCATCTTTCCAAACTTGTTGTTTAGCAACTTCTTCATATGAGGGTGGTTCTGAATTACTGATGTGACTCATCAGTGCAACAAACCCGAAATATCTGTAAGGTTGCTTGCGCTCTCCAGATGAGCTTGTTGGTGCTCCATGTTTCTTTGCATTTTGTAAGAAGTCTCAACACCAAGCAAATATTCTTTTAGCGGGAGGTTCATCAGGTGACCTCTCAACTAGTTCTATTGGTTTCTTTCGGATCTAGCGAATATGAGGCATCTTCTGGTTTCTCCCTCTCAAAATCTAAAGGGGGAGAATCAGACTCGGTATCCTCCATCTCTAAATAACATTGAATCTCTTTCGATCTTATGAAAGCAGCTTCCTCATGGAAGGTAACATCTCACTTGACTCCAATGTGTCTCTCACTAGGTACATATATTCAGTATGCTTTGGATGACTCGCTATAACCCACAAAGGTGCATTTATTTCCAGAAGGCTTCATTTTTGTTCTCTTTTCTTTCAGTACATGAATGTATACTGGGCTCCCAAAGATCCTAAAGTGTGAGATGTTCGGCTTCTCATTGGTAAACACTTCTTCTGGTGTTTTCTCATCTAGAATGGCACGCGGGCTTCTATTCTGGATGTACATAGCTGTATGGGAGGCTTCTTCTCATATTGTGGTAGACATATCTTGATCATGCATCATGGCTTTTGCAGCCTCACATATGGTTATATTCTTCCTTTCGACAACCCAATTTTGCTAAGGGTTGTATGGTACTGTTAACTGTCTACATATTCCTGCATCACTACATAGATCATTAAATGCATGTGAGTCAAATTCACCTTCATTATCAGACCTTAATGCACGGATGTGCTTTTCTTTTTGGTTTTCAACTAGGGCTTTAAACTCTTTAAATTTGCTAAGAGTTTCACTTTTGTCCTTCATGAAATAAATCCATGACTTCCTAGAAAAGTAATCTATGAACAATACATTATTTAAGAATCCACTTAGGGAGGGGGATGACATGGGACCACATACATCATAATGTATTAAATCTAAAATCCCTTTAGATCTAGTAATGCTATTGGAAAAACCTTTCTTAACCTTCTTCCCAACTGCACAACCCCGACATACACTATCAACTTAGGATGAACTTGCCTCTTACTAAAATCTTTCCCACTTAGTTCGGTGGATAACTTAAGTGTTATCACTTAGTTTAACTAGATATTCTTTGTTGTCACTTAGTTTAACTAGATATTCTTTGTTGTCACTTAGTTAACTCTCTTTAACTGATTCTTGATAACATCACTGTAGTGATCAATTCGATTTCTCCTTGACTTACTGAAGTGTCGTCTTTTAGTTTAACTAAAGTGAAAACACTTTAGTTAACTAGTCCTTCTTATTTAACACTTAGTTAACTAAAATCATGCTAATTGATTTACTTGAAGTGACCACTGTGAGTTATTTAGTTAATTGAGGCATATCTTTAACTGATGTTTTAACTGAAGCATTGATTGAGGCATACATTGATACTTAACTGAAGCTTTAACAATTCAAGTTCTCTTTAATTAGCTGAAGTGTCTGCATGGGAAATTTTGAATTCTCTTGATCTCTATACTTTATATTTTATTTCTTTATCGCTTACTACATGGTTAATATGTGCCAATTTTAATTATCCATCATATTACATTATATTAAGAATAATTATCGGATGCTGTGATCATATTATATTATTCCGAACCAAATGATCATATGCTAAAGTAATTCACTTTAGAGGTAATCATCAATCTCTAAAGGAGACTTAATAACAATCTAGTGATCATGGTTAATAATACATCACACAACATTAAATGATTTTAACAAGTAAAGCATGGCCTTTATATAGAAGGTCCACCTCTATATGGGAGGTCCATCCCATGGATACCTTTATATAAAAGGTTCACATGAGAATCATGACTTGACACACAAGTCCGGATCCTTGTCCAATAAGACTTTACAACATCATTACTTTGATCAATTACCTCTATGCAAGAGGAATAACCTTTACATGGAAAGCAATCAAAGTGCTCACCTCTATACGGGAGGATCAATCTTGGTTGTACAAGATTGGTTTGGATAATGTCTCATGATGATGTATATTTAATAAGCAATACCAGGATCCCACTGTCTATGCTGCACTCCTCCAAACATCATCACTATCACCTGTAGCAATATGTCACTCCAAGGAATGTTAGGATCCCACCACCAAATATGAATTTCATCACTCCCAATGCTCATCTAAACCGTTGTGAGCCTCTCCAGCATAACATGAAGCTCTTCTTGTGCAATATGCACACTGGTCATATGTCTCAGATCAATGTCACTAGTCCCATCCAACTGAATTAGATGAAACTCCCATGTCCTTCCATGTACAATGAAGGAATCAGATAACAACAATATATGCCTCTATTGTTGCTCACAATATTGAACATTGACTGCTATGATCTGACCCCAATGTGTATCCACCTCTGTCATACATCTATCCACCAAATACATGGATGTGTAACCTCCTCTGATGGTTGGTCCATATAAAGTGTACACATCTGTCTCCTCCATGACTAAGTCTCTCTCCCATAGAGGAAGCTCATGATCCTCTTGATGCAAGACAATTACTTGGTCAAAAATCCCCATGTTAACTCTCTCCTCAAGTACCTGCAAATATGAAATATCCTATGCTCAACCCCCAAATGAGGCTCCTCCATCGAACCATGAATGTAATAATCCATATACAATTGTTTATCTGAAGTGTAGGAGGAAGGGTGTGATCTTTCCAACTACCTATGAAGTCGTTCAGCCTCCATATCTGATTCTTCAAGTGCTTTTTCTGTGCTCTTCAAGGAATCATGGGAGATCTCAAACTCATTAGTGAACCCGTCAACTTGACCTTCTTCTTCTTGTAATGCACAATGGTACATCTCAACAAGCCTAAGAAGATAGTCTCTATCAGAAAGCAGGTGTATGTAGTTAGTCTTCATGGATTCCACTACCTTTCGAATGGATTCAAAATCTGCAAGGGAATATTCTATCTTCAAACTAGCATCTGCCCCTAAAGCTCTCCAACAATAATCTGTCACCAAGGCATTTGTGTAATCAAAATTTTTCATGGTTGTCCTAACATTCTCCTTACTTACCTTCAACTACCCTGCTAAGAGTTGCAGCTCATGGGAACATTCCTCCACTAATTTTTCTAATTTGTTTCCATTTTCATCCTCCCCAAATTCATCCTTTCCCGCTGCATGCTCTACTTCTGCACATTCTTCAATTGGAATAAATAATGGTTGGATATAGGTTTCTTCCTCCTGCCTTTTTTGGGCTGCCAACAAACTTCCTTCCATAGCTCTTTGCAACCACTTGTTCCCCAAGTATTGAGTCTTGTTTACATTTTATAATGGCTGATATAAAAAACCAGAATGCGTGTGGCATGAATCCACATCACATAATGCATCTTTAACAACCAAATCAACATTAGAATATTCTACAATACAATTATCCTCATGAGGAAGGGATGATATCTCTTGATGATGAAAATAAATACGACTATTGCAAAAATCAGAATTTTTGTCATACCTTAGTGTCACATATTCATCATTCCCACGTGGTGTATCCATGTAGGCATGCTACTCCACTTTGTGTTCAACTGTAAGACTCAAGCCTGCAATATGTGCTTCCCTTTGATCAAAACTTTTGTATGGATGAAAAGAGTTTTTGAACATGGCTTCATTTTCTTTATGACTCCCACATGATGGATAATTTTTACTATCCTCGTGTACATTTGAAGGATGAACAATGCCAATGTATTTACTACCTTCTGAGTCAGTTTTACCATAGAATCCTTTGGATGCTCCCATTCTATAGAATCCAAATATCTTCTTCATAAGTATTGATGCAGAGCATTCCGGTAATAAGGCTTGACACTACTGCACGTTACGCTCTATCTCTTGATATGTCTTGTCCATATTCTTATGGACCTCCCTTATCTTCTCCAATTCAAATTTGTTCTCCTATATGGTTGAGGCATGAAGGGAAGTGGGTAACAATATCCCATCTACAAGTCTATCCATTAAATATTTTTCACATTCAACACTGTATATGGATATCACATAAATAATTCTCCAACTCACGTTGAACACGCAATCCTCCATCTATCCTTACAACTCCTTCAATGTCTTCCACCGAAGAAATGAAACCATCTTAAGAGAATGGTTCTTCCCATGTTAATCTCTCCTAAAGCTACCAAGCATCCAGTTCCAACCTCATGTCTGCAACCCTTCTTCAAGTGAGGCTTATGTTCTGCAATTTTCTTCAAAGTTCTCCTTTAGTTCCCACAACTGTCCAAGACCATGATTTGATACCACTGTAATGTACCCAATTAAAAAATTAGGCACATTAACTTCAAATTTCCAATAGAGGGTAAATTGATCCCAAACACTGGCTTTTATATGGTTCACCGAAATATGAATTAATATGGATGATGGTGTGCAACCCACAATGTATATTTTCAAAACACTATGATGTGTTCAATCAGATTTGATATAGCTCTATAATACCTCTATAATATATCCTACCCAAAAATCAGAGCTACTATCTCATTTGGAACCTCCGAGAACCATTGGAATCAAAACTAGGAAAATGAGTTCAAAATTGCCCGCATAGAACGTTGGGTTTCCAACTCTTCCCCAAAACCTCCTAATAGGTTTGAATTTGACCCAAACAAATTCAGATGTAACCAAACACTCCAATCTAACCACTACTGGACTTCATAGGACTTTTATGGAAGCTTTGAACACTTTACACAGGCCTTTATAATTGAGGGTGCGTTAGCATAATTGTACATGTTAACCGACTGGTAAAATGATCATAACTTGGGAATATAGAAACCTTTCTGGATTAAATAAAAAGTGTTTCCTACTGGAAACGAAAAACTAAACACAATGGAATAGGAACAAGATCCTAAAAACACTCAGAAATGTTTGAACCAGAAGTGACTTTCGACCCCTTTTACACCGGTACAATATTGAGAACACCCACAACCATAGAAATTCCAAATACCCCAAAAATACTTCCAAACACACTCAAATCAAGACAAATGGATTTTTAACATATACCAAGGAAACTTATGAATGTTTTAGACCCATATATCAAGTTTACACAACCGTACATTGACATATTTGCTCATATTCCACCATTTGCTCATAGATTAAATTATGTTTGAATATCGAACAACATATGGGGAATAACACTATGTTTTTTATTATCAATGGAGAATTTACAGAGAATACATTGATGGATACTACAACATATGGAAATACATATAAAGAACTGCTGTAAAGAGATTAGAAGTGACTGCTACAAAATCACAGAGAAGAGAGGGAGAGTGACGCTCCAAATAAGTGATTTCCTTCCATTGTTGTTCCCTCCACAAGCAACATTTAGACCCCAAACTTAAGATATGCCACCTATAGTGCGCCACCCATCAAATATGAGTGATATACAACCATTAGATCAATCCTAATGAGATCTGGACTACCACAAGTGTGCCATACTCAAGGAGAAATCACCACAAATAATGCGCTCCGGAAACACCACAAATTCACACTTCTACTGACTGGAACTTGAACACACCTTAAATATTTCGACCCCAATATTGTAAATAAACATAAAAACCTGCAATATATCTCTGTAGAGAAATCTGAAAGTTATCTATCCTCTCAACCAATTTACCTGAAGCACAATGAAGAGATCTAAGTGACCTCCTCCTCTCTACTAGCTAGGGTGGAATATTTCACCACTGAAACTAACCACAAATGCAAGGGGCACATCTTCCAAGCTATGAAAATCCACAAGAGATTTCCAATATCAAAATCCAACAATGATCAAAAGCCCTTTCACTTGTGTCTTCATCCTTTTTATAAATCTTCATGGAGCATTTCGCCCTCATTCTATAATTCTCTCACAAATATTTAATAAAATATTAATAAATTTGTTAATTTTATAAGAGAATGACACCTTGGGACTCATTTAATTCCTCTCTAATGTTATTTGGACAAATAATAACTTCATCTACCTTGGAAATTCGAATTAGAGAGGCTTAGCTTGATTTTGGCGTAGCTACACTAGCATGTGGGCCCAACCCTCTCCTCTAGCACCCTCCTTGGCTAAATTTAGGACCTGCAACATGTCATCGGCTATCATAAGTTGTCATTGTTATAATCCTAGGGGAATTTGTAACTAAATAATTATAATTTCAATTTAGGAAGACAAAGAGTCGTAGAGACTCTAACGGATCACTAGGAATCCGAATGCTAAAAGGCACAGCAACAATGTATAAATTAAAGGTTTTGGTGAATGAAATGAATCATCTGGGAGTTATTTACCATCATGTGGTATCAGAGCTACCTGCATAACTCTTGCCATTGTCATTTTAGTCATATTTGGCCCTGCATTTTTCCTCAGGCCTGAAGGTCTGCTTGCTTCATTCTTTGCATGCTTAGTCCTTTCTGCCCTCTGCATCATTCATCATTATTCTGATAATTTGCAGACTAACATCTCTCTTTCTCGCATTCCAAGACTGGTATACGCTTTGGCATTGTCGCCACTCCTCTTTTGCTGCATATGCAATGTTTTCTTTTCTCATATGCAAACCCAAACCCTAATCTCTCCAAGAATCATTCTCTCCACGAGAGTGACATGAGACTCCACTCCAATATGACATTCTCCTCCCGCGCGTGACCTATTTGTGCATCTCCAAGCACCCATGAGCACCATTATTTGAAACCCTAATGGTGAAGACTAGTGTGAAGACCAGTGTGGATCTCTTGTGGTGATGGTGGAGACTGGAATCCTATGTTGAGTTGCGTATTACAAGTGGAGACCATTGTGAAGTGCGGCCTCTCTTCCAGATGATTGTTGCGGTTGATAATTGTCGCAACATGGAGTGGTGTGGAGATGTATTTTGGATGCGTTGAATAAAGTGAAGCTGCATGGAGCTGCAATCAAGAGATCCAAGTCATGGATCTGCCTCTGCATGTTGATCCACGCTTTTCTTGGTGTTGATACTGCAAAGACAACGTTGAGCTGGAGGAGAGATGCGAGCTTCCATAAATCATCTAAAAGAGTATCGTTGAAGGCTGAAGACTCCACTACACCTGGGTTCTGCATATACCTAGCCTCAATCCTTAGCATTTCGTGGAGCTTCCCTCTCCTATACATTGAATATTGAAGATTGAACTGGAGCTCACATCCTCCATTATTGCTGCAATGTATTGTAGACCATTGATGGTATTGCATATGACTATTGGCTGTGTGGATCTGGAGTATGAGATATGAGTAAGGACTAGTGTGTATCGTGTTCAAGACTATGACAGTTGATTGTTGCGACCTAACATTGTGACTCCATTTGAAGATCACAAATTGTCGTGACTGTTTAAGACTGCGATGGTATTGTGGAGTTGTTGTATAAATTAAAGGTTTTGTTGCATCTTATTCTAGACCATTTGGAGTTGTATTGTATATTATTGATGACATATTTTTGAAGAACTGTGAGCTGCAACCTGTGTAGAATTAATTGTGTTGAGTCTCATTCCTTATAGAGTTTCGGGGCTGCTGCAAAACTACATCTTCATTCTATAGAATGTGAGAATGATATTTTGTATAAGTGAGTCCATCACAATGTACTAATTGTATTGTATTCTTTACAAAACAATTTTTTATTTATAAAGAGTTGAAGAGGTGTGAGAGGAAAAGTTGTAGTGCTGCAAAAATTGACTTGTAACCTATTTGTAAAGAAGGGTGCAGAAACTCAATCTGCGACCTATCCATTTTCAGCCATACATTTTCCCTAATAAGTTGCAGGTTCAAGATGCATTCAATAACATCTGTTGTTGGTGCTACACTCACCGATAAAGATACATTTCCAGAATGGTGGAGGAAGATTAAGGATGCGTATGTCTACAATGACTTGTGGGACGACATTTGTGAAGGAAATACCACTCTCAGCGACGAAGGCACTGTCATTACTTCAACTCCAAATCCTCCAACATCAGAGAAATATCTTGCTATTTGGAAGTCCAAAGACAACAAATAATTAGCCATGATTTCTGCCACTGTCAGTGAAGAGGTGAGCCAACATATTATGCCTAGAAAGACATATTATGAAGCTTTAAAAACTCTAAAAGATTTGTATGATTCACACTCTGAAATGGATTTCATTCAATTAATGTTAAAGCTATTCAGTCTTGAAGTAAAAGATAATGACCCCATGTTGGTTGCATCTGAGATAAGAGCAATCATACACAATATTCAAGCCTTTGGTATGAAACTAGACCTTCCACTTCCAGCATTTGTAAAATATCTTTATCTTACTCACTCAAATTACCTTGAATCCTTGCAAGCAAGCGACAAGTTCAAAGACCTCACATTTGACATCCTGGTAGAGAAGATTGCAGACAGAGAAAAAGATTTTGGAAAGAAGACAAGTGAGAGTACTGCAAAATATCTTTGCTTTGCTCAGAAAGAAAAGAAAAATCCTAGATACCCTTCCAAGGGAGATAGCAGTAAAAGAGGCAGAGCAAGAAGAAATTTCAAAGGAAGAGGAGGAAGAAACAACTCAAATAAAAGATCAGATTTTAAGTGCACACACTGCGGAAAGAGTGGACATGAAGCAGATCAGTGTTGGGCATCTTGGAACTCCATCAAAGGTAGACATAATCATAATAAAAAAGATAAGAATAAAAACCAAGAGGTTCATAAAACCCCTAATTCTACTCATTGTATTGTTGCACATTGTAATCTTGGAATTAATGAAATGACTTCTCTTTCACCTTACAAAGATTGTTCGTTTCTTGATACTGGTGCAACATCTCATATGACTTTTAGAAAAGATTGTTTTGAAGAACCGAATGAAATTTCAAATGGCATAATGTACTTTGCAGATAAATCTAGCCTCGAACCACATGGAATTTCCTCAATTAGGATTAAGTTGCCCAGATTCCCTGATTTCATATTAAAGAATGTTCTCTATCTTCCAGAGTTGCAGAGAAGCTTGTTGTCCTTCGTGCAGATTCAACAACAAGGCCATTCCATACACATGTTTGATGGGATTGTGGAGATAAGAAAATCCTCTTACAACAAGGTCGTCATGATTGGTTATGAAGATGGACAACTGTTAAAGTTGAGAGGCTCTTCTGCAAGAGTTCAAAACTTTGCCTATATCTCTCAGCATGAAGAAGGTAATATGTCATCCAGTTTACTATGGAATGCTAGATTTGGTCATCTGAACTATAACAATATTAGATTTTTAAGAAATAATGGTGTCTTTGGTTTTCCCACCATTCCTAAGCAAAAGAACAAATGTGATGCATGCATACTAGGAAAACATAGTAAGCAACCATTTCTAGAGCCAAAATTCAGAGCATGTAGAAAGTTAGAACTGATTCATTCTGACTTATGTGGCTCCATGCCAATTCCTTCTGCAAATGGTAATAGGTACATTATGACATTTGTTTATGACTATAGTAGAATGTGTTGGGTATACTTGTTGAAGACAAAATCTGAAGCATTTCATTTTTTCAAGAAGTTTCATGCATTGATAGAAAATCAAGCACAAGCACATATTGGTACATTCAGATCTGATAATGGTAAAAAATATACATCCAAGGCATTTGAATACTATCTTTGAAAACATGGAATCACACATCAAACTTCAGTTCTATACAATCCCCAACAAAATGGTATAGCATAAAGGATGAATATAACTTTAATTAATACAACATGCTCGATGATGTTTTTCAAGAATGCGAAGCTAATGTTTTGGGGTGATTTAGTCCTATCCGTAGCATATTTGAGAAATAGAAGTCCTTCTCATGTTCTTGAAGAGAAGAATCCACATGAAATATGGTTTGGACACCTTCCTTTGGTTAGCCATCTTAGAGTTTTTGGTTCCAACTGCTATGCCTTAATACCAAAGGAGCAAAGAAACAAGCTTGGTGCTAGAAGTAGAAGATGTATTTTCTTGGGGTACTCACAAACTTCCAAGTCATATCGTCTTTATGATGAGATAAACAAGAATTTTTATTTTATTTCCAGAAATGTAATTTTTCTTGAAGTTTAAAAATGACAATTCTATTGAAAGACAGCTTGATCATCTAGAGAGGTTTACTCATCTAAAGACATATTATTAATGTGATAATGAAATTCCAGATATTGAAGGGGGCATCAATATCTTGGATCAATCCATGGAATTTCCATTTGAAGCAACACCAACAACTCCTCATGAAGAGAATGATGAAGAAGAAGTTCCTTCCACTTCAACTGAACATGAGACTCAACTGGATGATGTAATCAAGAGGATTGGAAGATTGAAACTAGAAGAGAATAATGCACCACTAGCTGATCAACTTGGACCATCAAGGAAGATTCCGAAATGGGCCCCAAAGACACTTGAAATTGTCCATGCAGATGAATTAGGAAAGACAGGAACAAGAAGCTCAACTAGACAAGAAGATGGAGGAAATGCAGAGAACTCAGGTGATGACATGGATGTCTCATTTGATTGTGAATTGAAAATTTCTGCTATATTTGAACCAACTTCCATTGAAGAGGCTTCTACTCATGATGAGTGGAAAGAAGCCATGCAAAATGAGTATGATACATTCATAAAGAATGGAACTTGGAAGCTGGTTGATCCTCCAGTCGGAACCAAACCAATTGGAAGCAAGTGGGTATACAAGAACAAATATAAATTAGATGGCTCACTTGACAAACACAAAGCAAGGCTTGTGGAAAAAGGCTATGCATAGAAAGAAGGAATTGACTATGAAGAAATGTTCTCTCCCAAAACAAAATGGGGCACCATCCGTACTATACTTTCATTGGCTACACAAAATGGTTGGAAAGTTCAACAGATGGATGTAAAGACTGCATTCTTGAATGGAGACTTGAAAGAAAATGTCTTCATGTCTCAACCAGAAGGTTTTCTTGTGAAGGGACAAGAACAAAAGGTATGCAAACTTGTCAAGTCCTTGTATGGCTTGAAACAAGCACCTCGAGTATGGTATGAAAAGCTAACCGAGCATTTTCTAATGCTGAATTTCAAACATTGCAATCTTGATGACGCAACATTATTTGTAAATAAAGTTGGAATATCTGTTGTGTTTCTTGTAGTATATGTGGATGATCTTTTGATGACATGGAACAATGAAAGTTATATAGCATCCATAAAGAACGACTTAAAGAAAGGCTTTGAAATGACTGATATGGGACATCTTCACTATTACTTAGGAATTGAAGTGACTCAACATCCTAAGTACATATTCATTTCTCAAAAAAAGTATATTGGAGAACTATTGAACATATTTGGCATGAAAGATTGCAACCCGCTCTCAACTCGGATGGAACAAAATAATTCGAGGACGCAACCAAGTATCAACATCTTGTAGGAAGCCTTATCTATCTTACTACCACCAGTCCAGACATTTCTTATGTTGTTAGCATTCTTTCATGGTTTATCACAAACCTTGTGAAGGGCATTGGTCTGCAACAAAGAGAGTTCTAAGATACCTGAAAGAGACTCAAGATTTTGGACTCAAGTATTCTAAGGTGGATGACTTCAAACTTATTGAGTACTTTGATTCAGAATTTGATGGTGACAAAGAAACAAGAGTGTCCAGTTTTGGATACATGATGGGTCTTGGATCAACAGCTGTCTCCTAGAGATCACGCAAACAATCAGTTCCAGTAGATTCAACAACAGAGGCAGAATATGTAGCTGCTGCAGAAGCAACCAAAGAGATTGTGTGGCTCATGAAGATACTTGAAGACTTGCTGGAGAAACAAGAGAACTCTAGTCCACTTTTGATTGAAAACACTTATGCAATCAAGTTGGCCAAGAATCCTAGATTCCATAATCAAACCAAACATATCAACGCAAAGTATCATCTGATTCGACATCATGTAGAATCCAAGACAGTTCATTTACGTCATTGTTCCACAAATGATCAAATTGCAAATATTTTCACCAAATCACTTGGACGAGAAAAGTTTGAAAGATTTAGAACCATTCTCGGACTTACAAACATCCCTTTGGATTAAGGGGGGGGAATGTTAGAATCCTAGGGGAATTTGTAACTAAATAATTATAATTTCAGTTTAGGAAGACAAAGAGTCGTAGAGACTCTAACAGATCACATGGAATCTGAATGCCAAAAGGCACAACAATAATGTAAAAATTAAAGGTTTTGGTGAATGAAATGAATCATCCAAGATTTATTTACCAACATTCGTAAGCTATCATAGGACTTGATTCTTGTCATTAGTTGTCATAGGTTTTCATAGATTTTATATTTTTAGCCCGGGGAGTTACAACCCATGACATGCCTCCATGATAAGATTGCTTCCACCTTGGATGGGAGTTACACCACATATTTGGATTCATTCCTTCACTAATGTGCCCTCCTTGCCCAATTGTGTCTAATTCCACCTTATAATTCTAATTTGGGGGAGTTACAACTCACATGGTGCCCAAATCAACCTCCTTCTATCCCCTCCTTGTCCAATTTTACCTAATGTTGCATCATTTCACCATTTGGACATCAACTATACAAATATTTGACCCACATTACCACCTTGATAATTTTTCATGACTTTACCAAGTGACTTAGGCCAATTCATCCCCCCTAGTCTAATGGAGTGGTCCATAGAAAAAATTTGGGGACATTACAGTCCTCCCCGCCCAAGATTGCTTGTCCTCAAGCAATTTAAAGCTGAGAGTGGTAATGTTTTTCCTTCTTCCCCAACTTGTGCTCATTGATTTTTCTTCCTCCTTCCTTAGTGATGAATATTCATAAGGCTGCAATTTCAAGTGGACCAAGTCATCAACTCTATAGTCCAAAATCTGAGCCACATTAAGGATGAAAATGGTATCATGGCTCCAAACCAATCGAAAGGAGGTGAAGTATACCCTACTCACTGTATGGTCCTGCAAAGTACTGACATAGAAAAAATCCCAACCAATGGCAATAAGAAGAGAGGCTCTATACTGCAACCACTCAATCAACAACCCAACAACTGGTCTGCTAAGAATCTCATAATTTGAAATAAAAAAATGACTCTCAACTCTGGGTCTACTGCTAAAAATGTGCCCTGCACTGTAACTCTAATATCCCCAACTAATCTCAAAAAGGGAACCACCATGTTGCTGCTGCGCAACTCTAATCATAATCATCCCCTCTAGAGATAGATCCATATCCCCAAATGTCCTGCCAATAACTCAGCCGAAACAACTGAGTCCCAAAATGATCCCAGGGTCCCAAATGAACCTAAGAAATGTAGAGTGTCTAAGACATCTGAACCCAACAATACCAGGATCCCATTGTCTGTGATGCACTCCTCCAAACATCATCACTATCACTTGGAGCAATATGTATCCAAGGAATTCTAGGATCCCACAACCAAATTGGAATTTCATCACTCCCAATGCTCATCGGAACCTCTATGAGCCTCTCCAGTATAATATGAAAATCCTATTGTGCAATCTACACACTAGTCATATGTCTCAGATCAATGTCACTCGTCCCATCCAACTGAATCAGATGAAACTCCCATGTCCTACCATGTATAATGAAGGAATCATATAATGACAATAGATGCCTATGTTGTTGCTCACAATACTGAACATTGACTACTATGCTCTGACACCAATTTGTATCCACCTTTGTCATACATCTATCCACCAAATTCATGGATGTGTAACCTCCTATGCTAGTTGGTCCATATAAAGCGAACACATTTGTCTCCTCCATGACTAAGTCTCTCTCCCATAGAGGTAGCTCATGATCCTCCTGATGCAAAACAAGTACTTGGTCAACATTTCCCATGTCAACTCTCTCCTCAAGTACCTGCAAATATGAAATATCCTCATGCTCAACCCCAACATGAGGCTCCTCCATCGAACCATGAATGTAATCAACCATATACAACTGGTTATCTAAAGTGTAGGAGGAAGGGTGTGATCTTTCCAAATCCCTATGAAGCTATTCAACCTACATATTTGATTCTTGAAGTGCTTTTTGTGTGCTCTTCAAGGAATCATGGGAGATCTCAAGCTCATGGGTGAGCTCGTCAACTTGACCTTCTTCTTCTTGTAATGCACAATGGTACATCTTAGCAAGCCTAAGAAGATGGTCTCTATCAGAAAGCAGGTGTATGTAGTTAGTCTTCATGGCTGTCACTGCCTTTCAAATGGATCAAAATATGCATGGAAGATTCTATATTCAAACTAGCATTTTCCCCTAAAGATTTCCAACAATAATATGTCACCAAGGCATTTGTGTCATCAAAATTTTTCATGGCTATCCTAACATTCTCCTTTCTTACCTTCAACTGCCCTGCTAAGAGTTGTAGCTAATGGGAATATTCCTCCACTATTTTTCTAATTTGTTTCCATTGTCATCCTCCCCAAAATCATCATTTTCCCCTGCATGCTCTACTTCTGCACATTCTTCAAATGGAATAAATAATGGTTGGAGATAGTTTTCTTCCCACTGCCAACAAAATTGCTTCCCATAGCTCTTTGCAACCACTCGTTTCCCAAGTCTTGATTCTTGTTTACATTTTATAATGGATGATAAAAAAATAAGAATGCTTGTGGCATGAATCCACAACACATAATGCATCTTTAATATCCAAATCAATGTTAGAAGATTCTACAATACAATTATCCTCATGTGGAAGGGATGCTATCTATTGATGATGCAAAGAAATATGACTACTGCAAAAATCATAATTTTTGTCATATCTAGGTGTCACATCTTCATCATTCCCATGTGGTTGATCCGTGCGGGCATGCTGCTCCACTTTGTGTTCAAGTGGAAGACTCAAGGCTACAATATGTGCTTCCCTTTGATCCAAACTTTCGTATGGATGAAAAGAGTTTTTGAACATGGCTTCATTTGTTTTAGGACTCCCACATGATGGATTATTTTTACTATCCTCATGTACATTTGAAGGCTGAACAATGATAATGGATTTACTACCTTTTGAGTCAGTTTTACCATAGGAGCCTTTGGATGCTCCCTTTTGAGAGAAGCCAAATATATTCTTCACAAGTCTTGATGCAAAGCATTCCGGTAATAAGTCTTGATATTGCTGCAAGTTATGCTCTATCTCTCGATATGTTTTTTCCGGATTCTCATGGACCTCCCTTACCTTCTCCAATTCAAACTTATTCTCCTTTATGGTCGAGGCATGAAGGGAAGTGGGTAACAATCTATGATCTATGAGTATGTCCATTGAATATTTTTCACCTTCAACACTATATATGATATCACATAAAGAATCCTCCAACTCATGTTGAACATACAATCCTCCATCTATCCTTACAACTCCTTTATTATCTTCCACCGAAGAAATGAAACCATCTTAAGAGAATGGTTCTTCCCATGTTAATCTCTCTTGAATCTCCCAAGCATCCGGTTCCAACCTCATGTCTACAACCCTTCTTCAAGTGAGGGTTATGTTCTGCAATTTTATTCAAATTTCTCATTTTGTTCCCACAACTGTCCAAGCTCATGATCAAATACCACTCTAATGTACCCAATTAAAAATTTATGCACATTAACATCAAATTTCCAATAGAGGGTAAATTGATCCTCAAATTAATCCCAAACATTGGCTTTTATATGGTTCACTATAATATGAATTAATATGTATGATGGTGTGCAACCCACAATGTGTATTTTCAAAAAAATATGATGTATTCAATCAGATCTGATATAGATCTGTAATACCTCTGTAATATCTCCTACCCAAAAATCAAAGCTACTATCTCATTTGGAACCTCTGAGAACCAATTGGAATCAAAACTAGGAAAATGAGTTCAAAACTGTCCGCATAGAACGCTAGTTTTCCAACTCTTCCCCAACACCTCCTAACAGACTCAAATTTGACCCAAACAACTTTAGATGGACCCAAACACTCCCAATCTGACCACTAATGGACTTCAAAGGAATTTTATGGAATCTTTGAACACTTTACACAGACCTTTATAACTGAGAGTGAGTTAGCATAATTGTACATGCTGACCGACCGATAAAATGATCATAACTTGGGAATACATAAACCTTTTTGGATGAAATAAAAAGTGTTTCCTACTGGAAACGACACTTCCTACACAATGGAACAGGATTAAGATACCAAAAACACTCCTAAATGTTTGAACCAGAAAGTGACTTTCGACCCCTTTTACACTGGTATAAGATTGAGAACACCCACAACCACAAAACTTCCAAATACCCCCAAAATACTTTAAAACACACTTCAATCAATCCAAATGGATTTTTAACAAATACCAAGTGCTCCTATGAAGGATTCATACCCATATATCAAGTTTACACAACCATACATTAACATATTTGCTCATAGTCCACCATTTGCTCATAGATTAAATTGTGCTTGAATATCGAACAACATATGGGGAATAACACTATGATTTTTATTATCAATGGAGAATTTACAGAGAGTACATTGATGTATGATACAACAGCTAGAAATACATAGAAATAACTGCTGCAAAGAGAGTAGATATGGCTGCTACAAAACCACAGAGAAGAGAGGGAGAGTTACTGCTCCAAATGAGTGATTTCCTTCCACTATTGCGCCCTCCACAAGCAATATTTCGACCCCAAAATTCAGATATGGCACCTAAAGTGAGCCCTCCATCAAATATGATTTTATATATAACCATTATATTATTCCTCATGATATTTTGACAGCCATAATTTCGCCATCTCAAGCAAAAATCACCACAACAATGCGCTCCGGAAACACCACAAATTCACACTTCTATTGACTGGAACTTGAACACACATTCAAGATTTCAACCCCACTATTATAAATGAACATAAAAAATTGCAATACAACTATGTAGAGAAATATGAAATTGATTTCTCCTCTCAATCAATTTCCATGAAGCACAATGAAGAGATCTAGGTGACCTCCTCCTCTCTACTAGCTAGGGTGGAATCTTTCACCACCGAAACCAGTCACAAATGCAAGGGGCACATCTCCAAAGCTACGAAAAGACATAAGAGCTATCCAAAATAAAAATTCAACAATTACCAAAATCCCTTTCACTTGTGTCTTCATCCTTTTTATAAATCTTCATGGAGCATTTCCCCCTCATTCTAGAATTCTCTCACAAATATTTAATAAAATATTAATAAATAATATTTTTATGAAAGAATGACACCTTGGGACTCATTTACTTCCTCTCTAATGTTATTTGGACAAATAATAAATTCCTCTACCTTGGAAATTCGAATTAGAGAGGCTTATCTTGATTTTGGGGAAGTTACACTAGTATGTGGGCCCATCCCTCTCCTCTAGTGCCCTTCTTGGCTAAATTCAGGACCTACAACATGTCATAGGCTATCATAAGTTGTCATAAGCTGTCATAGGACCTTATTCTTGTCATAAGTTGTCCTAGATGTCATAGGTTGTCATAGATTTGCTATTTTTAGCTCGAGGAGTTACAACCCATGAGATGCCTCGATGATAGGATTCTTTCCACCTTGGATGGGATTTACACCACATATTTCGATTCATTCCTTCACTAATGCGCCCTCCTTGCCCAATTGTGTACAATTCCACCTTAGAATTCAAATTTGAGGGAGTTACAATTCATGTGGGGCCCCACAGTACCACCTTGATATTTTTTCATGACTTAACCAACTTACTTAGGCCAATGCATCCCCCTAGTCCAATGGAGTGGACCGTAGCAAAAATTTGGGGACATTACAGTACAAGTCAAAGGAAACCTCAGATTGATTGTCAGTATGTCAAGCAAGTGATTTGGGAACAAGGTCTTAATCATCCCCAAAAAATAGATTGAAAAATCTAATTAATTCTTTAATTATTCTTATGACTATTGCTGAACTTGCATGTTTGAGTTTCATATTTATAGTTCACTTGGCGAATCCACTTAATTCAAATCATAAAAAATATTTCACAAAAAGAAATCCTTAAGAAATTGTCTATCCTATTTTAGATTTTTTATAGAATTTCAAGTATGATATTGTAGCTTCGTTATTCACACTAGCTAGTGTAGAAATGCACTTACTAAGAGTAGTGGAACTCTTAGTAACAATTTGTGAGTAATGATGTGTGCATGCAAATAAAAACAGTAAATAAAAATGAAATACCCAAAATTATTGCAGTAAAATATAAACTAAACTAAAACTTTAAGCATCCATTCATTAGATATTCAACAAACAAGGGTTACGAATCAAAGAATGCTTTTTCTTTGATGTAATTTACAATATGGGTTTACCTTGAAATAGTGAGAATTCATGGGCCCTTGCAGCTATAGAAATGGTGGTGGTCTGGGTCTCCATTGTCTCTTTCTCTCCACCGAATGATCACGGGTAGCCAAAACTCAACTATGGGGGAATACAAGCTCAAATATGGAGGCTAGGATTCTGTAGGAATTCCGATAGAGTTTCGGAAGAAAGAGTGAGGTTGTTTGAAATGGGGCCCTCCACCACCTTTTATAACAATTTTGGGTGGTGGTTTCTCTACCTTTGGTTTTGGGAAGCCACTAGTATTGGTTAGTCGTTTTTTTACTTTTTCCCTCTTTTTCTTTTATTTTGAATATTTTCCCCTTTTTCTTTTTCTTTTCTTTTCTTTTTTGAAGATTTTGCTTATTTTGAAGGATTTTTCTTTATTTTGATGAGGGAAATAATTATTTTTTTCCCATATGATTGTAAACTTAGGGATTTTGGGTTTGCGGAAGCCAAATGTTAGGGAAAAATGGATGAACGGGTTATGTGACTAAGGGGATGAGCTAGTTGATCAATTTTTGGGTGTTAATAGATTTCCCCCTGATGTGTGAGGGCATGAGCTCATCGTATGGCCGATAGACATCATAGGTTTTGACTTTTTCCAGGGTAGTGAGCATTGTGGTGGTGGAGAATAGACACTGGTCGGAGAGTGGAACAAGGGCTTCATATGAATTGCAAGGGATATAACTGCAAATACAAATCCTTAATAATGGATGAGGTACAAATATCTCAAATATATGGACGAGGCAGGCATACCCATGCTCGTTTAAATGTATCAATATATACAAATAATAATGGTGAGGCCCAAAGGGGACTTGAAATATACATAGATAACTGTTGTGTACATCATAATGATCTGGAGGGGACAACAAGTTGTAATGTACTCATGGTCCAACCATGAATGATTTGAAGAACTGATACATGAAATAATGACATTCATCCTGAATGTGGTTTCACAACAATTGATGCTATGTTGGATCTGAAGGGGTCCAACAACTAGATGGACTCAATGACTTAAAGTCGGAACCCCAGAGGTACTCTGGACTACATCTGAACTGGATACTCTAGGAAACATATAACTGAAGGGCTTCCAAACACTATCGCCAATGCATCCCAAATATCCACAGGAACATACTACTGGAAGGGTTTCAAATAGACTCGCCAATGTGATAGAGTCGAGGGTCATCCGGGGTCTTCGACTAATGACTGAATGGACCAACACCCTGTATGAATCTCAATGGTGCGATGATGGAGCTGAGGTCGAGCACGTGAGAAAAAACCATGTTAAGGGGAACTAAGGACTCCCCTCAAATGGTTCGTAGGAACTCACCACTGATGGTGATGAGGCTAAGGTACAGGGCACCTCTAGGTCTATCCTCTGGAATAGATGTGCTGGCGTCGATAGAGGGAGACCTACAACTACCAAGGTAATGAGGTTTCCTTGATAGGAGCACGAGGGATACAACCAATATGTGATGGAATTGGAGCTAGTACTGAGACACTGTTTGGGGATACGAGGGCCATGGAGTAATGGGACTCAAACTTCCTTTGTTCAGAGTATGACAACAAGGTTGACCTGGCAACATATGAAACTAACCTAGGGGGAAGGGGATCATAGCTTAAGGGATCGGGGACTGTGATGACAATGAGGGATACCCAGAGGGGGGACTCCAAGGGTGACACATTGCGGAATAATCTGAACAAAGGAGACCATAATGGGGAATGCTACCATAATATGGGACTACATGTGATCTGCAGGGGCGCCGAAAGACACCATTTGGGCCTTCTTATGTTTTAATTGGCTCAAAGAAGGGATAAAAGTGTGCTCTATATGGTACCGTTGTGTGGATTTTATCGATCCCAATACGGTGGATGCTCGTGGGTGCTTTCAATTTTAGAGAGTCTGGAAGTAGGAAGAAGATTCCGAGAGTGTTCTTTTTCGTAGGTTAGTCCCCAAATCCTGAAAAATCATAAAAGTATGCAATGGGGAACTCTTCTAGCTGAAGGCACTAGAGTATTCTTTTTCGTAATTAGTCCATTTGGCCCAGAAAAGGGGTAAAATTATACCGAATAGACTCCCTTTTAGATACTTTAACGAGCATGAAAGGAAGCAATATTTCTAGGCGATCTTTTCATTCTTTAAGGAGTCAGAAACGAGCTTAACATAAACTCCCTAAGTGCTTTTTTTGTAAATGATCCGCTCGACCTAAAAAAGGGATAAATGTATACCAGAAAGACGTGAAAGTCAAGTAAGGAGGAAGTGTTTGGAGTGGGGGAATATGAATGAGTGGACCATTAAAAGGATGATTGGAACAATGATGGGGCCTCCTTGCGGGGAGATGAATGGCGGTAAAACAATGCAATTACTGCAGTGTCGAGGGAGCAAAGGGCTCGTGAATATGCTGCGAGAGATAAAACGGGGAAAAAGATATAGGGAACCTCCGACATACCCGATGGCATGCAAATAGAGGCAGGGTTCATGTAAAGGATGATTGATAACAAAGTATGTGAGAACGAGAAATAGTCTCAAGCATCATCACAGACATGAAATTCTGAATCCGGTGGTGCGAAAGGTGTGAAAAACAAAGGTCGAAGGGAGAAAAAGAGGCCATAATGGGCCATAAATGAGGGGGACCCCACCTTCCACATGTCATTTTCAATGTTGATAGTTGGAGGTGTGTAGAGGGGCCCAAGAAAACAACTGCTGATTTCTCCTAATCTGACTGGCGGAATCGACTTCTACGACTTCCAGGTAAGCCTTTGCGCCTTTCTTGTCATTTTTAGTGGTTTATTTTTGTATTTTTGGCCTCTAAGGGGCCTCCTTGAGGCGGGATAGGGATGTAAATGCCAGAGCACACTTTTCGAGGGGAAAAGCACTCTCCGGAGCACTCCTTTGGGCTAGACATGTGCACTCTGGAGCACGCCTTTTCCCTAAAAAGGTGATCTCCAGGGCACACCTATTAGGAAAAAAGACACACTCTGGGGCACACTTTTCATCCTGACAGGCGTGCTTTGGCCCTGAGGTGAGACCTTTGCTTCATGTGGTATTGATTGAGGGTTTTGGTGTGGGATTCGTAGGATTCCTAGAGTTAACTGGTGAGAGCGGGAGCTTGGGCCGCTGTTGGATCAAAAAAATGATGATCAGTTCATGTAGGACACGTTGGCCCAATGCGGGCTGCTAAAGTTTGCGAGAGTGCCTATCATGCGCACGACCAATCTCCTACTGAAAAAATTGATCGAGTTTTGGGATGACAACGTAGTGGCATTTGTGATACAAGGGCAGCGGATAGAGACCACCTTGACAAATGTGTACCTCTTGACGAGGCTCCCGCGCATAGCCGAGGGAGCCGAATGACATCTCAATGGAGGACATGCTGGAGTGGCATTGTTATGCAACCACGAATGTGAATGACAATGCCATTCTGATATGTGGCATAGAGAGATTAGATACACTGGCTATAGTCATTGTGGTGGTGCGGTTATTGGAGTTGAAAGTGCCCCATAAGGTGTCAAGTGGTCAGATGATGCTAGTGGAGCAGGTTCTAGCAGGGACCTATTTTGGATGGGGGCAGATGTATTTTATGGTTGTTCGACGAGAGATGAACAATGTAAGCTATGGGGGAGGGGATTTATGCTATACCTCGTTTGTGTGCTCCTTCTTCTTCGAGCGGGTACCAACACTCTGACTGCACATTGCAGTCTGCAATGGTGGGCCCACTAAGCCGAGGATGCAATGATAGTGGGAGATTATGACCCATGGGGGTGGAGGACTGGTGGGCCAGTTCTTTACTTGAAATATTTTTACATAGTGGCGGTAGTTACCAGTAGTCATTGAGGACTACCCATATGTAGGGATGGATTAAAGGGGAGATACAAAAATACCACGACGTCTTGGTCAAGCCTGGGGACTGGATGATATGTATACAATTATTTTTATAGTACTATACTTTATACTTCATAGCACATATGATAACTAGAGTTTTTGATATGGTGATGATACTAATGAATTACTTATGTGTGTGCACATGTGGGACCGAGGCCCCCAATGGGCTATCATAGACGAAGGGGCAGAGTAGAGGGTATTGACCTTCCCGGTCATGGACATCTCCGTTAGTGGAGCACCTCAACGAATTTGGAGTCACTGTGAGTGGGGATTGATCAACTGCTGGATGGTGTAGTAAATGATGATTGGCAGCGGCTAGACCAGGTCCTGATCGACATATGTTACGATGCTCTGCGGGATTGGAGTTCGATTATGCGGTGGATCACGATGGCGACCGAGACTGTGAGAGCCAGGGCCCGAGGTGATGCGCCCTACGATGATGAGGAGGAGACGACTGGCGAGGATACAGAGTAGTAGGAGGAGGAGGACGATGCAGAGGGCTCAGATGCTTAGTAAGCAGTTTGTGGAACTACCCCCAAGGCTCTGAACATGGGGAATTTTGATGTACTCAGCTTGCATTAATTATGAGGAAGCTGTTGGGGCTTGTTACCACCTAAGTTGTACTTAGGTGGACTCCTTGTGAACCTTAGAAGACTTGAACAACTCACCTTGTTCATTGCCAGAGTTCAGAAGTTCATCAGGCCAAACTCTTGGCCCTTTGTAAAATTTACATGTCCAAACCCCCGTGGGGGAATTGTAATAAGTTGGTCTAAGCATGGTAATTTTCTAAAAGGATTGGCTTACCTTAGGTTTAGCTATAAAGGGTATACTCTAGAGTTTTTTTACTTAGGAATTATGCGTTGCGCTTCAATGGCGTATAATTTCTGAGTTTTTCACTCATAGCTCCAAAGATGGAGTATTTTCCATGGTGGTCGAACCTTAGGAGGTTATTAAATACTGGGTGTCTATGTATTTTTAACATGCTAGACATCAATAATAAGTCGTATGGGCATGCACTAGGTCCCCTAGGAGGTTGAGTTCATTCCGGGAAAAATATTTTTTTTCGTAAAATTAGACCATTTTTTAATGGTTTAATTGGAAAATTTCAAATTGTAAAACAAGTATGGTATGGAAATGGAATTTGGCACAGAGGTGCTCGTTTTCACGCTCAGAGCATCCTCTTTACCCCGGATCACACTTTTCCTAGGTTTTGGGTGATTAAATTATCACTTATGGCATTTTCCCCTAAAGAGGCAGCAAAATGACCATTAAATGCTAAAAGTGCTACAAAATGCACAAAGGACAAATTGTGAAAATCGAAAAAAAACATGTTTTAAACATTATGAATGAGGTGGAAAATTTTCACATGAGGAAGGTGACTTAGTGAAATAATTAAAGCATGTGTTTTAAAGTCAAATGACATGGTGGCATATTGCACAAGATTTAGTGAGTGTGCTCTCATGGCTTCACGTGAGGAATATATCACATATCTCAAAAAAATTGGCGATTTGAAGAGGTGGCATTATCTCGATGAAGGGTGACAATTCTAAGAGAGGAGGTGCATCTCTCCATGCGAGGTGGCACCCTCCTCCATCAATCAACCAATCAAGATCCCATGTATTTAGGATGTAACTCGCCCTCACTCAGATTTGGGCTGCCATTTGTAACAATTCGCCCTCCCTCCTTGATGTGCCCTCCTCTTCCTCATGTGCTATAGAAGCAAGAGCATTCCATCACTTTAGGGGATGGAGAATAGAACCGCTGCTCTTGTACTATTTGACATTTTGTGCTTTTGTTGAATAAGATTTGTGAAGGCTTTGGAGGCTCATGGTTGCATTTTCCCCTCTGGTTGTGATTGTTGATGAGTATTGAGGTGATATCTAGTTAGCTTACTTTCTCTTTTGCAAGCTTGTAGATTAGATCTAGCTTTCTTTGAATAAGTATTTGTAGCTGTCAATTTACTTATTTATGTTCATGCTTTCAAGATTTTAGGAGTAATATGTTGTATTTGGCTATACTAGTATTGTCCTTGTCTTTATTGATGAATGTACTAGATTTATCTTGTTTGCTTTGAGAAGTGTGTAGCTTTGCAGGTTTCCTAAGGTGAAGGGAGTTTGGAGCTCGGTTTCATCCACATTATCTCCACTACATTCGAACATTTGGATCTAATAAGTCTTGTTCCATAGATTCCTCTTCCCCTTCATCTTCTATTTAAGCTTGAGCTTGAGAGTCTCTTTTCTACCATCTCTTAAAATTTAAAATTTATTTTGGTTACATGGTTTCTTTTTTTCTTAGTAAAAGTTAGATCCACAAAGTATAAATATTTAATCTTCTTTTATTTAGCATATATATCAGATCTAGAATGCTTTCAAAGTCTCCTTTCAAACTAGATCTAGATTGTCATTCTAAAGTACTTGTTTTCATAAAAATTTCCAAAATTTCCAAGTACTTAAGGTAGTGTATTTTTTTTGTATTTTAATCTACTAATATACTAATTTGCACTCTTTTAGCTTGCTGGTTTTCAACAGGTCCAAGGAAAAAGAGAAGGAAGTTCTGGTCGTTTTTCGCCAGAAAGTGCCAAAAAGACCTTCCGTGGACCCCCTTTATTCAAGCTTTTATTTCTAGAACTTTGTAAGCCCTTAGATTCAAGTTAAATGGAAAAAGAGGCATTTTTTTAGCAATAATTGTAAATAAATTTTAAACGAGAGCAAGTGGGATACACAACACCCACACCCCATTCCCCTTGGGGGGATTCACAGTGTCAAATTTTGTGGTATAATTTTTCTGACGAAACACAAAATACATTTAATTGTAGGACTGCATACTTACTTTATTTCATAATTTGTCGTCTTTCATTCCACAAAAGTAAATGAGAAATAACATCGATCTCGTTTCCACGAAGTATGTTCTCACCACTACACAAAGGCATTGCCGATTAGTGGTGGTTGATCAGAAAGTGACACATAGATCCGGTGCTCCATATATTTCTATTTTTCTTTTAGCATTTTTATTTTCAAGCATAAATTTGAAATAAACATTTTTCTATCGCTCAAAGTATGCTCTTTCCCCTTGCGGGCATTTGCCAGGTCCTAGGGAAATAAAAAAGAGTTGTAGCAATTCATTATTTCTCACATTCTAACTAAAAAATCATCATAATAAAAGTAACAACCCTTCACATAGTGAAGATCCGACACTAATTTCATTGATTTTTGCGTGGGAAAATTTCTCAGAAGAAGTGGGAACAACTGGGAGGCGACCTCTAGGAACGATTAGGCTACATCCTTGTTGGTGTAGTGTTGAACACTTCCCTAGAGACTCCATTCCAGACCACACGTCTTCGTGAGGAGCCACCTTCACTCAATTTCCGGACATTGCTCCTTGTACCTCATGGTATATCTGGATTTTCCCTTTTTCTCGTAACTAAGTTCCAGTTCTAATAATCTAAAATTGACCAAGATACACTTGCAAAACATTTCCCTTTCAACAGCATCTATTTTATATATTGACTCCATTGGCACTGGTCCACAACAACAACCATTTCACATTTTGCTTAATATCAGTAAATTGTTGTGCTATCTTTATATGTTGGTGGTCTTTTATTTTCTGTTGTTGAAAGCATCTTCTTAAATCCTTTTTTGCAACAAACTTGGACTATTGTAATCATACCCTTAAAAAACTCCTAAAAATAAATCACTAATTAAACTTTTTATTAACCTTAGAAACATTCCATAGGGACTACCCCCCTTGGCTTTGGTTAGGAGTTGGCCTAAACGAAGGAGTCAAGATCAGGCAACAACTTTGACTCGATACTTGCCCCCAAGGAGGCACAAAGCAGTAGCAATTATTTCTGCTGCGTTAACTAGGTGCGCAATCCGACAACAACAAGGCTCCTCTATGTATTTATGCCTATGTGAGGATGTAGACATGGTGATATATCTATATATATATATATATATATATGCATGTGGATGCACTTTTTATGTATTTTTTGATTTCGATGAGCCTTTTATGTGACGATGATGCCTATATGATGTGTATGTGCATGTGAATGCAAAATGATATGATGATGCATGTTTATGATGTACTTCCTATATGTGGTGATTGATATCCCATTCTAGAATGTCATTAACCATATGGTCTGCAACACTATTTTGATTTCATGGGACATGTGTGAATGTAATGAACTCAAAATATCTGATCATTTTTTTAGTGCGCAGGAACTTTCTAAAAAGGAAAGGATTGTTTACCTGGTAACAGTTGTTGAGCTGGGCGACAAGGAGTTGAGAGTCTAAAAACACGTGAAGGTGACTAACGCCCAACTGGAGGAAAGCGGTTAAAAGACCGGTCACGACATCATACTCAGCCTGGTTATTGGTGGCAGTGCCAATACACACTCTGTTGAGGTGGATCAACTTTTGTGAGGCGGAACATAACACCCATGCTACCGATGTGAGGTTAAGAGACCATCTAATTGCGTCGTCGATGAAATCGACATAAACCAGAGGAACGAGATCCATCTCGTACCAATCATGGAAGAAAATTGTAAAGCTCAAAAGATAAAAAGTGGAAAACAAAAAGAAAGAAAACTGTACAATTCGAATCGATGTGCCCGTTGGGGTTAGGGGTAGAATTGGAGAGGATGTATGACCCCTTGCTTAGGCAGGTTTTGACAACATACGAGCCTTTCCAGAGGGATTCAGACTTTCCTTTGCCATGCTTGTCATGGGATTGGTCATAAACGATCACAAGGTCTCCCTCTTTGAAGGTGCGAGGATGGACGTGGGTATCATAATGGGATTTGGAACGATGTTTGGCAGCCTCAATCATCTGTAAGTCCGCTCGATGATCTTTGTCCACTTGCTCCAACAAGAGTAAGCATTGCTCGAGGGGTGAGGTACCCGGGATGAGTTAGAAAACAATGTGCAAGGATGGAATCTGGCATTCAATGGAGAGAACGGATTCCATGCCATGGACCAAGTGAAATGGGGTAAAACCCGCCGTGGTCTTGGTAGATATGCGGTAGGCCCATAATGCTGGAAAGAGCATGTGGTGCCAGTTGGACTTATGCTTGTCCACCATATGTTGAAGCATTGTTTTAAGGATCTTGTTGACAACCTCAACTTGTCCGTTTCCTTAAGGGTAGTAGGAGGAGGCATACTGATGTTCGAACTTCAAGAAGGTGGAAAATTATTTCTAGATGGTGTCTTCAAAGTGTTTACCGTGGTCCGATACAAGTTGTTTGGGGACCTCGAAACGTGTAATGACATGTCTAAAGAAAAAACGAGCCATTGTTTCGGCTTGGCAATTGAATGTGGGTATGGCCTCGACCCACTTAATGAAGTAGTCGACAACCACGATGATGTACTTGTGGCCATTGGTCAAGGTCAGATTACACTCCATAAAATCAATGGCCCATTTGCAGAAGGGGTCGACTGTGATAACTAGATGGAGTGGTGCGGGAGGGATCTATGCGTTGGGGGTTAAAATTTGGCAATGCCAGCAGTGTTTGACTGCCATGATGCAATCGGTAAAGAGGGTTGGCTAGAAATAACTGGCACAGATAACCTTTTGGGAAGTGGCCATTCCAGAAAAATGGCCGCCAAAGGCTCCGCTATGATAGTCATTCAAAACCTGCTCAGCCTCATCAAGTGTGAGGCATCGACGTAAAATGGCGTCAACGCCACATCGATAAAGGACATCGCCGATAAGGAGGTATCATGAATCTTGATGGCGGATGCACATCGATCATCGTGACTGAGGTGAGATTGAAATTTCTGTGTGCGTAGATACACGAGTATGTATTCGTACCACAAGTCATCCGACAAAATGGTGAACAAATGTTCGTCTAGCAGGTTAATTGTGATCGGAGGTGACACCGACGAAGAGGGTAGGTCGGTCATGAGTTGTGCCAAGGCAAGTTCTTTGGTGCTTTTGGGGGTAAAAAAATTGAGGTCATAGTCTTGAAGGATGATGATCCATTTGGCCACTCAGCCTTGAATGAAGCGACGAATTAAGAGATAAACCATCGGGTTGGAGTCTACCACTACTGTAGTTCGGTTCATAAGAATGTAATGGCGTAATTTATGAACCGAGAAGACGACGGAAAGGGCCATTTTCTCCTCATGGGGGTAGCGAAGTGGTGGATTGGACAACGTCTGATTCATGTAGTATATGACGTGCTCTTGACGAGCATTGTCTTCTTGGACTAAAACTCCTGAAATGGCATGTTCGGATGTCGAAACATAAAGGATAAAATCCTTCGAGAAATGAGGTGGTGAAATTAGGGGAGTATAAGTCAAGGCTTGTTTAAATGCATTAAAACCCGCTTGTGCATGTTCATCCCAAATGAAGGGGACGTTGGTTCGAAGCAAGCATAGAAAACTGTGGACTTTTGTAGTGTAGTCTGGAACTAAGAGACGAAGAAAATTGGCCTTGCCTTGAAGGCTTTGCAATTGGAGCAAGGTATGAGGGGATGGGAGGTCACGAATGGCTTGAACCTTTAAGAGATCAACAATGATCCCTTTTTGGGAAAAAATCAATCCCAATAACCGGCTGGTAGGAACACAAAACACACACTTGAGGGGGTTCATTCGAATGTTGTATTTGTCACATCGCAGGAATACTTATCGGAGGTCTTTGAGGTGGTATGATCATTTCTTGGATCGAGCACTGAGATCATCCAAGTAGACAAGGATAATGTGGACCAAGTCATGAAAACAAAAGGTCATGGCCCGCTAGAAAGTGGCCCTGGCATTTTTAAGACCAAACGACATAACGTGATAGGTGAAGGTGCCCCACGTGGTGGTGAACGATTTCTTGTACTTATCCTTCATGCAGATTTGAATTTGATTGTAGCCGGAGAAACTATCCATAAAGGACAGAACCTCGTGGTACGCACATGCATCGATGAGTTGATCAATGAAAGGCATAGGGAAATTATCTTTAGGGCATGCTAGATTTAAATCTTGAAAATTTGTGCAGACATGAATGGTGCCTTGTTTCTTGTTGACTGACACAGGGTTGGACACTCATGTGGTGTATGCGATGGGGTAAATGAACCCGACTTGGTGCATTTTTTCAATTTCGGCCTTTACTGTTGGCATTTTGAATGGGTGTATCGATTGTTTCTTTTGACATACAGGGGTGACGTCGAGACAAGTGTCAATGCGGTGCTCAACGATGGCAGTTTGAGGCTAGGAATCTTAGTATATGACCAAGAGAAGACATCTCAGAACTCTTGAAAAAGTTTCTTGTAGGCAACAACTTCTTCTAGAGTGCAAGATGTGCTTAAAGTGATATTTTCAATGACATCAGGTTTGACGGATATGTCGACTTGGATGGTGGGTGAGATGTTAGCCATGTTACCTTCCCTGAAGGCATCTGTGGTAGGGATGGAGTTTTTGAACCAATCCACGTTTCCGTGGATAAAATATTTTGACTCTACTGAGAATTGATCGACCGAGATTGTGGTAGAATCCTCAGGAATAAAATAGGATTGATAATGCATGTCATCCCAAGGAAAGTTTGGTTCGGTAAGTGCATCGCGGATTTATTCATCGTTGTGAAAGCACCGGGTAGCAAGATCAGAAGATGCGATGATGGGAGTCGAAGGGATGGAGGGGTCTCCAGTTGAAATAACATAAATGGTTTTTATCTCGGCCGATGAGGATTCCAGAGGGTGGATCTCCTCAATGACAATGGTTGAGGATTCTAAAGATGGCTGAATCAACTTAGCCAACACCAGTCGATATTCTGGTAGGTCGAGGCAGTGGTGGGAATAATGGCCATAAATTCCATAGATTACACACGATTGGTTGGTGTGCAATGATTTGTTGCGCGTCTGAGGAGGGGTCGACAATTGAACAACCAGAATGTTCTCGTCATCCTCCAGCAACTGGATATGAGTACGAAGGGTGGGAAAGTGTGGAAAATTATGGGTAGTGTGACCCAAAACATCACACAAAGTGCAAGGCGTAGGTTCTCGGGCTGGGGCAAGGGAAGGTGGGTTCACAGATTTGTTCATAGTTGCTGAGGTGTTGGTTTTTGTGGCTTCCCCCCCAGCCTTCTTGGAAAGGGAGGGCATGGGGTTGGCGGAGGTTGCTGCTGACACACCAGGGAGTGTATGAATGGTGGTGTTGATTGGTTGGACCGGTTGAAGGACGACCTGTGGGGTCAGAGTGGGGTTAGGTGCTGGTAAATACCAAACATGAATCCCTAATATCAATCCCGGGAGGTTTAGCGTTGCCATGACTGGCATGCTCACCACTCCTGACAGGGGAAACAAAAATGGGATCGTGTGGATTGGGGTGGCTCCCATGTGGCTAGGTACCAGCGACAATTGGTGTTGAGGTGGCCGCTGAGGTTGCAGTTGGGGGTACCGGTTGGACGATGGGTTGTGCTTCAAAGACTGATTTAGTGATGAAATAGTGCACAAGTCCGATATTTCAATGAAAGGTGGGGGTGGAGGTAGGGAGATAAATGTGGAGGTCATTGGGGCCTCTGAATAAAGACATGGCCCCATAGTGGAAATCAAAGGAGTAAATGTGCCAGGTACAGGTTCGTCGACCATGGGGAGGACATTCTTTGGTGTAGTGGGTGCGTTAGGGTTGTAGTATGTAAGTTGGTCGAGTTTGACGACCCTTCCCTCATGGGGGAACATCATAAGCCGAAAAACAGATGAGGAGACAACCTTCATCGCATACATGTAGCTTCATCCTAGAATAAGGTTGTAGTCGAGTTGGGCATTCACAACTTCAATTTCAATTAAGACGATTTTTCTAGCTAACTGGATGGGAATATTGGCAAGAAGACCTTATGACTGAGATGCACGACCATCAGAAGCTCGAAGGGTGGTCATGGATGATTGCAAAGGAGGGGATTCGAGCTTCTTCCACATGAATGTGGACATGACACATGTAGAGGTGACCTCATCGACTATGCATCGATTTATAACTAGGTTACAAATCGAAACCGAGATCTGAAATGCAATGGATGAAGGCATGCGATGTTAAGTCGAATGCCATCAATCATGAGTCAGAAGGGTCGATCGCACCTAATGCAAATAAGAATGATTTGCATTGCACTGGGAAATTCTTCAAAACTTCTAAGGTTGACATAGCAGCAGGGGACTGGGCCAAGTCATCCATGATATTATAATTGGGGGCAGCACGAGCATTGGGATTATTAATGATTTGATGTAACATGAACTTGGGGGCGTTTGAGGCCCCTTCATTAGGTGGGGGTGGAAGGCATAACAACTGGTTTATAGGGGTAGTTGCGGCAACCTTATTCACTGGAATGGTATCGGTAGCTAAACCATACTAATTACAACATGTTTGAAGGTTTACTTCGTCAGAGGACATCATTAAAAGATGATGCACTCCCAAGTCAGGGACTTGACTAGAATAAGCGGCATAAGTAACCAGTGGTTGCGTAGCAGCGACCCCTTGTGTGGGAACCATGGGTTGAGTGGTAACAACCCCTTGCGTGGGTAAGGGTTTTTTTAACACCATGGTTTATGCGGTGGGATGCGATGGGTTTGGTGGTGCCACAATCCCTTGACACTGGTTGTCCTCATTCCAAAGTTGTTTGGCTCTCACTAAATGGGGGAAATGGTGCGTGTAATGGCCATAAACCCCAGAGAAAGCATGGGTGGTTCGAGTGTAACTGAGGGTTCTTACCTTGCCAGGTTTGTTGATTGGGATTTTGGTTAGCCATCGCAACGCTATTATTATCTAGGGGATTAGGAGGCTATCCGCCTTCGCCGGGTTGTGGATTGTTGCCTCGATTGTGAGCTCGTCTCCTATTAGGTTTCCCTTGTTGGTTCCGCTGGGTAGGTTGTTTCTGCGACTAGTTTTGTTGGGAATAAACTTGCCCTTGTGGAATGGGAGGAGCTTGAGGTTGGGCGGGTGCGGGTGTAGCCAGTGGTGGGTAGTAAGCAGGAGGTGCAGGAGGAGGGGCATACACTTGCAAGTTATAACCGTAGATAGGTGTCTCATACATGTGACCATATGCATGGGGAGTATGTGCTGGTGAAACATACGAAGTTGCTGCTCAAGAGTGAGTCGTTGAGTGTGAAAGATCAGGGCCATAGCTCAGGGTAGACTGCATAGGACTGGGTGTCAGGTGGTATACGGGGGTTGGTGTCGAAGGCATAGGGACATAGGGCCAGTTGGTGGACGCAACGTGATCGATGATGTCGATTGCAACATGAGATGCCCCCGACGCATCCTTTCGAGATGAATTTCCATGAGGGGCATCAGGTAAAATCATGTAGCGGTAGCCGAACTGTGCATAAAGAAGGTTGAACTATTGGGATTTCAGTACGGCCTCTTCTTCGGTTTGGGGCTATTCGGATGCCACATCCTTGGAGATGATGGTATAAGATATTTCAAGAACCAATCTAAAAATATACGATTGTCCAACTTGATATTGCATAAACTTCGGCATCGATGCCACTCATGGATATGGTTCGTGATGTGGGTGGCTGTGTTCTATCTGCAAGACAGGAGAATCTCAACACCAACGTCGTAACAGAATGGTAGTTGGAAGAATTGAGGAAAGTGGATGCGAGGGATGTGAAGGTGGAATGGGTCCCATGGGGTTGGTAAATATACCACTTGGCTGTAGCTCCAATGAATGTCCGTTGTAAGAGGCGTAGGCGAATAGAGTCATCCACTATGGAGTTAGAGGAACACCATAAGTGGAAGAACTTGATATGGTTTTGGGGGTCCTCACCACCTTTCCCATCAAACTTGGGGATGTCCGAAGGGAGATTGGTAGGCATGGGAGGCCACGTAGGATCATGTCAGATCAGGTTATTAGTCAATCTAGCCAAGTCGGGGAGGTTGATATTGGCCATGAATGACAAACTTGTAGGAGGATGTGACATGGTGAGGCCAACCTGCGTGCTATCCATTGCGGTGATCGTGGGGACGCCTCCGACAAATGATGGGGGGTTGGTAGTTGTCATAAAGGGGATTGTAAAACCACCCGTAGGGGGCGAGGGAACCTAGAAGGAGGGGCTTATGCCCTTGTGGCTACCTCCAACAACTGGAGGGATTGTGGACGCTTGGATGGGTCTGCTACCTAGGGGGATGGAATCAGTGACTAGATGTATTGTAGTGTTTTGGGTAGGTCCAGTGGCAGCGGGGACGATAGGTATCATAGATGCCGTGGCTGGAATGGATGATGAAGTGGTAACGGGGCCACTAGCGAGTACACCGTCAACAATCCCTTTGTAAAACGGGTTAGGATTTATGACGGCCATGGGACTGGATGGAGCTGTATGTATGGGTGAATCAGACTCAGAGGAGTCAGATGTGAACTAGGGGGAATCAAGATTAAAATACGAGGATGAAGCTGTGCGTCTCAGGGGTGCGCGGTGAGGGGAGTTCAATGGACCGTATTGTGGGAATTTCCTCCGTAATCGATGAGAGTGACGCGGGGAATCAATGGTGACACGTGTGTAAGTGATAGGGGGATGTGGTCTAAAAAGACACACAAAAGTGATAATGCAACCGTGCATGCAAGAGGAGATCTCTAAATAAAAAATGACACTCAGGCCAACAACAAGCTTAAAAACACCCGCTACAACAACGTGCTACAACAAGGGAGTGGCAATAAAATGGTCAAAATACCAATAGGAAACACTCCTAAAAATAAAAATACTCACTAACTTGTGGGGTATAGGAGCATGCAAACACCTAACTAAGAGATGGAAGCTCACACAAATCATATCCCCTGCAGGGTGATGAAATCCACAGTTAAGCAATACGAAAGGGAGAACCAAATGGCTAAGGGATATCCCCCTACCGAGAAGGATCTTGGGTAAAAGATACCTAGTAAATACTCACAGCTAAGCTACTTGTTGGATTATATAAATGTTCTAGAGGTTTTCGATAAAGACCCAGGTTCTTCGTGGTTCAAGGAACCAACAAAACCCCTTTTCACCAGCCCTTTTGGCAACAACCTGTGAACAGAATGAGGTCTCACCCGAGGTGGAGCTATGGGGGAGCTGCAGAATCAGGTTTCCACGGCTACATGATGAGTTGTTCGGACAGAACTACTGCGTAGCGTGCTACAGGCTCGTGCTACGGACTGAAGACTATGCGACGATGGCCTTCGTCGCGGTCAACACTTCTACAAGCTAAGATGCTTGCACAACCTGCGCATCCAAGGACTGCGCGGTTCAGGTAGGATCCAATAGATAGGGCAGCACAACTGACTTATACACTCCCTCTTCGGACTTAAATGCTCGTGAAGACTTTACTTAGTACTTATTCATTCATCTACTGCCTTAGATTATTTAGTCTGACAACTTATGCAACGGGACGAAATACACTACTCTGCACACTTCCGTTGCTGTGCTCCAGGGAGTCACACGACGCGAGCTCTCCTACTTAGGTGCTTATCTAAATGACTTATGCATTTGACAACTCAGAAATACTGTGCATTCAACATTCATCCATTCATGTAATACTTAACATATTATTCCCATCTCATTCCCATGGTGAATACATATAAAAGCATAAACCTATCAACTGATAAATGATAATTCAAGCATTCATTTGTAAGCAAACAGACAAGTGCAAAACACATAAACAATCACACTGCACAAGATTTAACATGGTTCACCCCCAGGATGGGAGCTACATCCACAGGAACTGTTGTTATATTAGTCTTTGGGAAGGGTACACAGTTCCAGTCTAGGCACTCAGCTGCAGACTCTCTTCTCTCTCAATAGGCCTCTGCGCACACAGCTTGCAGAGCCTTTACAATGGCAATCAAAATAGGTCTTTCTCAAGATAATATAATGAGATACAAACACAATCAACAACCCTTTCCCTTACAAAATATTCCTTATTTATAGATCATGCCCGTAGGTCACGTCTTTACAATCTACAAGCAAAAACCCTAAGTTTTACAAAACTGTCACGGTTTTCAGCTAACCGGACTTGCTCGTTTCTGGTAGCGAATATTCCATCGTGGTCACCTTCAGCGCATGCTCACGTTGCTATCGGACTCCCTATTGTGTGCATGCCAACATGTCGCTTTCACTGAGCCATTCTTCCTCTAACAGTCTTATGCGACTGGTGTGTGTAGTGGTTCATTACATGTGCGACCAGTCGCTTTCCTTCCGCATTGCTCCTTACCCGCCGCTTGGTAATCATGGAACATCTTTACCAAAAATATACCACCGATGGTCTAGCCGAAATATGTGCCATCTTCCGTCCAACCTTCTGCCTTGCCGGATCTCCGTAGATCGGGCTCATCGCAACGTTGTCTCCTCGCAGGACTGTACTTCGCAGCTCTTCCGATGCTGCACTGCGCTCCACTTCGCAGCATCCCGAAACTAATTTGTCCAAAAATCCTTCAGCTGAACTGCGCTTAGCCCCGCAGTTCCAAAATATGACTTGCTAAAAAATGCCCCACTTGGGCCAGGCCCAACAGGCCCCTAACACTTACATGTAGCTCGTCCCCGAGCCACCTTCAACCTCTACTTCTCCTAGCTGTTCCTCCTCCTGTGGAGATAGCTTCGCAGCGAACTCGTTGTATGTGACAATCAACTTTTCAACTGCTTCCTTAGTGTCTTGCTCAACCTTCTTGATGGTTTCCAACATTTCAGGTGTTATTTCATCATCGGCTTGTCCTTCCACCTGTTCTTGACCTTTGCGCAACTCCATTAACTTCTCCTCAATCTCTTGCGAGATCGCGTGCGATTCCTCCAGCAAGGGTTGCGACTTGTCCATCATTTCACTCTCTCTTTCTCTTAATGCTTGAACTTCTTTTTTCAGGCTCTGTACTTCCTTGTACCTCTGTAGTCTTTCTCTTGGCTTCAGTGCTTTAACTTCTACGTCCAACAGTTCTAATGCTACATGCCTATCCTTCACAGTGTTCTTAATTTCCCGCAACTCCGGGTCTTCTTCAAGTGCAGTGAATGCCTTTGACGCCTCATCTAATAGATGTTGGAACTTAGCCACTTCAATGGCTATACTTTCTGTTGCGACCTTCACTTTTTCTCTTAGCTGTTGCTGATCGGGTGGAGTCTTTGGCTGAGTCTGTGCCTCCAAGGCATCAATCTTAGCTGCGTGGCTGATATTGATATCTCTCATCTCCGCCTTAATATTGCTAACCACCTCGCCGATCTTAACGACAGTGTCCGCAGGTTCTGGATGTATGTCGCACTCTGATATCTCCTCGACGATTGCAGTGATCGTAGACTCTAATGTCGTCCGTTGATCATGCTCATCTTGTAGCTCCATAGCTCTCTGCAAGCTAGATTCCTCCAACTGCTTATAGCTTGTCCGCAACTCAGCGTGCTGGTTCAGAGCATCTATACTTCGATCATGAATTTCCTCAACAACCTGTAGATGCAGATTGTGTAGACCGGGTAGTGGTATCTTCTCTAGGTCGAGGTCCACATGCTCTAAGTCCTTCGTACCCAGGATTAATTGTTCCGACAGTGGTAGCCTTACACTTAAAGGATCAAGATGGACAATGCGGGACTTCGTAGGCATAGTCAGGGCTAGCTACGGTGTCTTCTGCTGCGAAGTGCCTACTGACTTCCCTTCAGACTCTGAGTCCCGCGGCAAGGGTAATATTTTCTGGACTTCTTCAATCTTTTCTGTGATTCCTTGCAACGTGACCAGATTCTTCTGGAGAGTTTGTTGAATTGCCTCATTCTTTTTATCTTTCTCAGTCATCAGGTCTTCCATCTATTCCGTGACCTTCGACGCGATCATGTCAAAATCATCATCATGAAGTATTGCGTCTAATTGGCCTTTACTGGCTCTCTGCTTCTTCCTCTTCACTTTCGGATGTACAGGACTCCTTCCTTTTTCCCGTCTCTTTTTCTTCAATAATGGGACATGGAATGGGGTTATCCTCGACGGAGTCACTTTGGATATCCACAATTTCGATTCGAAATTCAGCAGGCCATTCCTTCATGATGTTATCAATATCCTCTTCGTGCATATGGTATCTTCCTGCGAACCATTCAGGGTTCTTTATCTGTGCCTTGGATGAAATGTGAATACAACGCATGTCAACATAAAAATTTACAGTGCAAATGTACTTACTCGTTACTTCAGCTGTCGTGTGCTGTCTTTGCAAATTCAAATTTTCCCAAAGGTTTGTATAGCGGGCTCCTCTGCAATCTCCGCTATCGGTTATTTTGCCAACATACTCCTTTGGGTCCTTCCATCCTATGAATGCGATCAACACTATTAACCATGTGAAATGGAAATTTCTGCCATGTTCCTGTATTGGAGAAAACTCACTATGGCTTGGGAATACCACAACAAACAGATGACTACCAGAAATCTACTCAATTCTCATAACAATGCTATTATAAATGACAATGTTAAAACAATGGAGAAATGTAACCAACCTCGATCCAACGTTTGATGTAGATCCCCGTTGGAGCTTTCAATCCGCGCACGTCCAAGCACTTGTAATCTGCAAATTAGTCTCGACAACCAATATCTAACAAGTAAATGTGATATATAAATAACATTAACATTATCAATAACAATGGTCCAAAATATCATAAGCAAATGCAACCCAATGTATAATAAATGACATTCACACCATGAATGGACGAGAACATGGGTATTTCTATTAATGAACAAGAAGAAGTACAAAGTGATATGACCTCTTGCCGACAACCAATTTGAACCAAGATCTAGATCAATCCACTTGTGCCTCCACCACTTCAATCCTCCATGAATGCCAAACTCAAACTAGAAAGGAGTTTGGAAGGTGAACATAAATGGTTCACAACTACAAGGATCAATGAGTGCAGACTCAAGATAGGGCAAAAATACACTAGAGTGCCTTTACTATTCTCCTCCTCCTCTCGTCCATAAGCCCAATATATAGTCCTCTCAAAGGTAGGTGAAAGGACTCATTGAGACGTTACTCGGGCAGATGGAGAGACAAAGGTCATCCAATGATCGCTTTTGGGGAGTAAAAATTAATAAAATAGTGGATTTTACCATTTTACTTGATACCCGCTGGCTATAGGGATGCAACTCGCGGGTACGCATGCTATAGTGATGCAACATGTGGGTAGGAACAAAAATAGGATAAACTAGTATCACTGAAGGATGAAAATGGATCTGAGTCACTGAAATGGATCCTACAGGACAAAGAATGATGATGCTCACAGGGTGGAAGATTTCTGTGTAACAGATGCCCCCTAATGTGTGAGGTCAGAGACTGAAATGTGCTACGATGGCCGAAATACATTGTAAAACTCAGAAGTGGAGTGATGGAGACACAAGTGGAAAGAACGGTTCACTCGTCATAATACAATAATATCTCTGAATACATGTCAGTATAGTACAACAATCTGATACAATGGCCATGAATAGGCAGTACATAAGTAGATACATGTCATAAGTGATCATAGCCATGATCCCTCTACATTAAGATATGGTCTTCTGCTGAAAAGAAGACAACTGGTGCAAACTGGAGGTACAAACTGCTGAAATCTGAGAGGTGATATCTCAGATGTAAAGTCAAAGTCATATGTATCATATTGAATGCCACAATCGCCTGGGGTCTTCTACACAAGTCTTCGACGGTGCAAGTCCCATCAAGTGAATAAAGGAGTTGGGGTCGAACCTGATGAGACATCGTCTGATTACCGGTCATTGATGTATACCGTTAACAGATGCGAGATGACCCACCGATAATGAAAATGGGCATCAAGGCACAAAGCACAATCATCAGAGTGTGAATAAATGGGTTGAAGTCGAACACTAGGACGAATCCATCAATCAGGGGACATTGATGTATTCCCAAAACTGTCGATGGTGAGAGAACCTGCCACTAATGACTGCAAGCCTCAAGGTACTCAATCGAACTCTAAGCCTCAAGTCCCGGAATAAATGAGTTGAGGTCGACAGAACGAGACTTGCTGGAAGGAGGGCATTAAGGAATCCCCCATCAACCAACACGAGGTACCAGCAATGCTGAAAGATTTGGAAGATCTCAGGTGAAACGGAATGACTCAATAAGGATGGCCGACATGCAATAGTCAAGATATTTTAGGAGTGGCCAACACTGGTTTCAGGACTTCCTTTGAACAAGAGCATGAGCAGATGGATAGACTTAGGCAGCATAGACTTGACATAAACTGTGCAATGCAGGAGGCATTACAGAGGGCTCCATAATGATTGGAAGCTTAACCAATTGGTGGAGAAAACTGAGAAACAAGTATAGCTCCTAAGGCCCAACTATAGTCCCGACTCATAATGTACGGAGTGGAATGAATGCTCTGTTCAAAGGCGACACAACAACTGCCAACAAGAGATAGTGACCATAATCCCGTCCGGCTTTTTGGAATATTTGATTTTTTTGTCTTTTTCATATTTGGGAAAAGCTTGAAAAAGAATAAAATTGCTTATAGTACAACAAGTGAGGGAACGAGTGTCAAATAGCTAGCGGACTAGTCCCAAGCAGTGGAACATACCTATGCTCAATGCAAGGAAGTGCATGTAGGATGTGGACACTCGGGGGTGTGTTCCCTCAGGGTAAAAGGGTCAACAAATTGTGAAGGGAAAATATATAAGCTCTGCAGGTCTCGACAGGGAAAGTGCTCAGGCACCAGGCTAACAATTGAGTAAGCGGGAGCCAGCACAAGGCTCAAGCGTCAAGAAGGATGATGCAATGCAATCACAACATGATATAACTGAGAAGTCCTTTTTCGTAAAGTTAGTCTCCTCACACGAAAAAGTGTAAAACAATGAGAGAAGAACTCTTCTAGTCACGTATGACTAGAGTATACCTTTTTCATAATTAATCCACAAAGGTCCGAAAAAGGGGTAAACTTATACCTAAGTGAATGTCGCTTCAAATCCTTTAACGAGTCTGAAATGACAAGTATACTCGGCAATCTTGTTTGATTTTGAAAAAGTCTAACAAGGGCTTAAAAAGACTTTATAAAAATCTTTTCCGTAAAGGTTTAACGAGCCCGAAAAAGTAAACTCGTGACCTCCTTACTGTTTTTAACAAGCTCAAAGGAGATATGGAAGAATGCTCGTAATGAGAGCATACGAGTGTCAGGGATATGCGAGACTAGTTCCAAGCGCATGAGACAAAGCTATGCATAATGCAAGGAACATGAGCAAGATAAGGACACTCAGGGGGTGTCTGCGAATTCGGATAGTAAGAGGTTCAAATGCATCATAACAATGGGGAGGCCTAAACCTATATGCAAGGTTCCGAATATTCCTACCATGGTCGAAGCAAATGTCGAAAAGGACAAGTAAACAAGTATAATTCCAACTAAGAATCCTGTCTCCAAGAAACATAAGTACCAAGATCATTTCTAAAATGTACATAAAGAAAAATCCGATACAAGTCACTGCGGTAGAAACATTTTCAACTTCACTATTGTTAACCTCAGACATAACGCAGGTAGAGCTAACCACTAAAGGTGCCATAGTACCAATACCTGAGGGATCAAAATGAAAAAACTTCGAGATGAAGAGCAATGCTGAAGGACGTGGAGGAATATGCAGTGGCAAATTCATCATCACGGGAGTTGGAAATTATAGAAATAGAATCAAACTCTTCAGGAGCACCGATTTGTGGATCTATAGGAGAGCTCAAAGACTCCTCAAACTCAAACGTCAAATCAGGGCTGGACAAGACTGTGAATGGATCCAAATTCAAATGGATGGCAGGTTGTATTATAGGCCCATCGTGTTCAATAAGATCAAGGGGAGAAGGGGAATGAGATCTATGATAAATATCCCCCCATGGCTTGTCATCACCAACCATGGCCTCAAAAAGAACTCCATCTGAAGGTAGGATACCATCGAGGCAATCATGTGAACAAGATAGGTTGGCTGCCAAAACTGGCAGCGTAACGGGATCTTCTTCAACTGTCTGGGAAGAAGAGAGATCTGGATTTGCAGTGGTTTGTTGGATGTGATCATAAGTGAGCTCCGCTACAGATAAAGGCATAGACATCTTGACGTGCGCAATGTCTCCAGACATAGAATCCACGGATGGAAAAATCCATGGATCACCACAATAGGAAGTCCGGAATGGCATACTATTCGAAGGAGGAGGCGCACTGTTGGAAATGGTTCCAATAAAATTCACAGGTGCGGAATGGTTAAAAGTTCCCATCAACGAGGGGTACATTCCAACACCTATGTTCCCAGTTGCCAACTGAGAATCAGAAACTTGTGGGACTACTGATCCTGTAGATGCTATGGAAGGAGTGCCAACATAATCCAGCTGATCGATCGTCACAATCTTGCCTTCATGGGGAAAGCAAATAACTTGAAATACAGTAGACGCGACAGCCTTCATAGCGTACATCCATTTCCGACCCAGTAAAAGGTTGTAGTCGATGGGTGCATCAACCACTTCGACTTCAATAGGAACGGACTTACCTCCCAAGGAGACAACAAGGGAAGGGATAATTCCATGCGGCGTAAAAGATCTACCGTTGAATGCAGTGAGTGTAGTTCTAGACGCAAGTAAGGGAGGAGAGCTAAGAGATTTCCAACAAGTCAACGACATTACTGACGCAGAAGCACCTTCATCAACCATAGTACGTTTGACGAAGCTCTTAAGGCAAACCACTTGGATTTGAAAAGCCACGTGGTAAGGCAAGCGAGGTTGGACATCAGTAGTATCGAACTTGATAACACTAGGACTTCCCCCATCCTAAACTCCTAACGCACTCAAAAGGGCATGCTTCTGAGAAGGACAGGCTTGTAAAACTTCAAGAGCCGACATGGCACACGTAGTTTGGCCCAAATCTTCTATGATGGAGTAGTTCTGAGCGGCTCGAGCATTAGGATTATGCGTGGAGCGCTTGAGAACACCTTTCGGTATCTGCGGCATAATAGAAGGCTTCTCGATATGCAAGGAATTATTAGGAGGATGGGGAGGCTCATTCCCCAAATTTAGTTGTGGTGCACCATAATCACGTTGACGAGTAGCAACACAAACCTCCGACTGAACCATATTCACGCATCCATAACCACTAGTATTGGAAGAAGACGTTGTCGTTTCATTAGTACCATAACCAGTGGCGGGAGCATGCGAAGCCATGTTTTGGTGATGAGGTAGGGGATCCTTCAACACAGATGGGCTCTGTGCCAAATGCTTCGATGCTTCTTCAATACGAGGACATAAGTGAGTAAGATGATCCTCCCCACAAAGCTTGCAAGGGAATTTCACCTTACGCCTAGGTTTACGATCCTCGCCAGCATTACCTCCTTCCTGAGGAGGGTTGGAATTCTCTTTACGAGGAGTATTACGATTGCTATTATTGTTACTTCCATTGTTTCCACCCCTACGATTATTTCTTCCCTTTTTCTTACCACCAGGTTGCTGGTTACCCGACGGTTTCGTTGATTGCACATTATGTACATCAGACAACGGAGTGGAAGTGGACAAGGTGTGAACCTGTCTGGGTGCAGATTGGTTTAGTGACAAATTTTGCATTTGATTAGCTACCAAGTCTACAGGGCGAGTGCATGCGGACCCCACGATTCCATCGGCATGTGGTCCAGGAACTGACGTGGGCTCATGTCTTGTTCTCGGTGCGTCAGGAATAATGTCATACAAAATGCCAGACTGAGAATAAAGAAGATCTAACTGCTGGACTTTCAAGATAGCTTGCTCCTCAGTCATAATGCCGGACATCGAAACATCCTTAGCAATATATGGAAGTAAAGACTTGAGGAACCATTCCAACAGGAACTCTGGAGGAATGTTGGCTTTCACTAATCTCTTCCACTGACGCCACTCTTGAACGTGGTCAGAAATATGTGTTGCCTTATTCTGACGGAACGTGGACAACAATTCAGTACCAGTATCATAACGAACCGGAAACTGGAAATGGTCTAAGAAAACCAAAGCAATCTCGTTGAAACCCCTATAGGTGTTTCCGGGAAACTCCACATACCATTTCGCGGCTGCCCCCGTGAGGGTGCATTGAAATAGGCGTAAGCGAATGGAATCATGATTCAAAGAGTTGGAGGAGCACCAAAGGTGAAATGTCGTGACATGATCTCCTGGGTCCTCACCACCTTTCCCCTCAAACTTTGGAATGTCTGAAGGGAGCTTGGTAGGGACCGGGGGCCAAGTAGGGTTGTGACACACTGGATCATTCGTGATCTTCGAAAGATCTGGGAGATTCAAGCGTGCAAGGAACGGGAGCTGCGGCTGGAAAGATTGATTATAAGCTCCCATAAAAGGTTGATTGAATGGAACTGTGTTGTACGATGGAAAAAAAGCTTGACCATGAGGGTTAAATTGCTGATACTGAGGACCTAACGGCACATAAGCTTTCCCATGGCCATAAGATGGATAACCTTCCCCTGCTTGACCCATTTGAGAGTAAGCAGGTATATGTGCGTTTTGAGCACCATATTGCGGTGGTGGGTGATACTGGTGGCCATCACCGACTGTGTTGTAGTAAGGGTTGCCACCATGGGTATGGGGCATGTATGTACTATTCATAGTGGGAACCGTGTTGTATTGACCGTAATGGTATGGTATGTTCCCACCCCCAATATTAGGATTAGCTTGAGCAGTCGTGTGATGACCATAAGCATGAGAAGTATTCCCAGGTCCAATATGGGTGTGACCAGTAGCAGGGTTGGTGGTGTGATGTCCATGTGGATAGGAAATATTCCCACCCCCTACATTACTATTACTAGCGGCGATAGTGGATGTAAAAGTAAGCCGTAAGTGTCCACTCCCGTGGTTGGGAGGAACGATATCATGTGCAAAAGTGGTCTTAGGTTGACGAGTAGCGACATGTGTACTAGGTGGTGGATGGCGAGTCGTGTTTCAGACAACATTCCGACTAGGTTGAGTATTCCTAGGAGCTGGTCACGTTCCTACATTAGCATGGTTAGGAATCGGACCAGTCCCCATACTATGTGAGTGGGTGGATAACGTAGTGCCCCCAGTGGGTATAGTATGGCTAACACTTTGACTAGTGCCAGCGTGAGTACCAACCATAGTGGAAGGTTCGACAGTATTGTGACTAGGCATACCAAAAGAGAGTGCAGTGGGGTTGACCATAGGGCCGGAATCATCATGAGTCTCAGGCCTCCTATATCTAGAATCACGTGGAAACAAAGGAACGAAAGGCTCATCCTGTTCTTCCACCTCAGGTAATTCGGGCATCCCGTAAAGATAATTATTTAGATTTAAAGGATCAAACGGATCCTGGTCAATTGGATTAGGCCAAATAGAACCAGGTTGAGTCGCAGGTGGATCACCTCCCCAATCCTCACGAGGAGTCTGGGGATCGGAAATGTGTTCAACTCTACCCGAAGGAGTAGAAAGGTCTTTCCCGATATTGGGATGTGTAGCCATGTAATCCTCAACGTAAGTTGTGTAAGAATCTGAAGACTCAGAGGGAGCCCTCCGGCATCCTCTAGTAATGTGTTGTGTAACCAAAGCTGGCTTTAAACCAGCCAAACGATGGGACCGGCGGAGTGTAGGGCTCCGCGCCACGTTCTCTCCGGAGAGAGACACAACATCTCCTAAAGACCAACTATCGATCAAAAACAGTAAATCAAAAGCACACACCTAGAGAATCTACAGCCAAGAGCAGACAAACAGAGTGGATAAATGAGCTCCTGACACTAGAGCCGGTATGTCTCGCCTAAGAGAGGCTTGAGACTCCCAAAATACAGCCGGAGGTAACAGAATCAATTATAGAGACACCCAGGCTTCACTGTGTTGACAGGGTCAAGTCCACTACACGAACACAACTGTGCTGTCCAATCCCTATCTGACTCAAGACACAAAGCATAACCACTGCAAGTACCCTGTGTGGTACCTAGGTAAGGCAACTATGTCTACCGCAATATAACCAATGCTCAGGGGAACAGTCGCAGGTGGGACCCGTCGTATGGGCAGGGTAGCTAAGCCCGAAGCACAAGAGGGCGAACCTACGGTACCCCTAGGTACGAACAAATCCTAGATATATCTCCGACGTTCAGCCCGTATCAAAGGGATATCTCCTCAACCAAACTCCCGTGACCTCGTGCTTAACTCTGGTTTGAGTAGAGCTTTCCTGAGAACACCGATCTATACCATGAATTCCTCCACTACCTGGTCAGAAACCTAATGTTTCGTTCATTAGTCTTGGATTGTTAACTCATAATGATCTATTCCAAGACTCTAAACCTATGCTAGTTGGTGTACCCTATAAATAAAATAAGTCTAATCAATTTTATGATTAAGCGTTAATTTTAGTGGCTGTGATTACTCAAGGGATATGGTCGTGAAACTAGTGATGTGTAGACTCAATAATATGCACCATCGTCCAATCCTAGACTCAACTATCCAATAAAACAATGTCACTAATATGCAAAATCAACCAACAATTCCGAAATAAATATGCAAACTTTTATCTTTTCAATGTATAAGAAGAACCTAAGATGAAGGCAACAAGCACTCAATGCAAAATGCAGTACATGGAAATAAAATATTTTTGTATTTTCTCTTATAAACAGAAAGGAAAATGCAAAAACTAAATGAATATTTTTGTATTTTTTAAATATATATCGAATGAAAAAATGCAAGGCAATTCCTACTATTCAGTCATTGAAGTGCCGAGAAGATCACTAAGACAACCCAACAGATCCTAAACAGCAAGACTCAGCCAAAAGGAAGAGCTCAAAAGGAAGAAACCAAGAGGTTAAAACCAAAGATTAGTAAAAAACCAAGAAGGCTCAACCAAGAGAAACGAAGAGATCTGGTCACAACCAAGGCATGAAACAGTCAAGAAAGAGGCCAACAAAGACTCAGGAATCAACCAAATTCACCCAGCAACAACCAATAGCCATAAACCAACAAAAGCTGGAGTTACACGCTACTGTCGAAGGAATACCTGTGGGTACCCGCGAGCAGTAGTGTAAACAGAGGCGGGTATACGCGGGAAGAACTAAGCTAGCCTGCGGGTGAGAAACAACAAATGGTCAAACAGAGAGTCCAGAGGCTCAGAAAAAGCAAGTTTTCTACAGTGTATCTCAACGGCCAATCAGTGACACAGAGCTTCAATAAACAACAACTCTAAATATGGACTAATGCTCAAATTTTTTCCCAAACATGGATATTTTCCCCAGCGGAGTCGCCATTTCTGTATTGGAGAAAACTCACTATGGCTTGGGAATACCACAACAGACAGATGACTACCAGAAATCTACTCAATTCTCATAACAATGCTATTATAAACGACAATGTTAAAACAATGGAGAAATGTAACCAACCTCGATCCAACGTTTGAAGTAGATCCCCGTTGGAGCTTTCAATCCGCACACGTCCAAGCACTTGTAATCTGCAAATTAGTCTCGACAACCAATATCTAACAAGTACATGTGATATATAAATAACATTAACATTATCAATAACAATGGTCCATAATATCATAAGAAAATGCAACCCAATGTATAATAAATGGCATTCACACCATGAATGGACGAGAACATGAGTATTTCTATTAATGAACAAGAAGAAGTACAAAGTGATACGACCTCTTGCCGACAACCAATCTGAACCAAGATCTAGATCAATCCACTTGTGCCTCCACCACTTCAATCCTCCATGAATGGCAAACTCAAACTAGAAAGGAGTTTAGAAGGTGAACATAAATGGTTCACAACTACAAGGATCAATGAGTGCAGGCTCAAGATAGGGAAAAAATCCACTAGAGTGCCTTTACTATTCTTCTCCTCCTCCCGTCCATAAGCCATATGTGCTCAATATATAGTCCTCTCAAAGGTAGGTGAAAGGACTCATCGAGACGTTACTCGAGCAGATGGAGAGCCAAAGGTCACCCAATGACCGCTTTTTGGGAGTAAAAAGTAATAAAATAGTGGTTTTTACCATTTTACTTGATACCCGCGGGCTATAGGGATGCAACTCGCGAGTACGCATGCTATAGTGATGCAACATGCAGGTAGGAACAAAAATAGGATAAACTAGTATCACTGAAGGATGAAAATGGATCTGAGTCACTGAAATGGATCCTATAGGCCAAAGAATGCTAATGCTCACAGGGTGGAAGATTTCTGTGTAAGATAAAGAACCATTCAGGGTTCTTTATCTGTGCCTTGGATGAAATGTGAATACAACGCATGTCAACATAAAAATTTACAGTGCAAATGTACTTACTTGTTACCTCTTTTGTTATCTGCGGTGTGACAATGATGGCCTCGCGCAGCTGCTCATAATAAGTATAAAATACTTCAGCTGTCGCGTGTTGTCTTTGCGAATTCAAATTTGCCCAAAGGTTTTCATAGCGGGCTCCTCCGCAATCTCCTCTGTCGGTTATTATGCCAACATACTCCTTTGGGTCCTTCCATCCTATGAATGCAATCAACACTATTAACCATGTGAAATGGAAATTTCTGCCATGTTTCTGTGTATCATTTAGTTCCTCCAGGAACTCATTCAGCAGGTATTGGCACCAGTTGAATCTGCCTCCTTCTGCGACCTTTGCCCTGAGTAGCATTGTGCCCATAGGTACTTCTAATGGTATTTCTTTCCTGAGGATCTTTCCTTCTAGGAGTTGTGTGACAAAGCACGTAGCTTTATCGTCTATGTCCTCGGTTTGGAAGCCTCTCTTCCCTTTCACAGTAGGTGCAAATTTCTTCATCTTCACGATGACCTCTTTGTCTCTGTTCTTTCCCCCGAAAACGGCTTCGGATCTTCACCTCTTTTGCTTAATCCAGTGATCCGGTGGATCAAGTCAATGTTCAGGTCTATGTTGCAATCTAGCTAGAGTTATCCCTGGTGCATGTGCGAAATCAGAGTTCGCACCACCACATTCAGCTCTGGCGATCTGTCAAAGTGTGGAAGTCTCAGCAAGTTGAGTAGTCCTGACTAGACTACTCCGGACAACTTGCTTTCTGCGACCAAGGCAAGGTTTCCTTTCACGTATTTCTTCCAGCACATGTACTGGTCAGGTTGGAACTACAGAAACTTAGGTTCATTGGGGTCCTTCTGCATCTGAAGCAAATCGTAGTCTTCCCACTTACATTCTTGGATATTACCCAACATATTTGTGTCCACCTCGACATGCTTTGATATAGGTGAGAGCGGAATTTCATACTTGGCGTTCTTCAATAGCTTAATGGCTGGTGCATCCTGTGCACGCGGATAGATGTATTCAGGGGTTAGCTACAAAGGTATTTCCTTGTCAGCCAACGGGGCTTGTGGCACTATAGAACTCATCTTTGGTTGCTTCACTTTCGGCGCCGCTGGTCCTTTGCCTTTGTCTTCCATAGCTGGGGCGTGTCTTGGTGATCTTCGAGAAGCCTGACCTTGTTCTATTACAATCTTCTTGGTGGGGGTTCACAGTCTCCTGGACCGTGAATTCTTCCTCAATAGAAGGCCTCTCAGACATTCACTAGACGGATCTCGACGGGATTTCTGAGAACTTGCTGAAAGCAACTCGCAACGTAGTGTTTGCAAGAAAATTCAAAGGTTTCGGTAACGCCCGCGAGTCCAACTACAACGGTATTTATAGGCGCAGCTAGCCTCCTCCACACCCCTTAATGACTAGATAGCATTAAATGTGGTATCCGTTGGCCAGATCCGGTGAATATTTCGGTCCTTTCCTTCATTAACTCGTTCAGAACGGCTATTTCTTCGTTAAATGCTGAAGTGGTCGCTGGCAAAAGCACTGTATAACGACTACATTTTCAACCGACATTCTAACGGCTACTTTTCTGGAGTGTTGGGTCGAACTACGTGACGGTCATCACTACTCCTGCGTAGTTACTTCGCGGTGCCTGACTTCTTGCTTTTGAACTTAACCTCTTTTCTCATTGAACTTGATCTTCGTAGTTTCATTCTATTCTTCGCAACTGCGCAGTTCCTTTTTTCTTTTTCTCTTTTCATTATATATATATATATATATATATATTTTTGGCGCAGCTTCACTGCTTAACAAGTGTTGCGCGGTATATACACTTCCTTCATCGCACTTTGTGTATAGACTCTTTCCCCTTTCTAGTTCCCAATTTCAACTGTACTTGGCACTTAGAAATTCCCCCAGTTTCTGATCATTAAGGGTTCTGCGAAGCAGGACTATCCTGATAGGGTTTTAGTCTTCTTCCATTGACTAGACCGAGAAAGCTATCTCCTGCTAACGTGGCTAACTGAGTTGCGCCACCATTAGTAACATGTACAAAAATATATGGGCCAAGCCAATGCATCTTAAACTTTCCAGGAAACTTCATGAATTTGCTATCATACAGGAGGACTAGATCACCTACCTAAAAAGACTTGTTTTTGATGTGGCGATCATGCCATGTTTTTTCTCTTTCTTTCTGCACTTGCTGGTGAAATCCTACGATGAAGCGATCCTCCTCCAGACCAACCAAGTGTAGAATCCTTTCTTCCAATGCGTCACGATTTTCCATGCCTGTGAATGCAACTATTCTTAAGCTGGGAACAATGTACTCCATTGGCATTATTGCTTCCTGTCCATAGGCCAGCCTAAAAGGTGTGTGGCCAGTCAACTTCTTACAGGTGGTCCTATATGCCCATAAAACGAATGGAATGCGCAGGTCCCAGTCATCCCTATTCACATTGCATACCTTAGTTAGCGCATTCTCCAGTACTTTATTGAATGCTTCCATAGTTCCATTTGCTTGCGGATGATATGGCGTACTTCGCTGATGATGAATGTGGAACTCCTCTGTCAATGCCTCAATAGTTCTATTCAAAAAGTGAGTGCCTTTATCACTCATCAAAATCTTCGGGCATCCAAACCTTGTAAGGATGTTCTAAAAAATGAACTGCGCTACAGTCCTTCACTGGCTTCGCTTCTACCCATCTGGTGAGGTAGTCAGTTGCAGTAATAATGTACCTCGCACCAGTTCTCTTTCCCGGTGGGTTTATAGGTCCCACAAAATCAATGGCCCATTTCTCAAATGCCTGTAATGTCAACTGTGGATTCAATTGCATTTCTTCTCTTCGCGACGGCTTTCCTATCCTCTGACAGACATCGCAGCTCTGGCAATGCTCCTTTGCGTCTTTTTGAATCGTAGGCCACCATAGCCCCGATCGCAATATCTTCTGCGCAGTAGCTCTTCCTGCGTAGTGACCTCCTGCTGCTCCTGAATGTGCATCTGCCAGGACAATTAGTTTCTCGTGCTCTAACACAAACCTGCGCAACATTTCATCCGATCCCAACTTGTATAGTTGGCCCGCGATAATGGTGAAGTTTGCTGCTCGCACTACTAGCTGATTCTTTTGCTGCGTAGGGAACTTTATGGGTGCCAACCCAGTAGTAAAAAATTCTATGATCTCCTTATAGTAATCATCAACAATCTGAATAGCAAACAACTGTGCATCAAGCAGATTGTCTTCAAGGTTCGTAGGCTCTTCTCCCGACTAGATTCTTGACAGATGATCAGGTCCCAAATTCAATCTTCCAGGATTAACCACTATTTCAAAGTTATACTCCTGAAAGAGTAATAACCATCTGCAGATTCTCCCCCCTAACACTGGCTTGTTGACCAGGTATTTCAAAGCAGAGTGGTCAATGAACATAGAGAAGTGCGCACCAAGCAAATAGTGCCTGAACTTCTGCAGTGTGTAGACCATAGCAAGGCCTTCTCTCTCAGTGGTGGTATAATTATTTTCTGTAGATGAGAGCTTCCTGCTCGAAAATGCAATGGGATGGTCAATACCTCCCTCTCATGGTTGTGCTAAAACAACACCCAATGCTATACACGAGGCATCAACATGGACATGAAATGGCTTTTCCCAGTTTGGAAAAACTAGGATCGACGCGGTTACCATTTTCTCTTTTAATGTGTCAAAGCCTTGTTCACACTCTGCATTCCAAATGAACGTCACATTTTTCTTTAATAGCTTCTCCATGGCCGTGGTTATCTGTGCTTAACCCTTTATAAATTTTTTGTAGTAACCGGTATGCCCCAATGTAGTGCGCAACTGCTTTACTGAATTTGGTGTTGGCAAGTTTACAATGACTGCGATCTTTGCAGGGTCAACCATCAATCCCTGTTTGCACAAAATTTGTCCCAACAGAATTCCATAAGGTACACAAAAGATACACTTCTTTAGGTTTAATGAAATTTGATGCTGTCTGCACTTTTCTAGCATCAATCTGAGGTTTGCGCAATGGTCCTTCAGCAACCCAAATACTGTCCAATCATCAAAATAAGCTTCTAAAAACTTATGCATGAAATCTTTAAATGCTGTGACCACAACACTGGAAAAGATGGCAGGTGCGTTCTTCAGACCAAATGGCATCACTGTGTACTAGAACGATCCCCATTCCATGGAAAAAGTGGTCTTATGTCTATCCGTGGGATCAATTCTTATTTGATGATATCCTGAAAATCCATCAGTAAAGGATTATGCCTCATTTCCTCCAACGTTATCAAGCACCTCATCAGTGAAGGGAATAGAAAATGGGTCATGCATCGAAGCATCATTCAATTTTTTGAGATCAACGCAGATCCTGATCTTGCCTTTTGTCTTCTTATCTTGGATAACCATAGGGCTTATCCATTCTGACTCTTCAACCGGCTCAATGATCCCCACATCGAGCATTTTATCAAGTTCTGCCTTGACTCGTTCTTTGTATCGCGGATTCAGTTTATAGGGCCTCTGCTTAACATGATTCACGCCTGGATTAAGAGGTATCTTCATCACCCCCAAGTTTCCCAAAATGCCCTTCATCTCCTTAAAATTTTTCGGGAATAAATCTTGATACTCATGTAACAGGTTTGCGATCTTCACGACCGTCTAATCATCCCAATAGTCTCCAATAGACACGAACTTCGGCTCTTCGCTGGTGACAATGTTCACTTTCCTCATTTTCACAGGTCCACTCATGTCTGGAATTTCCAACGGAGGTCCCTCTATGTCGCACGCACCTTCTGACTCAGGTATGTTTATGTTGCACGGATCCTCCTCATCACTTTCGTCTTTTTCTTCAACCTCTTCAACTAGGTTATAACATTCCATGGCATGCTCTACCCGTTCCTTCCATTGTGGTTGTAGGATTGCAGGTACGCTGTCAGCTCCAAAGAATTCCTGTAATGTCATGTTTCTATGTGAACATTCCAGTCCAAATATTCTTTCCTTAATAATCTGCAAAGCATCATTTATGGTAGGACTCTCGTCTTCAAAACTGAAGCTCTTCTGGAAGTTCGCAGTCAGGGTAGGCCAATTTGTAGTTTCCCTGCGCAACTCCATATCCAGGTACCATTTCTTTGGAATCTCTTCCTCCAACATGTGCACAAACAGATGCACCCATTCTGTCTGTGGTCTCTCCTCCCATGCTTATGAATAGATTTCAATATGCTCTCTTGGATCTGTCTGTCCATTATATTTTTCAAAGGGCAGTGTAACCTTGTCAGCAAATATGATCTGCATCTTGATTCTACACTGATCCCATGTGGTCAATGTCTGTTTATGCACAGCCCACCATCTGGCAAGTGTCTCGCGTAGTGCCATGTCTAGTGTCGGTAAGCAATGTTCGCCTCCAATTGCTATAGTATATAACTATTCTATACTCAGTCAAAGCATGTCCGAAAAGGTATCTTGCAACTTCAGTCCTTTGGTCGTCGCACACCCAGTATGGTAGCCATCGTGCACAACTAGGACAACGAGTTGTTGTCCTTCAGTACATAGTTGAGAACAACATTCCAACCAGACCTCCAGAACCAATCATGCCACTTTCCCTCCTAGAGGAGAGGCCCCCCAAGAAATCGGTGTCAACCATGCTAATCAAAAAGGATTTTGGTTCGCTAAAGTACAACCACTATGTTTCAAATGTACGTGACAAAGGGGGTGTTGTTTGGATGCCTAACCCCAATGTCCTACCTAGATACTAGTTGTTTTGGGTCCCCAAGTGGGGTTAAATGTGTGTTCAATTAAATCATTTTTTTAGTCTAACTTGGAACTTAGGGAGTGAGTCGGTGCATGAGTGGCGTGTTAAAGATGCTAATAACAGTACTACAAACTGAAAAATGGTAGTAAATAGAAACTGAAATTAACTTGTAAAACTGAAACAGAAATAAACTTTTTCTTTTGCTTTTCAAATGAAAGGACTAATTGCTGGAAAATGCAAGCAAATGGTGCAACTAATGAACTTGCTGAAATGCAAATGCATGAGATAACAATGCACTAAGTAAACTTGAATGCATGAAAACTGAAATTTCTCAAGTCCTACAACAAGCAAACAACAGAAAAGTACCATCCGCAATGGGCAGAAGCAATGGTGAGGCTGTAAATGCAGCCGAAGTGAGTGCAAAAGCCAAAAAAAGGTGCAGGAAGCATCTGTCAGGGAAACAATCACACTCCAGGGTGCTGCAGATTGTAGAACAATTGCGTTGGGGGTTGAAAAATCACCTCAAAAGGAAAAGCGCACTTCTGGTAGAGATAAGTGTGCTCTGGGGCGCACTTTTCATCTTGAAAGGCATGCTCTGGGGCATGCTTTTCGGCTCTAAAAGTGCGCTTTGGCTCAAGAAGGCTAAGTGCACTTTGCAAGGGAAATCCACGCTCTAGAACACAGAAGCGATGCCGATAGTCGCGGCTCTGTCCGTAAAAGTAGAAATTTAACGCAGCACTGCGTTGGCAAGGGACAAACCTACAAGTACGTGGTGTTGTGCTATGCCAGAACTGACCTGAAGATGTAGATGACTGTAAAAACATAGGTAAACAACCATGCAAAAAGAAAATAAGAAATGCAAAAATTAAAAATAGCTACTGCTCTTACGAAACCACAAATCGATGGGAATCGACCCGGTTAGAGTCACCAAAATTGTAGCTAGGTTATTCACACTAGCTAGTGCAGAAATAAACTTACTAAGAGTAGTGGAACTCTTAGTAACAGTTTGTGAGCAATGATGTGTGCATGCAAATAAAAATAGTAAATAAAAATGAAATACCCAAAATTATTGCAGTAAAATAAAAACTAAATTAAAACTTTAAGCATCCATTCATTAGATATTCAACAAACAAGGGTTACGAATCAAATAATGCTTTTTTATTGATGCAAAAATGGATTTACAATATGGGTTTAACTTGAAATGGTGAGAATGCATGGGCCCTTGCAGCCGTAGAAATTTTGGTGCTCCAGGTCTCCAATATCTCTTTCTGTCCATCGAATTTTCACGGTTAGCTAAAACTCAACTATGGGGGAACACGAGCTCAAATATGGAGGCTAGGGTTCTATAGGAATTCTGGTAGAGTTTCGATAAGGAAGAGTGAAGTTTTTTGAAATGGGGGCCTCCACCACCTATTTATAACACTTTTGTGTGGTGGTTTCTTTACCCTTGGTTTTGGGAAACCACTAGTACTGGTTAGTGATTTTTTGACTTTTTCCCTCCTTTTCTTTTATTTTGAATATTTTCCCCTTTTTCTTTTTCTTTTCATTTATTTTTTGGGGATTTTGCCTATTTTGAAGGATTTTTCTTTATTTTGATGAGGGAAATAATTATTTTTTGCCCATATGATTGTAAACTTAGGGATTTTGGGTTCGTGGAGGCCAAAAGTTAGGGAAAAATGGATGAATGGGTTATGTGACTAGGGGGATAAGCTAGGTGATCAATTTTTGGGTGTTAACATATGACATTTGCTCCATTGTATTTTTCACATATTCAGGAATATCCACACCTGATTGATTTTCAAATATTGAATAAGCATGCCATAAAGGTTTTTGAAAATCCTCATGAAGCTTAAATGTTTGTGGCATCATTCATTAAGTTTCTTACAAATTTAAATATAATACATGAAAATTCCATGAAGAAAATGTCCACGCTTTCATTAAGAGGTGAGAATGCAAGGGAATGGTTCTATGGCTTCAATCAAAGGGGATATTTTTTTTTGCACATTTTGATGAATTTTTTTGTCAAGAGTGGTGAGGTGTTGAAGTTTACTTTGTACATGATGCACATGTTTTAGTTGGTATTCATATTAGGATTAAGAAAAAGTTATGCTTTGAAATATGCTTTCCTTAAATGATTGACAAAAGTATGGTAGCATGGTCATTAAAGAAATACATCAAATAATGTTGTGATGTGCATGTATTTGATAAAATATTTGCATATTATGCCCCTATTAAAGAAAAAGTTTGTTAATTATGTTGGAACCTAATTTGTTAGGGTTAGGTGGAGATGAAGAGTAATCTTGGAAGTCCAAGAGACATATTGGAAATATGAATCCAAAAGTCACATCATTGTCTTTATATGTACATTACATCCATGAGAGATAGTACCTGCGAGAGCAGAGATTAGAACATATTCATCTTCACTTGATGAAGTATCACTTTCTGCCCTAGCCTTATTCTTGGGAGGTTCATCATCCTCAGCAGCATGAGCATGAAACCTCTTCTTCTTATTGAAGTTGTTGTTGTTGTCTTTCTTCTTCTTGGGACAATTTGAAGCAAAGTGTCCTACGTCATTGCAATCAAAACATCGAACATGAGATAGATCTTTCTTCTTGTGATGAGAGTGAGAATGATTCTTGTTATGAGATCTCTCCCTCTTAAAATTGCTTCCCTTGGTGTGTGCTGTGAGAGCTTGATCTTCATTCCCCATCTTTTCTTCTCGGGCCACAAGCCTTGCTTCTTCTTGTGAGCATTCCTCCCATAGTCTACTGAATGAGATCAACTTCCTTCTTGCACAAATTCCTTGGATGAAGGAGTCCCATGACCTAGGTAGGCCATTCAATGTGGTCATGACAACTTCACCATTGTCCACTACTTCATCCACAGCTTCAAGTTGTTCCTTGATCTGAGAGACCTTAGAGAAATAAGATTGAATGGTCTCTCCATTCTGAAGTTTTACCCCTTTCAATTGGTTCCGCAGAGTCATCTTCCGATTTATGTTCTTCCCTTCAAATAGCTTGGTCAGGGAATCAAACATCTCCTTGGGTGTCTTTAGAGATGACACATGTGGTATGAGATGGTTTTTGATAGAATCAACAATGATCCTCTTTTCCTTGACCAAGTTCTTCTTATGTAAGGCCTTAGCCTCTTCTTCCTCTGGGACAGGGACCTCAAAACTTATGTAGGTGTCCAATTCATTTTCTTCCAGGATTAACCCAATCCTATACTTCCATGCTCGGAAGTTATCAGCCCCTTCAAGCTTATCCTCAAGCTTGGTGTGGTGAGACATCTTAAAGAGTACTTCAAATGGAAATATAAAAGATTTCGGTCTTATCACTTGATTTGCAAAAATCTGGATCTAGTGCTGGATTAGGGTTTGTCAGAGAAACCCTAAAAATTTAAAATGTGAATTTCAACTTTCTGAAAGGATAGAAAGATGCGCTTTGATGAGCTGATCAGCCTGGTATATTCAGAATTTGAAATCTGCAAAGTTTCACCCTTCAGAAATGCCTTTTAGTCTTCCCGGATTCACTGGGAGGACCCTGAATTAGGGTTTGAGTTTCCCGGAGTTTCACCCAACCAAAAATATCGATCCAAAGCTCTAAACTCGAGTTTTCCAAGGAGCTTCCATCTATGTCCTTAGATTTCAGAAATTCTTATTTTTGTGGAAACCCTAATTTTTAGGGCAAAAAATGAAAGTGCCCAGAATTGAATTCTGATTGGACAGAAAGATTCTCCTTGATGAGTAGAGTCAATCTACCTTTTTGATTTTCCAAAATCCATGGAGAGAAACCCAATAAACAAGAAACCCTAGTTTCTGCCACTGCACAATGTCTTCTTCTCAGGTTAGCTCTGATACCATGTTAATTTTTGAGCATTAATTCAACATACTCTAGGATCTTTACTGAGAGAATAACATGTACAACATATCAAGTATAACAATGCATATCAATCACACCAAGCAATCATATGAGACAATAGACACACAGAGTTTCACTGGGGAAAACCATAAAGGTGAAAAACCCCACAACTTCCTCAGAGATAGAAAGAGCAATGATACAACCAAAGTACAAGAGATAGTATTCTACTAGCAGCTACTCCTCATCCTCAACTAGTGCGCCACTTTCCAAGTGATGTAGGAGTGAATAATGAGATTAACAAATAGAGATCTCCCGCTCTCTATTTATACTTGTTCCGACTTGCCTAATACACTAGCAGGGCCGACTTCTCTAGAAGAGTCTAATAACCCATGGTTACATTAATCCGGGTCGACCCCACACTTGGTGGTCTAATAACCCATCACAACAAGTTACGACACTTGCGACACTTGTCAATACAAATGACGAAACTTCCGTATAGAGGAATAATAACATCTCTATAGGAGTACAATATACATGGGTGAAATACATTCCGAAGTTACATATACATCAACAAATAGTTATTACAATGTGGACGTAATTCCACCTGCCATGCTTTGGTGTGGGGCATGCAAGGTGGTTGGAATCCACCTGGCCAACGTACCTCTGTGTTTAATAACACAACACATCCCTCATTTACGTCGAATCCTCGACATCCTCAACTCCAGGTTTTTATGCGGCTAGCACCAGTTTTGTAATTACGCCGTAGGCATTCAAACAATGCAAGAAAATCCTCGCCACTACAGTAGATTCCTTGCTCATTGAGCCAATGGAGTGCTGCCACGTATTTTTTGTTTCCTCATCTCTCGATCAAATAAAAATCTGCCACATGTATTCACGCATTTTCGGCTTGAGGTTTTCACATGTTTTCGTCTTGCTTGTTCAAGTTTTGGTTTTAGGATCTGCCTTGACTAAGACGTGTTGGAAAGGAGCCCGTCTTTATGACTATCGTTGGGCGTCGTATCAATGCTCAAGGTTCACCAGGGCTTCCGCCATTCCTCTGTATGATCTGTCAGAACTCAAGTGGAGTATCCGACCTTACAGAGGCGATATCTCTTCTTCGTCAGATAATTGAGAATCCCTCATCTTCATCTGAAGCTATCTGGATCAAAGAGCAGGTGATTTCCAACCTTTCTGATCTTCTCACATAGGAGAAGAGGGGGGAAGAGCTGAGGAGTCTCCTCACGCTTCTAGGCCCCTTTTTTTTGCTGATTCCAAAGGCTAAGACTGCTAAGATTGTCAGAGGAATACTCGATGCGGTTGCAAAAATACTAGGGACATCAGATCTTTAGATATCGCTTGGAGGGAAATGGTGGAATGGACCTACCTGGAGAAACGAAATTTTTTGAGGCAACGGGTTGAAGCAAGGATTGCTGCTTTATTGATGGAAACCAAGGAGTACTCAGAAGATTTGACTCTCATTTCTGGTCTTGTCAAGGAGGTTAGGAGGATGTATGATAAGATGCTTCTTGTTGATATTGATTTATTGGAGAGTAAACTTCACTTCTCGCTTAGAAATATACCAAAGGCTAAGGTTGCCCTAACTGCAGCCATAATAGCAACAAATGTGATATATGTTTCACCTGCTCAACAAGGGACTATTGATCTTTAGAGTGGGACTCTTCATGCAGAGGAGAAGGATTATAAAACATGTTTCAACTACTTCTTTGAGGTGTTTGAGGCTTTTCACCTTAGCTCACTCCCTCTTATCCATTTAAATAAAATCAAATGGACCCCAGTTCACCTCAGTTCACTCCCAAGTTAACTCTGGACTAGCTGTCAGTTAGCTAATGTGCCCCCTTCTTTCATTTTGGCTATTTAAGCAAGCTCTTGCTCTCATTTTCTTTATGGTCAGAGGATCGAAGGGCTGCTCTAGTTTGTATTGTATTGTATTATCATTTGGAATAAAGAAGGATTTGGAGGCAAATATATGGTGTATGGAGCATTGTGTGTGGATGGATATTGCATGGCTTATGATGTAATCTGTATTTATTTATTTTTTGTATCTCTTTGGTTGAGTGTTGGCCTTTGAAGGGGAGATATCTCCCAGTAGGTAAGAGAATTTCTTGTTTGACTATTCATTGTGCTTATATGCTTTAGATCTCTTAGATGGGCATGTGCATTCTTGTTTGATTTCCATGATTTCTAAGTTTCCATTGTAGGCAATACCAATGCTTGTTTTAACCATTCGTGTGCAAGAATTTACAAGTTGATGTAGGTATCTATCTTGAATGATTGGTTGATCTTGTTTGAATCCTCTGAATTTCAAGCACTTCCAAGGAGCATAGTCCCTCCGCTTTCCACCAGCAGACACCATGGCCCATAAATTTCCAAGCTTATATCACTCTTTCTATCCCTCTCTCCTTCACTTCTAAATGAAAATTCTTCTTTTGGTTACGGTTACTTTCATATATGCTTAATTAAATAAGTTTCTTTGAATATCTAAAGGTTGATTTATTTAAGTATTCTTCTAGATCCAAGTCTTAAAGCTTTATATTTATAAGATCTAGTTCATTTTTTAGTACCAATGTTTATTTCCTATCTTTCCATACTCAAATATTTTATGCTTTAAATGTCTTTTCAGGCACATTTGGTGTATAATAGGTGGCTTCTTTTTTCACTTTTGACGAACAAGTAAGAGGAAGTGTTGCAAAAAATTTGGAGAGGACATCCAAGGCCTCTCATAGAAATTTACCTTGATCCTTTTTCATTTGTGAAACTTGTAAGCCTTTAGTTCCTCAATTAAAAGGACCAAAGGCATCCACCTATTAAATTGTAAAAATAAACAATAAAGGAAAGTGGGCTACTCAGCACCCACACCACTTCCCCATGGTGGTCTTGCGTCATTTTCATGGTGTGAAATTTTTTTGCTTTCTGCTTTTATTTATTGTGCTAACCAGTAGAATAGATTTACTTTTAATTAGTTTAATTGTCTTTCAAGTTTCGTTTATCATTTACAAAGTAACGAACCTGGCTTTGCCTTTCTGAAGTATGGTATCACTGAAAAGGCTTTCCTTGAGTAGGTGGTACTAAAAAAAGTGATTCTTATCCTGCAGTAATTAATAGATCTTATTACTTTTATGGTTAATTGTAATAAACATTTTGCACAATCTCCGCATATGTTCTTTCCCATAGCATGCTTGCCTGAGATTTGGAACAACCAAAAACGGGTTTCGTTGCACCCAATAAAACTCAACATCTAATTAAAAAAACATCTCACATTAATTAAAACTAATCGCCTTAAAGGACGAAAATCCAACGTCTCTCCTTTTGTCTCGTGTGGGAAAATTTCATGAAGAAAAGGGAACAACTAGGTAGTGACTGTGGGGACCCGTCAGGCTACACCCTCGTTTGTTGTCAGTGTTGAACATCCCCCTGCGAATCCAATCTAGACCTTTTTCTTGTGTGGAACCACATTCGACAAATCCAGACTTGTTCCACATAACTTAGTGTATATCAGAAACCCCTTCCCATAATTCACTCATCATCAATAATTAAAATTGTCAAGAAGCATTTGCATAACATTCCCATTTCAGCAGCAATCACTTAAATATTTTGGCACTGGTCTACTTGACAATCATTTTTTCTTAAAAAAATTATATGTCATGGATTAAACTGTCTCATATGTTGCTATCCTTAAATTTGTGGTTATTGCTTTCTTGTACATGTTATTTTCAAACTCCTAGATTAACATTCAATTTCGTAACTTAGCGTAAAAACCTTGGTTTCTGTTCTTAGGGACCACACCCCTTTGCTTTGCTAGAAGTTGGCCTAGATGGAGGATTCAAGTATCAGGTGATATCACTTGACTCTATAATTGCCCCAAGGTCTCACCCAGCGGCTTGAATATTTATGCCATGCTAGCTTTCCCTAGGTGCATATTCAGGTGGCAACATTTTTGGCATGTTGCCGGGGATAAATCTTTTTATTCCTGGACTATGAATTTTGATTTTTCACCTTTTTGTTTTTGATTTGTTTGATGAATATTTATAGTAGATCTGTAATTTTAATATGGTGACTCCACTAACCTTTTTCTTAAAATAAAAATAAACGCAAAGTAAACAAAAAAAATCATTTTTGTGAGAGTTTAAAATGCATATTTTTCTTTTCACATGGCGACTCCCTTGAAGGGATAAAACCATGTTTCTCTACATTTGTTGAGACTTGTTGTGTGTAGATGAGCCCATGCAATACATTAAAATATTTAAAGCTCATTGTTTGACGGCTCCCCTGGTTGACCATGGATAAATCTCATTGTTTACTTTGGTTGACCATGGTTGGTTAATAATATTAATAATAATAATATTAACCGACTATGGTTGGTTATTAATACTAATAATATTATTATCCATGGTTGACTATGGTTGACCATGGTTGAATTTGATGGAATATGGTTGACTTTGCTTGACTATGGTTAACCATGCCTGAGTATGATTGAATTTGCTTGACTATGGTTAACTTTGGTTAACTAATTCACAATTGTCAACTATGGTTAGCTATGTCTAACCATGATTTACTATGGTTGACGGTGGGTGGGCATGGTTGGGTTTGTTTGACTTTGGTAGATATTAACACCATATGGTTGACTATGCTTAAATTGTTGTCTTGATTATGGGTGACACTAGGCTTGACTTTAAAATCATATGGTTGATTATAATTTCATTATTGTTTGACTACGGTTGACTTTTGTTGACACAAGGGTTGACTTTAAAATCATATGGTTGATTATAATTCCATTATGGTTGAATATGGTAGACTATGGTTGACCATGCTTCACTTTGGTTGACTTTGATTGACCATAGCTGGCTATGGTCATCTATGATTGAATTTCTTTGACTATGGTTGACTTTGATTAACTCTGGTTGACCATGGTTGTCTATGCTCGACCATGGTTGACTTTATTTGACTATGGTTGAGTCTCGTTAAATTTGGTTAACCATGAGTAACTATGGTTGACTTTATTTTTCCATAATTGACTATTGGTTGACCTTCTTTGACTTTTGACTATGGTTGACTTGGTAGGCCATGGGTGACTATAGTTGACCTTGTTTGACCATAATTGACTATTCATTAACCTTGTTTAAATTTTTACTTTGGTTGACTTTTGTTGGTTATGCTTGACTATAGTTGTCTTTGGTAGGATTTGATTGACTTTAATTGACTATGGTTGACTTTGTTTAACTATGATTGACTTTGGTTAAGTAACTGACTACGGTTGATTATGATAGACCATGGTACACTATGGTTGACTATGATTGACCGTGTTTGACTATGGTTGGACATGGTTGACCTGATTGAGTTCAGTTCACTTTACTTTACTATGGTTGACTTTTGAATGAACATGGTTGAATATGGTATTCAACTATGTTTAAATATAACAATGTTTACATATTAAACTATTTTCAACTATCTTAATAAATATTAAACTATTTTAAAATTTTAAATATATATCATTCATCAAATATATTTATCATATCGGTTCAAAAGTTGTGAGCAATTAATTAATATTGTTAACTACAACTTTATATTAATATTATTAAGCCAAATTTGAAAGCAAGCCATATTATTAATTAATATTGACTATATATGGGCCATATTAAGCCATATTAATATGGTCAATAAATAACGAAAGCCTTCCATATTAATATGGAAGCTAATATTAATATTAAGGCATATTTGACCATAGTTGAGCATAGTATTAATTAAATATTAGTTCAAGCCATATTAATATTATTGCTAATTAATAACCAAGAGCCATATTAATCAACAGGTCAATTTGCTTAATAACCATGGTTGACTATGTTAATGTTAGTTAACTATTTTTTACTTTGGTTAAACATGATTAAATTATGGTTGACCATTGACAAGGAATGGTTGACCTTATTACATGGTTGATATTAAACCAAGGTTGAATTTAGACCATGGTTAACCGTTGTTTAGGCATGGTTGAATTTGAACTAAGATAGACTATATTAATCCATGGTTGACCATTATTTAGGGATGATTGCATTTACTACATCATAGTTTCCTTGTGCAGTGTTTAGTCTGAAGTACATGCTCTTGTGCAAGATCATTGTCAACCAAGCTGATGATGTCGTTGGTCTTATTGCTTCCAAAGGCATGATTTCTCTTCACGGTGTGTTATGGAAGCCTTCTCCTGGTTTTTGTGGTTTGGAAGTCTTTTATGTTGGTGAAGCATATTTTGAAATGCCTATTCACCTCCACTTCGAATATGGTTCCGTTATGGATACAAACCATGTGATTATTACTGTGTCTCTAGGTGTTTGAAAGGTTGAAACTGGGCTTCTCGCTTTTGGCCAAGGTGTTGGTGCTGGTACAACACCAGGAGAATAATCACCAAGCTTGTGAGTAGGTATGACGCTAGCAACAGTATGGAGAACGCTAGGCTATTGTCTGATAAAATGGAGAAAACATATTTGTTCTTATGGAATGTGAGGCCCTTGAGGCTGTTGCATCAGATGGTGCTGGAACGAGTGAGGACAGATCCTGTTGTCATGGTTAGTGATCTTTCGACATGGTTACACTCAGATGCTCTACATCAAGGTAAGTGGATCCATGCCCACATGATTAAATTGAGGTGAATGTTGAATTTGTGAGAAAAGTGCAGCAAGGAAGAGTTAGGGTTTTGAAAGCTAGAATTAAGGGGGAAAGTGTGAGGCCTATTGTGTATTGGATGTCTAGAGATCGGAGGTCAAGAGACAACTGGACTCTCTGAGCAAGATACTAACATGAATACTTCATTTTCCATGGATTTCAATCTGGTTTATTATTTTTTGGAATCCATATCTCGCCATTTCGGTTTCATTCCCAGGGGATTGTGAGTCATGGAACACAATATCAAGTCAATGTGGATTCCATTCTTTTTGTTTCAACTAGATTATTTGTGTTTATGTTTACTTTTTAACGTCATCCTTGACAGTCTCGGTGGATTTTTCTTTTATAGGTAAAATAAAGAATTGACTTTCAATAAAGTTAGGAAATTTGTTATTCAATATCGTATGGATGGTAACTCAATTTGCGTTCTTACTGTGTTTAACATTTTATTTCAATTAATGTTCTTTGCATTCTACACTTTTTTTGGGGGGGGCATACTTGGTCTGAAACATTTATTTTATTTTCATGATTCACTATTTTGCACTTTTATTGCAAAAACCATTATTGTGGTTTGCAAATTTTCATGGATTTTTATAGTTCATATGTATTCGCAAATATTTTATTTAATTACTGCACAAAAAAAAAGTCTATTTACAGGATTTAATGTTATTTTAACCTCTGAGAACCATATTTTACTTATATCACTTAAGCAAGCCCCCTCTGGTTGGCAGAATATGAACCCAAACGCAGGGATCGATATCCCAATTCTCCATTGTGTGGATCGATCAGTCTGCAACAAAGCTCACAACAAAACAGTATGAGAAAACACACCCATCAAATCTCATTAGAGAAAACTCTAGAGAACCCTTATGGATATACATTCAATGTGTTATACCTACCTTCTGAGTTTACACTGCTTGGGAAGAGTGCTTCAAATGTGGTACTCATACCCATGACTTCCATGATACAAAACACGCCCAGCAACCTCCCCTTATGCATTGCAGACCTCGTATACCAATACCAACACATTCTTATTCACAGTTACAGAGGCACAATGAAGGGTAGGTAGGAAAAGGAGAGCAAGTTTTTATGGATATATGTATTGGGCACCATACAACAATAGTCCTCATTAGCACGAACAAATAGGAGGAACACGAACAAGATTATCCCCACATCCTTTGAGGAATGCAATGAGCAACGAAAACACCGTGCAATGATCAATTACCCTCAAAGGTGAAATGACAACAAGCACACACAGGCATGGCGGAATTAAAATCTCTCATTCCCTTCTCCCTTTTCCTCGATAATTGTTGTTTTTTTTTCTCACATTGAATTTACCAAATTCCCCTAGATAGCTCGTGCTTCATGCTTGCAAGGAGATTTGATCCATCTCATCTCCACCATCCACCATCAATCATCATGCCCACTTCTCAAATAAACTTATAAAAAGGAAAATAAAGCAGGCTAGGCAATCCCCTCAATAACCCACTCTCTATAGATCTCCGCCACCTAATTCCTTTTTCAGGGAAGCCCTGTATTATACTAAGATACCCCTTTAATTTCCTCTTCAAACTATGAATTCTTTATGCGAATTCATCACCATCACTCTACCATATATAATTTCAATTTCTATTGGGAGTTTTCCTTTTAAATCCCAACCCAGCCAACATTTTGTTGCTGCTATGTTTATGCAACATTTCTGCAACATTTCTGCAACATTTCTGCAAATTCCTAATATAGATATTCCCCTTTTGATATACCAACCCCTTCCACTCCATGGCCCTCTATGATTCTCACAATTGATATTCCATTCCATGGGTATTTTAAATCTCATCGAGACACACACACAAACATCATGAGAAAACAAGGACCTCCCTTGGAGCAGGTCACTTTGAGATGTGAGGCCACATGCTCCTCATCTTCCTTTCTATCGCCCCCCTCAATATTTGTTGGTCTTATTTTATTCCCCATCTCTTTCTTTTTCTTGTTGGTTCTTATTCCCTCAATCCCCATCTCCATGCCTTCTCACCTCCTTCACACGCAACACATGTCCTGAACAAATACATATCCATAGTACAAAACAAAAACTTTATAGAAATATTTCAGAAACCAACCCATATATATGAACAGTCCAGTACAAACCTCACAATCTACATGGTCACATTATTCTTTTAAAACATATAGTTGGTGTTAATCTTAAAACTACCCTACCCAACCCAACCCACATAAGAGCAAGGCTGTGTGAACAAATATAAACTATTAAAAAACACAAATTTTCAATGTAAAACAACAATGGTGGTCTATCATGTTTTGTTGCATGGAAAAGACTGAAAAAGACAAATCTGGTCCTGCTTCTGGTCCAAGTCCAACTACTTTTGTTTCTTTAGCTCTCATTTTCTAACCCCGAGGGCAGAATGTGTTTTGGGCCACCATTGTGGGCAAAGAGATTATATCCCTTTGGGATCAAGGCGCCCTTGTCTTTCCATACTTGTATTTTTTTACTTTAAAACAAACCTTAACTGCATTTATTGATCAAAGGTGGGGACAACATCATATGACATTCCCTCCATTTTTTGTAATTGCCCTGCACTACTGTTTACGTAGAACGTTATGCATTTTGCTTGCCCTGTCACATAGGAGGGAGATAGTTATTTGACCATATTCTCCTGTTCATGTATGGTCACACATGTATGTTGTAAATATGTGGAAATATGTATTATTAAAATACGTAATCCATGTATTATAAAAATGACTTCCACCATCTCAATACTTGCATTTTATGCATTTTGCTTTCCCTGTCACATAGGAGGGAGATAGTTATTTGACCATATTCTCTTCTTCATGTATGGTCACACATGTATGTTGTAAATATGTGGAAAGATGTATTATTAAAATATGTAATCCATGTATTATAAAAATGACTTGGACACCATCTCAATACTTGCAATTTTCTACATGATAGCTTTGACATATGACTCTTTAGCTTGCTTTATTTCTCATTACCCACTACTACAAAAAATTGACGTAGACTATTGTTTTGGACTGTGGAAGCCTATTATGTCAGCTCCCAACATTGCACATTTATATGGAATTGGTACATAGACATGTTTTCAGAAGAGACATTTGTGGAGATAATAAGTAGCCTCAAATCATTGAAGAATCTTGAGAGCCATGTTCCAAAGCCTCTTCCTCTTCTCAACTTATTGGAGGGAATTCCTAACCTTGAAAGTTTACATATAAGTCAAATGTTTTTCCCAATAAGAAAGTTCAATTTTTATAATATTTTACAATCATTATTATTAAAGCAAGTCATTGCATCAATAAGTGATTAAATATGTGTACGGAGATCTTCAATTCTTAAATCGTTCATTTAACCCTTTCAGTGCTACAAGATAGTCTGGTGGCATAGATGTCTACCTATTTGTTGAGGTGGGTGTATGCTCATGGAAATAAACGAACATCAATGGATAAAGATCACAAGAAGATTTTTATTGCCTTGCATGCGAGGCTTGAGCACATAGACTTTGTTAATGAAGAAGAGAAAGATATGGAGCTTTTTCTACAACACTAAAATATCAAGATATTCATGTAAAGTGCAAATTTGTGTTTGTGTCGTAAGGTCAATAACAACTGATAATTCACTTAATAAGGTCAATAACCTTAAAGGTGTTACAAAGGAAAAGAATATTACATAAAAATACCATAATAAACTTCAAATAACATTCCATATAAAGTCCAAAATTATTTAACATTATCCCTAAGTAGAATGTCCACCTTACTGGTTGTTATTCGATCTGATTGATAAGGCCATGTCAAATACATTCTTCAAAATTAACTTGTACATTTGTACACGTTACGATTCAACTTTGAGATTCTAAATCTTCTTAATTGTCTCTAAGATGTATGGAAATTTAAACTAACAAGTACACTATAGAAAGACATTTAATTTTTTTTCACATGAAAATATAACTTACTATTAATATGCGAAATAGTAAACTGTGTCCAAATGTCAACCACAACTTCACCTTATACAATAAGATCAGAATAAACCCGGGACAAACCGGTTTTAAAGGCCAGAGAGCAAATGTCAAGTAATATCAAAACCATACAGTATATCAAATCCCCTAAATACATCCAGACAGAGTGGTATCCCAAAAATCAATCATGACCTCCTATCACAACAACAGATAGGATATAGATCCCCACATATAATGTAACATAACCTGAAAGCATATATACTAAGTCAAAAAATAACAACTCCAGTCAGCACTGATACCCCGGAGCGGGTCCCAAAAAATGTCAGCTGCTACCATATATCCACAGCTGCAATAGTCTGTCGCATATATAATACTAGGAAAAAATAAGTCCAACAAGGAGTTGGACGCATGGTATATCAAAAATCTGCACATATGTACAAGGAGTCAAAAGTAAAGATATATATCGCCCACATCAGAAAGAAAACATATATGTAAAAGCAAAGTAAGACACATCATCATGTCCAGTGTAGCAGATGGGATCCATTATCAAAAAGTGTATCATCCCGCCATTCCTGCCACATGATGGATCCAGCCTGAGAATGGAGAGCTCGTTTGGATAGCATATCAGCCTCCTGATTGACCTCCCTATATATATGTTCAAAGTGGATATGTTCAAATTCCAGAATGAGCTTCCTCGCCGCTTCCAGCCAATGTGTGAGACCAGATACTTTGAGTGGAGATAAACCCTTTGCCCAGGAGATAACAGCCGAAGAGTCTCCAAAAGTAACAAGAGAGTGAATCCCCCGCAACCGAGCCCAATATAATAGTAACCAGAGAGCACAAACCTCACTTCTCGTATTCGATCCCATACCCAGATTTAACCACAAGTGCACAGTGATGGAACATGTAAAGTGTAATGTTGCACCCGAGCCACCCACGCCATTCCCGCAAGTAGCAGCCCCGTCAAAAAAACCACATGGGAATACCAAGATGGGAGGTGACAATCGATTTTTCAGCCGACGAGTACTCATACCCACAACAGACTTAACAGTGTTTGTGAATTCCCTGTACGCAGCAATGATTTTGTAGCATAATCCCGCACAAAATGGTTTCACATCCTCAAAAATGCAAAGGTTGCGAGTTCTCCAGACCTCCCAGATCATGAAGTATGGGAGTTCTTTACAAACAACAGGAAGATGTGACCACGATTCCAAGCAGTCACCAAGGGAGTGAAAGTCCCAGGAGAATTGCACACCGACACCAACAGCAATCAATTTCCACAGGTCACGTATGAAGCCACAATGTAAAAACAGGTGTTCCACGGTCTACCCCACAGAGCAGCATAGGGGACACCATCCAGGGCCAATGTAACCACGCCTGCATAGGTTGTCCCAAGTGAGTACCCGATTGGCAAGCACGAGCCAGGAAAAACACTTTACCTTGAGAGGCATGTGCATTTTCCAGATAGCCTTCTTCCACCAGGTATCCACAGTGTTAGACCCGGCAAGGCATGCCTCATATGCCAGATGCGCCGAGACCCGGCCACCAGACACATCCCACGACCATGATAAGGAATCAGCCTCTTCATTTAAGAGTAGTCTGGATTGGTAAAATGATCTGGTATATACATTCCATTCAAACCCCATAGCTCCAGATAAGCCCAGTTGTGAAGCAGTGATCCATCGAGGATGTCCATCCCTACAATGGTCAAAGGCATGAGCCAGTGAGAAATATCCTTTCTGTGAGAGATGCATCCTCAAATCAACCGAGAGTGTATGTTCCTTAGGACCTCCCACGATCGGATCAAGGCCCAATTTAATGTCACGACCATTTCCAGGTTTCCAAGCGATCCATTGAGAGACAATCTTGTAAGAACCCATCATACCATTCCAAAAGTTTGATATCCCAACCGTTGGGTGACGGTCCAGACGGAACCAGTTTGCAACTGATATATTTCTCAGATACTTGGCTCTAATAATCAGGCCCCAAGCAGATTTGACAAATAGAGCACGCCAGAGACATTTTGCATGTAAGGCCTGTACAAAAAGGTCTAAATCCTTTAAGTCCTTTAAGGTCTAAATCCATGAAAGACATTTACTTTAGCGTCAAAATATTTACGCTCGTCCTTACACCTGCCATGTGCATTTTTTTTGCTTGACGACAAATGCTTGGAACTTGATGTAAATTATATAATTCTTGTATTCATTATAAAAAAATTAATAATAATGTTTTCCAAGATAAATGTATTCCTTTGTCATTCGAGTTGATTGTGCATAACTGTACAGGGCACATTGTTTGAGTTCAAAGCCCAATGCTATGCCACATTGTTTTAGTTCAAATCCCAATGCTATGCCATGATTGTTCGTGTGACTTGCACTCAATTCAAAAAATATAAATTTAAAAATTGAAGTAAAGATCGAAATAAATTAGCTTAAGAAAAATCATTTATATATTATTATGATATAGAGTTTCTTCATTACAAATTGTAATTTATTGCGATGGGAAGAAATAAATGGAAACACAATGACAATACAAAGAATTCCCATTGATTATATAATGGATTTGTAATTGACCTAAATAAAATCATTTCGATGTTGTATGATATAGAGTTTATCCATTACAAATTGTACTCTATTGTGCTTTGTTTGGCAGATTAAGAGTTGTGCTTAGCTTCCAATTTGGTTAGATCCATTTCCTTATGGATTTGAAACCATCAAAATCTTGGAGTATATTGAATCATATTCCAATAGATTGAGCAAATGGATTTCTTATATCCTATGCAACAGTAGGTCATTGACCTATCTTGCCATCTTCGATCACTGGCCTTGTACACGACTGCATCTCACTAATCTATTGCAGAACACCTCTTCAGGAGCTCCATACCAAGAAATATTTCTAAGCTCTTTGCATTGTATTACCTTGATATTTCTAACAACAACATCCATGTAACTATATTACCTTCTTACATGGGACCGAGGTATTTTCTAAGGATTCTAATATTACACTTAAGTATAGTATTCTAGGCGATTATTTTGGATTGGAAAAAACATAGATATAGATATGTAGGCAAATATTAAATACAAAACCTATGATTTACTATTGAAATGTGTAAAGTTTGGTGAATATTATGATAAAAAAACACATTTTATGTAAATATAGGCGATATTAGAGACTAAAAATGACCAAATAGCGAATTAAGTTTTTGAAAAAAAGTCCCAAAATAGCCAATTGGCGAAATTTCGCCCCTAAAAATTACCCTGCATGGGACAGGTGCAAGTATACCTTCATCCCAAGGATATATGAAAAAATTTACTCATTTCCTCCTTTTAGACAACAATCTCAACATTGTCATTCCTTATGAAATAGAAGAGTTGATTAACCATGTTTGTTTTGGGAGCTCATACAATGGTTATGATTCTCTGTACCAATTTGGCACATTTATTTCAACACTAGCAATTTACGTGAGGGCTTTGCATAATTGGGAACAACCTTCATATTTGATATGAGTGTGCCATCTTATAATGGGGATATGATAATTCTGTAGATTTTAAACAATATACTTAGTAGTGATGAAGTAAAGCAATATCTAATGCCCGTCTTCAGAATGCGATAATAATAGTAGATCAAAACATCAAAGTACTGATGCATCCAGAATCTTCACAAGAAAACAGTATCAACAATCATGCAATGCAAATTCTGAGTGAGGTCATCTTTCATCTTCCTTGATCGCAGACTAAACAAATTATAATTTATGATAGCTCATCTCTGCCATTTATACTGACACTCATGGGCAGGTTATTTGACTTATTGCAATTTTGTTTGATAGCAAAGATTGATTGTGAATAAGTTCATATATTCTACAATTTTTAAGAACTGATATTCCCACATCTTAGTAATTTGTCTCTTCTACATAATTGTTGTTTGCAAATAGTAACTTTGTATATTCTCAATATCAATTACTGTAGAAAATTTCAAACCTTTTATCACTAGGTTAACAACTATGACCAATTGCTTTGTAGGTCGACCAGTACCCAGATGCACATTGGTGTCTCATTATCTTCCATCTATGCAGATAATATGATCTGTGGTAGGATGGTATCTCACTTCTACTTTTGATATATTTATTCTCTCGAAATAAGAGCGTATGACTGACCCTTAAAAAATGGCATCAGTTGCTAAGGTTCTTGTTAGCTTCAATTCTTCGTTTTATAAAATTTCCTACATATGCTCTTTTTCCAAACTTTTGGAATAGTAGAAAATTTAAATTGCACAAAGAAGGTTATTCAACATATTTTATATGTTTTGATGCTTTCCTGATTGCAAAACATGGCTTGGTAGGTCCTTTATGCAATAGATTGTACAAACAATGTGTTAATCATTTGGCTTGCTTTGTAGGTTGACCAGTGCCCAGATGCACATTGGTGTCTAATTATCTCCCATCTATGCAGATAATTCGAACTGTGGTAGCTCACTTCTACCTTTGATAGATTTATGGTCTCCAAATAAGAGCCTATGACTAACCCTTAAAAGATGGCATCAATTGCTAATGTTCTTGTTAGTTTCAATTCTTTGTTTTGTGAAATTTCCTACATATGCTCTAGTTCAAATATTTTGGAATAGTAGAAAATTAAAATTGCAAAGAAGGGTATTTAGCATAGTTTATATGTTTGATGTTTGCCTGATAGCAAAACATGGCTTGGCAGGCCCTTTCTGTAATAGATTGTACAAACAATGTGTTAATCATTTGGCTTTCGTTAGAAAATAAAAAGAATGCTCCATATTCTCTCTTTTCAATGTAACATTGCAAACATGGTATAGGATCTTAAGAAACAAATTTCATTTATTTTAATTTGAATCCATCCTTTGCATTTTTTCATGAATAATGACCATTTTGGTCATCCTTCCTTCATAATGATTCTTACTTGTATCAAAAAAGGATCTGGTTTCCTCATAAAATAAAAATCATTTAAGATGCCAAGATCATGCCCCCTCTATGAGGAACCTTTGAAGGATATGCATCCTATTTCTCCCATGCACTACATGAATCTTTAACAAGGGACAATATTCCCTTCCCCTGGTAGTAAGAGTGTCCTGTTTCCCGTAGCACTAGTCCTCTGTCTCTATGTTATTTGACACTCTTTCCTTGCTCCACTATTAGAAGCAAGTCTCAACTTCAACTACATAATCCATGTTCTGCATTCATTGGGCATAGAGATGTAGGTATCTGTAATTAATATTTTGTTTTGAGCACATGCTTAGGCAACAATTTTTATTGTTATGCATCTCTTGATGTTGGATATACTTAGAGTGATCACTGAAGCTTCTTGAAGTTTCATTTTAAAACATACAAGAAGAACTAGAGAAAGACCCATTTTCAGCAGATCTGTCTTCTTCATACAACTCTCATATGGAGTATAACCTTTGCTTCCCTAAGTAGCCTTTTCAAGGGTTGAAGTATTATATAGAAGAGTTTTCTCGAATCTGGATTGCCTACTGTTTTGTAAAGTAGCCCTCTTAGATAATTTTCAAAACAAATCTTTGCTTTGACTGTTGATCAAGTTGTAACCAACTTTTTTTTGTTGATCCGTTCTCTGTTATATTGGTTCAATTTCCAATGTTATAAGAGTTTAGACAACAATATATCTGGCTATTGGAGATTATGCCCTAGAATTAATAGGTTGCATCTATAAGTTATAGCATACTCTAAGTTAAATCTTAGTGACTGTTAAATCTCTAAATCCTGGAAGTGGGAAAGAAGTGTGCTTTTGTTAGTCTTTATTAAAAAATTAGTTTCTGAATATTTGTTGTTTCAGATGATTTGAATTTCTTGTGGCCAGACAATTTTCTTGCACTCTTGGCTGCAACATAGGTTTGAATACACCTATCTTGATCATGGATGTGTTAGATTGCTTCAAAATCATTTCATATTCTGTATGGAATATATGATGTGAAATGTGTGTATATTTAGAATACTAATAAGTCATGTATAGAATATATAATGAGAAATATGTGTATATTTGGAATACTAATGAGTCATTTTGAGTTACTTTGTTCTCTGTTAGATTTCCCTCACCTTTCTTGTTTCAATACCCCCAATAAAAACCTAGCCATGTGCAAAAACGTGGAAAAAACTATGATATTAAGGGCAGTCAAGGATGCAATTCTCCATCCCTTCAAAAGAGAAAATGTCATGCCATCATTAGCATAAAAATTTAACAGTATAAAAGTGACATTTTCGTATTGGATTTTGTTAGAAAGCATTCTTACATGTTTCACGGGATTTTCTCAACCATTTCTTCAATGCACATGTTTCATGTATGGAAATGAGCACTAATGGGGATTTTGCCAATATGGAGATAGCTTCTTTTGAAATAGATTTGAAACCGCTATTGGAGATAGTCTTATGTTCATCTGTTTACTAATGCCTCTTATTATCGCTGAAAATTAATCCCAAGTGTCTATTCATTTCCCTTTCTCACTCTACTATGGTATTCATTTGATTCATGACACAAACTTTTAATACAGATGTGCTATTCATACTGTTATTCTAAGAGAGGATGAGACCCAAAACCAAAGACTAATATTGTGATTTAGGTCAGATAAAAACAATGACTATTATATTATGTTTTACTCCGAAGTGAGATAGAAAACTAATATATTTTTGGGAAGTGCAAACACAAGGAAATTAAAAAAGATGTTGCAAATAATTGACCTTCACGTAAATGGAACAGATTTGCAAAAGGGCATCCACTATAACTATATTGAGATTAGTTGATTGTTTGTGCTAATTTTGTGTTATGGTGCCCATGGCATAGTGTACTTAGAATTGATCTAGACTTGTTGTGAAGACTAGGAGAGTGTCATTAAGGTGGAAGACTACAGTTGAGTTCAGATAAACAAAAATGGATTTTTTCATGCATCTTCCAATCATAGTCACAATGACATGATGAAAGAAAAATATGAGACATGTTCTAATAATTCCGAGACATGAGCTTTTGCATGCATTGATAATTTAGTTTACAATTTCTGATCTTCTTGTTCCATGTAGCTCTTCCAATCTTTAGGGATGTCCATAGTTAGCCATATTTATAGCAAATAAAGTAATATAAGATATGCATATATGTTTAGTTATGCATGTATGCATATCCACCATATATAAGTTGAAAACGTTGCCAAAACATTATAACATGGGATTTTATCAATGAAAATTATAATTTGACAAAACATTATATGTCTAGATTCCAAGTTCATATCCAAAGTACACCTCTATAAACTATATATGTGGAGGGGGTTTCATAGTCCCACAAACAAGGGGGTCTCATACACCAATATGGTGTTTGGCTAGGTTGTAACCTTAAAAATAAATTATTATTATTACTATTATCATATGGAAGTTTGTAAATATTTAAATATAAAGATTTTGTTCTACAATGGTTTGACTTACTATAAGAAAAACAATGTTTACTAGAAGTTTTTAGAGTTATATGATTGACCAAAATGCTCAAATTTACATTTATAAAACCCTGCACCAATGGTTGCAAAGTATTTTGCGAAGGTTATTTCTCATTAGAAATTCTCAACGAATGGAGGTTTTTGTGTATGTTTCTTTTAACTTGGTGTCAATTCAGTTTCTTTTGATCTTTACAACCTCGGGTTTGTGACCTCCTTAGGTGTTCCTTAACCTTCGGGTTGTGGTCTTCATAGTTGTTTTGCAAACTTGTGGTTGTAGTCTCCTTGGGTATCTCATAATGCTAGGTTGAAAGTTTCTTAAGTGTGTTGTTATTAGAATTAGGGAAAGTATTTTAAAGGATTAATACATTATCTTAAAAATCATATAGTGATGCAGTGCATGCCAAAGAAGTTGAGCATATGTGTGTAATTTTCTATGATGAGTAATTGGTTTAACATTCTAGAATTCACATTGTTATAACTTCCATATATGATTTATACTTTTCGGTCCAATTAATCATTTTGAAACTTGCACAAGCTTTACACATTGCTTATGGTTGATGGATCAAATTCTATGGGCCTAAATGACCTTATAAATGACAATAGAGCAACTTTTGAAAGCGGGATATGCCAATGTATACATATTAGACAATACTAAATGGTGGAGTTGCATGCCACTTTCAGCTTAACATGTAAGTTAAAAATATATTTTGAACATAGAAACATATAATTATTGCCTTTAGGCCCAAGGGTTAACTCAAGTATTTGTGAGCTACATGAGATCTCCCCCCCCCAAAGTTGGGGAGGTCATAGGTTCAAATTTTTTGATCCCTTTAGGATTACCCTATTTACCATCCATGAATCATGGGGAAGTACTCAAAATGTGATAATTATTGCCTTCATTTTACTCAATAATTATTTAAAGTTTACCTTCAATAATAATTGGTTAGTGTAATACGATAAGTTATACATGTTTTTTCTTCTTCATGTGGTTCAAGACACCAAATATCGATGCTTTCTACATCCACGGAAAATCCCCCTCGTATTTCGTGAGATATGGGGGCATGCCGGATAATGTCACTACAAAGGTGGCTCAACAAGAGCATCCAACCATTTAAGAGCTTAACATGTCACTTACAAGGATTGCACTTGGGTGGGGAGGATAACAATCATTCCTCTCAACCGCCCAAGCTACATTCAATGGACTGAAAGTTATACATCTTATAATTGTAAAAGCTTTAATTTTAGAAAAGCACCCAATGGAAAAAATTCATAAAGGCACTTAGGCAAATGGTAGTGGACTTTGGGTGGATGCCGGCAGCCTTTGAGATTAAGTAACATGTTTGTAATTGATCATACTTTCGTACTAAGATTCACTTTAACTTAACTCCCTGAGGGAAGACTTTGCTTAACTTACTACAATCCATAATCTAATTATTATGACTCTACTCAACTCACTTGCAAAAGGACATGTATAAATATTAATCATGTGTTAGATAACTAATCTAACAAACTAAGAAACATTCCTTTACTCAAAACTCACAAATCAATTTTGCCTATTAAGGAAAGCTATTCGAAAGCAAAGTACTAATTTATGTGATTAACGAACCTTTTATATTAAGGACTCTCTCCAAATACAATGGATTTACTTTTACTTCATTTGATTCGTTAGTAAAATATTCATACTTGGATTGTGATTTTGTTTACTGTGTTTATGATGCTGTGTAAGCTCTTCCTAGAATCTGGCCAAACTGTTTTTCCTTTGTCTCTTTTCCTCTCGTTCCTTTTGCCCCTCTTGAGGCAATTGCTAGTGTTATTCTATGCGTGAGGGTCAAGACTGAGTCTCCCTCTGTGGGTTTGGGAGCTCGGCTCCTTCCCATTCGTATCAGGATTAATCTCTTGCATTTTTATTTTTTGTTAAACAATAGTGCCGAGAAAAGTCTACAACTATTGTTTGTTAAGTTCATGATGGAATTTCGATCTTAGGTTGCAGACCCGAGAAGTTTTTGGTTGTGCAACCTCCCCTTGCCGCTGCTTCTTTCTCCTCGGCTCTAACCAGGGTAAGTGATTCTTTTTTTTTTGTCTCTAGCATTGTTATTTGTTTCAATAGCTATGTATTTTGTTGCACATAATTATTCTTCTTCGGTTTAATTCGCAGGTGGTGTTTATAGAGTTGAAAGGGGGATCGAATTAGCGGCGTCCTCACAGTCACTGGGTAAGCACACAACATTCGTGGCTTTACTCTTGGCCGAATCCAGAGATTTTTATATGTATGCGTAAATGTTAGTTCGAGGTCTCTTAGTCGTGTGGATGATAGGGTTTTTAACTCTTTTCAGATGTAATTCCCAGTAAACTATGTTTGGGTCTGACTATTTGTAGTTCTCGGTTGTTAATGAAAAGGTGTTTTTGCCTAACTGATTAATATGCTGTGATTTTAATGACTGTATATCGGTTTAGTGTTTTAATGTATTATTGATAACGTTGTGCACAGGGTCTAAACCGATTTCTTAGCATCCCCTTCTTTGTTTTCTGAACTATTAAGTAGTAATGTTTTGGAATAATGTTTGCAGGCTTAGAACGAAGTCGTATAAGCTTTAGATCGTATTCTGTGGCTTGTTTAATACGATTATTTATTTGAATTTTTGCTTAATGATATACACAATTATGTGAGGTCAAAGCTCTTCAGATTTAGTGTGTCAGGGTTCGATTTCCTTTCAACGGACTTTAATAAATTTTATGGTTAGAATTGTGAACCAATGAGGTCTTAAGGTTTTTTTTCAGTGGAAAAAAGTCTTATTATTTCTATTCATATGATTCAAAATAGTACAAAATTACACAAGTCTACTAACAGTCTGAGTTCATAGTAGTTCCCACATACAGCTAAAAAGTGGACCTTAACAGCAAAGGCAAAAGACTAATAGCCCAGAACCCTATATCCATAATAGATCAGTCCTCCTAATAGGAATCATATAGATTGACTCTACCCTGTTCAACACAAGTATTCCCTATAATTTCCTCCCATAAGACAACGCCTTGAGACTCCCCATGAGCCTCCTTTGACAATGCATCAGCAATAGAGTTGTGTTGACGGTAGATATGATCAAAAGTGATGTCCTGAAACCGATTGATCTTTTTGCTTATTCTGCTGCACCAATGTTGTAAAGCTAAGACCTTTATATGATATTCCTGAAGTGCCCATTTGATGGTCACTCGAGAATCTCCGAAAATAGCTAGGTCCCGCAATCCCATGATCAGTGCCACCGTGATAACACACCATAGTCCAAGAAGTTGTGCTTTAGTATTGGTGCCCACTCCCACATCCATCTTAAGGGTAATATAATGCTCCTTATTTATGTAAATCAGCCCCCCAACAACACAGGAGCCGTCAATAGATGATCCATCAAAGAAACCAACCGGTTTCTGACATTCAAAGGAGAAAGTACCTACATCTCTGCCATTTCTCCCCATCGGCACCTGAATGTAATCTTTAATTAATGCCACAGCCTTGAGAAATGTTGCCTGAAGATTGGGATGCTCGTCTTCAAATAAAGCCCTGTTCCGAACCCACCATACCATCCATGAGATAAGTGCCGGAAGGTAAGGAAAGTTACAGCACTGCTTGTGCCAATAGTAAACGTTTTCTGCAAAATTGCCAAGATCCCAATGCATATCCAATTGAAGATGAGAAATAATCCTGTGCCAAAGTGATCTGGTGAATTCACATTCCACTAAAATGTGTTGCGTTGATTCAGTATTGTCCCGGCATAGATAACAGAAACCAGGACCCGTCCAACCCTTTGCCAACCGATTCTCTCAAGTCTTCAGTCTCCCCATCATGGCATGCCACATGAAGCACTACACCTTCACCGGTATCTTCCAATCCCAGATAGCCGAGTACCACCAATTAGTTGGAAACATTACACTGTGCGTGACTAAAACCAGATAAGCCTCCTTCGCTGTGACCATACCGGTCGCTCGATTTTTAGTCCAGATGATACTATCGCGCTCAGAATTTAATCTACAACCAATAGAGTTGAGATTATCGATATAATGAGTCCATAATGACGCCTCATAGCCATCCAACCCCAGCTCCAGAGCAGTCAACCAATAAGTATGCAGAGTACTATAATCAAACCTTCTAATCTTACTGAGTGTAGCATGATCAGACCTGTGCAATGCCACAATAATATCATCAGGGAGAAGGTATTCCTCCTCAAGTCCCAGTATTGGATCAATTCCCACATAGATATTAGTGCCATTCCCCACCTTCCATGCCAAATCACAGGCCATCAGATTATAGACCTTCAGAAAACCAACCCATATAGGTGACTCACTCCTCTGTTTTTTGAACGGGCTCCGCATCCATTCATAAATATCCATCTTAATATATTTTGCTCTGAGCCCAGTAGTCCACAAAGTAGGACCAAACATCCCACGCGACAAACATTGAGGTCTTAAGATTCGATCACGGCTGTACACTGATATATATAATTATTTTGTTTTCAGACAAGTTTTTAGTGAAGCCGAGCTATAGGTATAGCCAATCACTTAGTTTTAGTTTTTGTAGACACCCATAGGTATAGCCAACCACTTAGTTTTAGTTTTTGTGTAGGTATAGTCAACCACTTAGTTTTAGTTTGTATGGAGATGGTTGGTTGTTAAATAAATGTTAACATTAAAATAATTAATATAAATATTAAACTAACACAAACATTAAACTAATTAATATAAACATAAAAGTAAATATTATTTAATAAACATATCCATTTTTTTAACCACAACTTTATTATTTAATAAACATATCCATTTTTTAAACCACAGCTTAATTGAAGCTTATTTAAATCTTAACTGAAGCTTATCTTTTTAACCACATCTTAACTGAAACTTATTTTCTTAACCACATCTTAACTGAAGCTTATTTAAAAATATTAACTAAAGCTTATTTAAAAATCTTAACTGTAGCTTATCCCCACTCTACTCTACACTTATGTAATCTCAAATAATATCTAATTAACTGATTAATAATATCTAATTAACTGATTATAGGTTATAAGTTTAAATCTTGACATCACTATTAAACTATAAATAATATATAGTAAAGGTACATTATCAAGATTAACAAAAACCTGTTTATAGATGAACTCAAAACCACAACACAACATATTGTGTTAAATTCCCGTAATAGTACCTTTATAAGGTGTTGTGTTAAATTCCCGTAATAGTACCTTTCTACCTTATAACTAATTACTCATATTACTTAGGTTAAAGCTTACACCATACGTAATAGCATTGGCATTTAAGCGATTGGTTTCTAGATTGGGAGTGAGTGTAGCTGCCAAGGTTTTTTTACGAAACATATCTAGATTAAAAAAACCTAACTGAAATGGAAATTTATGCTTTAAAATGAATAATTATCTACCGTAGAACCCTACGAAGCAAACCATCTATGATCTTGATACATAAATTGTTGAACTAATAATGCCAGTACTGTTTTATTTGAATAAAATAATAATAAAATATCCAAAATAATCTTTAAAAAAGACAAATCATGAAATGAACAAGATGGCCAATGAGGCTTTTATACATATGCCACTGTATTAATAGTTTTTGCGTTATGCCAAAGCATATCGACCCTCAATGTCCTCCAAGGTCCAAACTGGTCCAAATCTTCACAGCCCCGACAAGTAAATGAAAGTCATATTGTTAACACAAAAACAAAATAGAATTAAATGAGACCTAAAAATCAACAAAACTTTGGTTTCCCCACAGAATCTAAAAGACCATGTATCTGTTTGTTGACCTTCATAAGTTTGTCAAGCACTGAATCCAAAATATAGATTTCCTATCTGAACAATAACATTATATTAAGAAAAATGCAAGGCTACCAAAATGAAAATTCTGGCAATTTGAAAAGAAACGAGGCTCGTTGAAGTTGAAAATGGCGGCAACTGCAAATGCATTTCATATTTGAAAGGGATATCAACTTTGAACCTCGAATTCTTAAATAAATATTTTTGTGATCCTAACAGTGGCTTATTCCAAGCAATATGATTATTTTTTTTTGACAAAATATCAACGTCATATCAACATCATCTCAGAATCATAGGTTCATGGCATGTTATAATAAGCCTAATGCAATAATTATAGTTTTACATGTGCAAAATGAAAAAAGCTAAAGTTTTATTAAAAGTTTAGATGTCTGTAACATACTCATAAGCAACGTAGTTGTTTATAGAACATAGGTTTCTTAGTATTTAGTTTCATTACAGATTAACCTGTCCTACCAGTACTGGGGAGGGAAGACACAATTCATTGAAAATTTATTAAAATTAGGATGTTGTGGCAATACGCCCAAACAATTGAGAAAATCTAGAATCATAAATAGTAAGGGTATTAGAGGCCGAACGAGTTCTTAGGGTTTAATTTGCAATATCATTCTCTCTTAAACTTATCTCTTCTTAAGCTTATCTCTTCTCAAGCTTATCTTATTTACACAAAATGGACAGGTTACTGCACTTACAATGGACGGGTTACAAGAGACATTACAAGGAATGGTAGGTTACTGCACTTGCAAGTGTAAGTAGATGTTACAGGTCACTGCACTCTAGCATTTTTGAAAGTTTTGGCAGAAAACACTGCCAGCAAGCATGGGGCATGGGTAACCGGGTGATTTGAACTAGTGACCTCCATTTACAACATTTCCTTCATATCAAGCTAATCACAAGCTAATCACCTGAGAGAATGGCCAGTTGAATTTGATAAATAAAAGTTTAATCTATAATAGTGTAGCTAGAATACATTACATAGATCTTGTAAATTTACACTTCAAAGAATTGGATAGTTTAATAGAAAAAGTTTAATCTATAGTAGTGTAGCTACAATACATTATAGTAAACTCCTCTCCTAAATTGTGAACTATATTGAAAAAAAATACATTACAGTAATAATGGTATGTCATTTTCATGTAAATGTAGATGAATTTTGAAAATGACATACTATTATTACTTACTATCATTAAATGATTTTGAAATATTATTACATATTCATATATTTCATCATAATATTATAATTAAATTAAATTAATTTTAATTAATTATTAAGTGATAAATAATTATAAGAATAATTTTTATTAATATCTTTTTAATTGAATTTGAAATATTATTATATATTTACATATCTCATCAATATATTGTAATATAATATTATAATTAAATTAAATTATTTTTAATTAAGTATTATGTGATAAATAATTAAGTAATATTAATTTATTAATATTTAATATATGTTTATGAATCACTACATTTATAATATTAATGTATTTGAATGAGTAATATTAATGTGTTTGAATGAATTGATAAATATAAATTTAAAAATTATTTAATAATATTAATATGTTTGAATAGATAAATAAATATAAATATAATAATTATTGTTAATTTTTAATATTTAAAAAATACTATCCCGTTTAGATTGTGATTTTACAAATAACCAATGCATTTCTCCGTTAAAAAATTAAATAAACTTCCAGCAACCAAAAGTTCCATTAGGTTTCATCGGTGAAGGAGATGATGCTCTCTCGGTCGAGGAAATCTACGAAGAGGGGGATCAATGATCCGTGGACTGGAGTAGTCGGAGCCAATGTTGGAATTTCGCTTCAATTTTATCCATCATATTATTATTTTTTTGACGTTTCAGTGTTTTCTTTGGGTAAACATTTTGCCTAAATATGTATTGGTCAATAATAATGTTTTAATATATAAGTTATCTTTCATAAAATTTTCAAAATTGTGTTCAAAATTGTGATGGTTAGAATTTGGAAATATAAAACTAAGCATGTTCTTATTGATGTAACATATATTTCATCTACAACAACATAAAGCTACCCAGCTTACAATAGATGATTGCTGATAAGGGAACAACTTTCTCTAAGTAGCTAAGTGAATGAGCTATTCCATCACAACTAGAAAGCATTAAGAAGCACTACTTGTTTTATAGGCATTACTGATTCTAGCATCTGAAGAAGTCAGAAGTAAGAGCTATGAGTTCTCCTTGTGGATAGCTCTTCCAGTAGCTCTTTTTATATTTGTGAAGTTAGTATGAATGAGTCAGGGAATATACTTAGTCTCATTTGTTGCCAAGAACTTTTTGGTTGATTTTTAGACAACACAATTACTTTGTTTAATTGAATGAAAAGTTAAATGTTTGAGATTTCAAAAAAAATTTGAAAGGTGAGAATAAAAGTTCATAAATATAAAACATATAAAATTACATTACTAAACATTCAAACATTCAAGTGAAAATACATTATAAGCACACAAAAGCAGCACTAAAAAAGGCGATATTTCCTCATATACAATGCTTTTAGCTTTGTAAAGCCAAGGAATATGACAGGGGAGCAACATGGCTCTAACTTGGGTTTTTCTTTTATTTAACAATTGAAATCTTTCAATATTTTTTTCCAGGAAAAGTTCAGAGGTTTGGTCTGGACCAATTCGGCCACTCTGAACGATTCAGGATCCAGCTGAACTTGAGCCAGGTCCAGACAAACCTTGTAACTATAATGCTTCGCCACTTTTCAAAGCCGATTTGCTATGATCTTGTTTAATTTAGCAAATTAAAAGAAGTTAGAACTATGCAAGATTAGCTTCCTACAGCAATAGCTCCATCCATATGTAGATGGAAACAAAGGCGTTAGTGGATGGTAAACGAGCTTGAAAACACCTCGAAGAAAAAAAAATTCCAATTTACAATTTATTGTAGTAAAATCCATACATTCATCAGTTAGAAAACACATAAAATGAAATATGTTGATTGGAGTTAAATACCTGTGGAAAACCCAAATACGCTGCAATTTTGGACAATTGCAGGCAATCTGGTCCAACTCCTTGCTACCAATAACAACAGAATTGAAGTTAAGCTCCGGTAAGTTTTTGCAAGTGGAATAGATTGTGGCCAGGTAAAACTTCCCGAAATCCTGACAGACATTGAAATGACCAGCTACAATTGTTGAAGGCAACTTGAAGAAATGTTGCTTGGTCTGGTATAAAATCATAGGAGAAACATCTTGTTCCTAAATGCGGTGGTGTTTAGCTTCCACAAAAATTGAATGCCGCAGTGTCTAGCTTCCTGCACACTGCAATTCCCCTTCCCGGCTTCCATAACAAACAAATGAAATGAGGATACAGACTGCACAGTGCACACTACTCTACGGCTTGCCAGTTGCTGGTCCATCGAGGATTCAAGCCATGATCCTGATCACTAGCATTGGCATTCACTTAACAGTTAATGGATTTACCTAAAACTGTGTGAGGATAAACACCAAATAGGCAAGTTGGCAACCACACAGTTCCTCCTGCCTCCTAGCCCCTAGGATGTAGCCTCATACAGGCTACATCTACTACCAATTTGCAAGGTTCTCCACGAGGGAAAATGCATAGAACTTGGTTTAACGAAGACCTTGCAGCTCCCACATAAACTGCAATATCTACTCTAGATTTCTTGGTTTTCCCACAAATATTACTGGATTTAATGTAAAAAATGCTTAATATTGAGGTACGGGGCTTGCTATTTCGAACTATGCTCGAAAATCTGTGTCAATCATGATACAGTCACCGGATTCTGCATTTGATAATAAAATGACTATGTATTCATACTTGTGTCCTGGTAACTTGTCAAACTTGTGCCATTTAAACTTGTACCATTTAACCTTGCGGAGAGCGACATTCTGACCTTTCAGCCTTAAATGTTTCGCTAGAAGATGCCTACTACAGCTCCGTTGCACTTGATACCGCTGTTGTTGCTCCATATATCAATTTCGGCTTCATCAAAGCTAAAATTGCGGCTTCCAGATATGATTAGCAGAAGAATTTCTCTTTGATGTGAACACATTGCCACCAAAGGCCGCAGATAAGAATTCAAATAAATTATAATCGAATCCAAAGTCAATGAAATCTGAGCTGAAATAAGACACAAACTTTTAAAATCTTTTTCCAATACAGATGTACCTTCAAACGATCCTTTGAAGTGTCAAAGTCTTCAGTATTACATTGACAACGGCGAGATTCATGTTCCAAGCTTCCATTTTCTATGAAATCAATCATCGTGGCCTCTAGATAGTGTTCCAAGTCATCATTGGCGACATCATGCAGAGGATCACATATCCAATCCTTTACCGGCAGCGTTCGTATTTAACATCCGAAAAGCCTCTAAATGTAACAGCCTGCACGTGCACGTTCCATTACTATGTAGAGAGGCATTGTCAGGTGAAAATCCAGTCCCGAAGCTATGAACTGCTAAGAAGGTGATGAAATGAAAAATCTCGAAGATCTTCCGAGGACACGTCTACTAGAGAAACGAAAACACCTGCATCAATAAGGCAGTGTTCCAGATCTTCAAACTAAATCCCTCGTAAGAGTTTTCTTCTTTTTGTTCAGCCCCTAATAAAATCCTTAAAATAAACCTAATCCCTAAAACTTGAGTCCATTCTTTACATACAAAGTAACAATTCAACTTTAAATATCATCATACGTGTATCCTTTTGCTTGCAGAACAAACCAATTTTTTAATAATTAAAATATGTGGCCGGCAGATTCGCCATAAATGGGCGTATTTCTTCTCTAATGGTCCTAAATGAACCTCCGCAAGCCTAATCCAAACCATGCAATAAAGACTTCAAATCTTTTCGAAGTTGAAAACAGTAAAGCTAAGATTAACACTTACTAAAAGAATCAATATTTTACAATAATGAAACCTGAAATCTGAGACACTTAATTTCAGTAAACCATGGCCGAATCATGAGTAATGTCTAAAAGGAAAAAACAACTGATCAACAAAATGCATGATATTGTTAGGACATGACTGAAGTACTATTCAGCTTGCTGCATGCCATTTAATACGGCAATAACAGGTCTATGGCATACTGCTGCCACATTAAATGACCTACAACAACATACTGAATACAAACGTTATTTTGACTGTACTGAGAGCTAAAAGCTAGTTCGAGAAAATACAATTATACCACCAGTGCAGAGCTGAGGAAACGTAAACGTCTTCTGATCTGATGCTGGAAAAAGACTGAATATCCTCCATAAGTTGGGATAGTTCCCCAACAACTCAGCTTTTAGGAATACACGGCTAACCTTAGGACACCGATCCGTTCGCCCTCACCTAGAGTTAGATTCATCGTCTTCACCTCCCGAGTTTCTGCATCTGTTCCCTGACTCAGATCTGATAAGGGACCTGGATTTGGTGTAAAACTACCCTGCAAACTTGGATCTGATCGCCTTCAATCTCTTCTGCTGGTAACGAATGTTTCTTACCTGGATTGGAGACCACATTCCTTGGATTTGAATGCATTTCTTTTTCTGCATAGCATCTCCTCTATGCATCTCCTTTTAGAGGGCAACCATGTTAGTGACAGTATTTGCATCTAATCGGAATATTTTTGCACAAGAGTATTGAGGTGCTTTACCAGCCTACCTTACCTGATTGGAATACGATAACCATACAAAATGAAACCCTCTGTTTCTACTTTGACTGATTCGAAGAGGGTAGCCATACAAAACGGGACCCCTCAAAAACAGAATATACCTGAAATTGTTGAACTTAAAATAGTAGTCAAAATTGGCATACTTTTGTCATATTAGTATGAAGTATTTTGGTTCAAAAATCGGAATGAACGCAAAACAAAAAATTCATTTATATTTCAAGAAATATGGTAACAGTCCGTAGATGGCATCATATGATGGCCAGTTTGATGATCCAAACTACGATAGTTACAATTCTTTGATCTGTATAGAATGTCACAGAATCTCCTCACAGCCTACAGGGACAACAGTATATAAACCATCACCCAACATTCTCCCTTGTGGAATCTATGAACAAAAAATACTGTTAAGATTCACAAATTTCTAGTGTATTCCATCCTAAAACTCTTCTCACTTCTGCTCGCCAAGTCTCATGCACTATCAACAGGACTCGGGCAGTTTTACAACTATGAGCATGTTGTAAAAAACAATTTGAAAACTTTGACTCTGGTCGGTTTGGTGTTTGTGCCCTTGAAGAAGTAGGCAGGAGTCCTTATTGGGTCTTCACAGAGGGGCGTTTTGGAGGGATCCTCTTCGTCTTCGACCTCCCTGATCGTCTCCAAGCTGAGAACCAAGCATGGCCTGTAAGGCCTGGCTATCTCCCACGCCTGTGATAGCTGGTATGGAATTATGGGATGAATCTGTGACGAGTACTCCTGAGCTTTACAGCTTTTCTTCTTCGAGAATCGATTTACTAAGCCCTTCATCATAGACTTGGATTTGCCCACATTCTTCTTCATTACATTTGCAGCCATATCTGATATCTCTGTTTCCCTGCCTCTTCTGTGGGATTGGAAGCAAACGTGAATAAATAAATGTGTTGGCAACGAGAAGGGTAGAAGCAGTTAGATATGGCAGAAGCTAGCCTACCAACAGTACTTGATATTAATTATATAAGATATCAATATCATGCGTGTGTTTTGTTGTCTTTAATATTGTATCAGGGAATCCCTGTTGAGTACCTACCATGTGGGCTTTTCCCCAGCGCATGATCCATTCCACAAGGATAGTGAAATCGACAAGCACATTTTAAATCTGCGAGAATCTTTAGAAACTGATTTGACAAATCCGAACTGGATTCAGGCCTTTTGGATAAATATTCTTGGTAAGTGTCATTTTCCACTGATCGCATACCAATGTTAACGTGCAATATTGCATTGGTTTCTCTGAAAAACCAATCAGTTCTTGACATGCATGTAGATTGTAACACGCCTAACGTCTAAAAATTCTGGAACATGTCTTTTTGCAGAAATCTTCTTAATAAATTCTGCATGGCAGGTTAAATTTTGTTGTTGCATAGTGACCGAGATTTGAAGCAATCTGTGACTCCAAAAAGACAACCAGAACATTGCGGCATGAAAGTGCAATTTCTCTGTATCAGCTACACTGTTATTTACTCAGTTTCTCTGATATCGAGTCTGCTTGTCTACTAGTGGGGTCATATTTTGTTTGTTTATTTAATGAAGTAGTTAAATAATTTTGAAACTTTTTTACAATTTGATTACATAATCTTTCATCATATTTTTATTATTGAAATGGTGATTTTGAATGTATAAATAAATTCAATATCGTAATATTTATAATTTAACCATTTTTTAAATTAAACTACACTTTGTTTAATTGAAAATACCTTTATAAACACATAATTAAAAATCTGAAAGCAATCAAAACATAAATTAAGAAGAATATGTGCTTTCATCCATGGCATATGTATATATACAGTTTAAAATTGTTGCTTAGCTCTTGTTCAGTCACGTAGTGTTTACATGTGTTTAATATATGCGGTAGTTCAGTCACTATTAGTCCTATTAGTCCCCGCAGCATGAATATTGTTTTTGCATAAATCAAAATTAGTTCACTTTGCATTAATTTAAACAATTATTATTATGTTTCCCGGATATTTATCCTGGAAAGGTTACTATTTTGAATCAGTTTGATAAATTGTAGATTTACCCATAATTATGTGTTGTCATATAATCACTAAAGTCTTGCAATCCTTCATCGCTGGCTTTTTAATAATTTTAATCTTTGAACTGGCTGTGCAGGCTTTTGCAAGACATCCCATAAAGTTTCAATAATAACATCTGTATTCCTCTTTCCCTCGAGTTCTAAACTAAAATATCAAGGGTGGTGTCATTGAACGAAATTGTTCTTTTAAGGCTTGCGATCAGTTAATAGGTTCTCTCAAACTACCACTACAATGCTGATTGTAGCGATGGATCGTTTCCGTTTTCAACCATGTAGAATTCAATTTTGCATGGTTATTTCTATTCAATAGTTTCCAACGGGGAAATTGTGTAATGCCTCTACAATCCTTTGTCAATTGAGTTCAACCTTTTTATGGGTGGTTGAGTATTAGACATTGCCATTAATAATGAGGTTAAGGCATTGGTAATGATTCAAGGATTGCATTTGTTAAATGAAGGGTGAATTGTGTAAGTGTAGTTGGAGATTTCTTAATTATTATATGGTCTCTCTTTCAACATTGTATCCATCAAAATCCTTGCTTATCTCATTAGGTTAGATTTGGCCAATCACTATGAAGCAATCTTATTTCCCGAGCATTGTGAGATCATAATAAAGCGGAATACCTCCTTGCCAACATGGAAGCACCTATGAGTAAAGGTCAAATAAGGAGTCGTGCATTCAATTGCACATGTTCTTGAGTGTTAAGAGTATGATGGTCCAATTCCTCTTCATGTGTGGTTTAATTTGCATAAATGGTGTGTTGGGAAAGAAGGATTTTTGTTCCCTTGAATTTTCGTCTTTCCTATTTCAAACCAGGAAGCTGGTTTAATTTGCATAAAGGGTGTGTTGGGAAAGAAAGATTTTGGTTCCCCTGAGTTTTTGTCTTCTGTGTTTCAAACGAGGAAGCTTGTTTTCGCTAATATATGCCATGGATTGTGGAGGGAAAAATAATTGCAACTTTATTTAAGGGTATCAATGTTCTCATTGGCATATATTCGACTTGGGTTTCTTTGGCATTGTGATAAGGATGGATTAGCGCACTGAAATTTGTTGTGTGATGTTTGAGTTCGTGGAATTTACCATGAATGTGAAAATGGTGTGAGTAGGGTGTAGCAAAATCCCAATAGTTTGTGATTACTTCACCTCTCCATTGGAGTCATTTTCATGTGTAGGAGAAAATTTTGATGGTGGAAATTCAAAAGAGGGATTGGTACACTATCGAGACTAATGCTCAATTATGGACAATGCAAAAACTAGAATATGAGTTCAAGGCATTCATTTCGACATAAAGGAGAAAATATATTGATTTAAGGCATTCATGTAGATACAAAGAAGAAAAATATATGGAGTTAGACCTTCAACTAAGATTATTAGTCTCGCTTTTCGCTCGTATTGATGGTTTCCTTAGCCTCCCATGGGACGTTTTCTAGTCACCCACTCTTTTTGCTCAAGCCACATTTGGATTGAAGGAGCAAAGTGTGGGGGTCAACTCTCTCCCAATTTGAAATTGGAATACATTACAGATGGAACATACCCTCGAGAGAAATCATAAATAGACAAATTTTATGAGTACACCAAGGAAATATAGGAGCTAAACATTAAAAAAAGTTAGTTGTGGGACAAGTACAAGAGTAATACAACCTCAAGTAAGCAATAAGAAAACATGCTTGAGAAGTGATGGAGGCCACTTGCAAGACAAACACATATAGGGTGAACACATATTTTTCTTTTAAAAATAAGGTGGACATTCCCATGCTTGTGACATTGTCAAAATAAACTATAGTAGGAGAAATGGACACCTTGGGAAAGATCTAAGTAACACTATTTTCTCATATGAAGATGGTTTTTATAATTTGGAAAGGGTGTTAATCAAATATCCTTATACAAACATTAGTTCCTAGTGGGGATATAATAATACCAAAATATGGCCCACAATAGTGCAACCCTAGAACATATATGGAGTGACCTTGAGGGTAACTCTTCCTTGATGTAATGGTAATGTAAGACTCAAGCCGTACTTGTTTGAAAGTTTTTGACTGAATTTGGAACACTGCAACCACCAATATGTACAACTCTCCTTGATGCAATAATGAGCTTATGTTTACCATAAGAGAGGATAACGAGTTAAGAGAAATGATGACTCTCTCTACCTATTTTGGGGGTAGCCATTTTTTATGTGAATGGCAGAAAAGGCATGAAAAAACATGTAAACACACTAACGACGACTCTCTCTATCTATTTTGGGGGTAGCCATTTTTTATGTGAATGGCAGAAAAGGCACGAAAAAACATTGAAACACACTTCTAGAATAAGATGAGTTGATGTCGATTGGAGTGAGTTCATGAGAGGCAAGGACTGATGGGACCCTTAGAGAAAAATTGATCAACAAGTAATAAAATGTAATGGATTAAGACTAAATTGACAATGATGTGTATGTGTTTGGCCAATGCGTATGAGACCCATGGATTTCATTGGATACAGCATTAATGATGCTTGATTTAGGCACTGGCTAGAATCGATATGACACAACATGATTGCATGCCAAGTTGATAAAATGTATGATGATTAGTTATGCATAAGGTAGACTAGAAACCACATGGATAAACGTAAAATGAGAAGATGAGGAGGCTCATGCCTTAGAATGATGAGGTCAATTAAAATGAAACTATGGAAAATCAGAGCATTGAAGTTGGCTAAGATAGGGTAGATGTTGCAAACCAATACAATTAGTGTAGACATGGATGAATCTGTATGGATGCTCCAAAGAAGGACACCAAGGATTACTGCAATAAAAGTAGATGATGTTGATGATGAAACAATATATTCCAGCGTTGAATTTGACTAGGATAGGGTAGATGTTGAAACCAATATAGTTAGTGTAGACATGGATGACTATGTATGGATGATCCAAAGAAGGTCACCAAGGCTTACTACAATAAAAGTAGATGATGTTGATGATGAAATAAGATGAGTATTGATGTTTCCCTTGTTTAGTTTTTTTTTTTAATGTTTTGAGGATGTTTTTGTATTTTGTATTTTACTAAGAATAAAATAATTTGGATACATTACAAACAAGGAGATGGGTTCGTAAATATGCAACCAAGTAGTTCTAACATGCATTAATGAAAATATAAATGGAAGCTGGAAGCAACTAGGGGTGATTCTCCTTAATGGGATGATGAATGATGGCGTACAATGTAGATGGTCTATGGGTCATGGATGAGATGAGAGGCCAATAAAATTTGGCAAAAAACATTTCCACAATAAACCATAAAGAATATGAACCACTCGGGAGCCTAAGAATATGGGCCAACATAATGATAAGAGGAAAGTATGGTGAGCTTTCTTTGTGATGTGGACTATATAGAATCTTGATCTTGAAGTTGAATGGAATGGGTTCCAAGATGGTAGTATTAAAATAAGGAAACCCATGATGGTGGAGTACTACCATCTTACAAGCGCATAATGTGAAATGGATGGGTGATACGACTTGTTGGAATGGGGTGGAACCAAAATGTACATTCAGATGGATCAAACAATGAATATGCACCATAGGTAAATGGGATACACATGTTTAAATGTCACTTTGAAGAGTTATAGTTGAGGGGGAACTACTAAAGATCTGTAAAATTTGATGCCTTTGCAATGCATTCACACATACAAATATAATATATGGTGTAGGAATTCTCAATAATTAAGCACAAAAATATAGATATTATACAATGGTCCTTGTTATATATGATGAAGCATTTAGAACATGACTAAAACATGATCCCAAGTAACAATGAGTTCTAGAAAGAAGGCACTCCTTGAAGGAGGCTAGGGAATGATAAGTTCCCAAAGGAGGCATTCCTTAAAGGAGGCCTTTGAACAAAAAATTCTTGAAAGGAAGGAACTCCTTAAAGGAGGCTAGGGAATGATGAATTCCTAAGTAAGACACTCCCTAGAAGACACTAGAGAGTGATGAGCTCCTAAAAGGAAGTAGAAGACACTAGAGAATGATGAGCTCCTAAAAGGAAGTCACTCGCTGAAGGAAACTAGGGAACAACGAGTTCCCAAATGTTGGATTCCCTAACAAAGAATAGGGAGTGATGAGTTCCCAAAGGAGGAACTCATTGAAAAATTACATGTCACCCTTATGGGTGATAATTAAATAGACTGAAGTGGAATGGGCTTGGAAAAATGAATAGATGAGGCTAGGCGTTGGTGTTGTGTCAATACTGTTAGGGTCCTACCCTAACTTGGCTTACTATAAGAATTAATCATGCATTGTATAAGGCCATACATTTATAATAAGGCCAAATAAGTTAGCGTTCAACAATCAATGTAAAAAGGGTTTCTTTATTAACTAAGATCCATTAGGAAGTTGTAATTTGACCATGTCAAGTAGTTAGGGTTTTAGACATTTGAAGCCTATTTAAAGAAGATTCAAGGCTATGAAGTGTTTTGTGAATAATATTGTAGCGGGCCTCTACTCAAATTAATGGTAAGTAATGTGTTTAAGGGTTTAGAGCAAGAGTTGTGCTAGGTTTTAGGTTTTGAATCCGTGCTTTGCTAAGGGTTTCTCCATGGATCCTCCTTTGGGTCTTGTTCCAGAGGAGAGTTGGAGGCATTTGGATGAAGGATTTCGAAGGGTGGTGTAGGATGCCCCTTCGTAGGGTGTGAGTTCCACACATGACTCAAGGTTTGTTAAAAGAGTCACGATTACGGATGTACATATTACCTCTGCCACTTCCAAGCATAAGGCAATCATCTAATCGGAAAGGGGTCTCGTGGGCCACTTCACAGGACTATGGACCTATCCTCAAATGATAGAGATATGGATAAAATAAAATTGGTGACCTCTGATTCAAGGAAATGTGCAACAAAATTTTTGCAGAAGAGGATTTTTCGTTTTTCTCTTTGAAAAGGAGGATAGTGACTTAATATTCCAAAATGGACAATATTTCACAGGGACAAGGGGAATGTATCTAAATAAATTGAATGTCTCCTTTGATACAGAAAAAAGACATCCCTTCTACTGTTCGAGTATGGGTTAAACTGCCCCATATTCTCTTTCATTGATGGAGTGATGAAGACTTAAAAGTCATTTGGAAAGCTCTCAGGAAATACATAAACAAGTTTGAGCCAGAACCTCCTCTCTTTTCTTGCATGATGATATGCATTGAAGTAGATCTAGAGAAATGGATTTTGGAAGCTATCAACCTTACAATGGTTGGATGGAATCATATTCAGACTATGGACTACGAGCAGATTCCCTTCAAAATGAAAAGCCTGTCATGAATACGGGCACTTTGCAAGACATTGTTCGAAGAAATAAAAACATGAAAAGGAAGGAGAGAATGAGGAGGAGTGGAACCAAGTGAGAGAAAGCGGAAAAGTATAGGGACCAACAAGCAACAGATAGAAAGGAAAGAAGTTCCTTAGGCGAATAGGTTTCAATACCTCTCAGAGGAAAAAAAATGAAGAAGGAGAAGAAGCAGTGGAGTCCCCACAAGAGCAGAAGAAGAACCCTCACCCGATCCTTCAAGAAATAGGGAAATAAGAGAACTATGTTCCTGTATTACCTGCCCAAGATTATGACGAGGTTATCCCTGAATCCTCCATGAAATTAGGTGGATTGGTAACTAGATTTAGGTCCAAAGCCACTCAGGATCAAACCTCTGAATACAGAGAAGAAGAGACATAATTTCCATCCAAGAAAGGACAAAAACCAAACAAGATTGTAAGGGAAATGGAAGTAGCAAGGGACAAGGCGGTCGATAAACAAACTAGTTTATATCAACATATTAAAATAATAGCACCAAGGATGTACCTACAAGGAGTAGGAGAGGAAAAGAAGGATAAGTCTCACCAAATTAGCAGTAAGAAATAATGCAAGCTATCTCCTAGAATTGCATAGGCCTAGGGGGAAAGCATAAGATAGTAGCAGTAAAGAGTATGATATGTTAGGAAAAAGCCTCAATAAATTTGATCTAGGAGACAAAAATGGGAAAATAAATTTGCAATTAGAAACTAGGATACATATGGAATAATATCAAAGGTATAACCATTGGAGCTCTTGGTAATTTTGGAGGCATAGCTACATGGTGGGATAATCAAGAATTTAAGATTATCTCCTTCCTAGAACATCAATTTTGGCTGTTGGTGGAATTGGAGAATCAAGACTCAAAAGAAACTTTTAGAATATGCAATGTATATGGTTCAATGTTGCAAAATAAAAAATATGCTTTCTGGAACTCTTTAGAGAACTTGGGGGACTCAGGTATTATTTAGAATGGAATTATCACAAGAGATTTGAACACTACAATTTCCCCATGGGAAAGAAGAGGAGGCTCCAAGATCAGAGATCCTTATGGATAAAATATGGAATACTTGCAAAATGCTTGGAATGTGATAGATATAAAAGCCAAGCAAGGGAAGTTCACTTGGAACAATAGAAGATTGGGTCTAGGTCATATTGCTGTGAGATTGAACCACTTCCTGGTAATTAATTCCATATTTTTTAAGTGATTATTTAGTTAGCTTGAAGGTCCCTCCCTTAATTGTTTCGGATCGTAAGCCTATCCTCCTTTTGGTGTCAAAATGGAGAATCAAGGTCCTATTCCATTCATATTTAATGTTGTTTAGTTAAAGTTGGAAGGGTTAATGGAGGTTGTTAAAGAAGAATGGGAAGACTATGTGGATGGATCCTCTCATTTCATACAGGAAACCAAGTTTTGGAGAGTTAAATGCACCTTAAAAAGCTGGGTCAAGATCCATTACATTAACCTAGGGAGGGAGACGATTCAATCTCAATATGAGCTTAAAAGACAGAAGAAATAATGGAGAGGGAGAATTCTGGACTGAAAAATTGAAGATCTAATAAGCAAGGATGAAGAAGAATGGAGGCTAATATCGAGAAGCCTACAGTTGAGGGCTGGAGATAGAAATACCAAATACTTTCATAATCAATGCAAAGAGAGGAATAGGAGGAACACCATTCTGGATATCAAAGATAGAAATGGGAATCTAATAAAAGGCCATAATGAAATAAAAAATGAAGCATATATATTTTTCAAAAACCTCTACAACGAAGAGCTAAATGAAGATCCAAGTGATATGAGATCGCTTTATGACAATATTCTAGAAGTGATAACTGAAGAAGAAAATGAACTCCAATGCAAACCAATTTCAGATTATGAAATTCAGGCAGTTGTTTGGTCCCTTCTTCTGGACAAAGCCCCGATATGGTTTTTCGATCAAATTCTATAGAATCTACTAGAGCATAATTAAGGACCTAAGAAGACCGATGGAATAGATAAAAGGCAGAGAACGAATTGGAGGGGCAACCAACTCTTCCTTCATCGGTCTTGTTCCGAAAGAAAATCCTATAGCCTCCTTTGACTGATTCATGCCATTCTCCCTTTTCAACTCTTCCTATAATATCTTAACCAAAATCCTTGGACAAATACTGAAAAATGTCTTGCATTTTCTAATATCAACAAATCAAGGAGGATTTATTGTTGGGAGGTAGATATTGGACAATATAGTTGCTCATGAAGCTATACATTCAAGCTTGAACAATAAGGAAGTAGGTATGGCTATCAAGCTTGACTTAGATAACGCCTTTGATAGGGTTAGGAACAATTTTCTTTTTGGGGTTATGAAGAAGTTTGGTTTCTCAGATGTATTCATAAAATAGATTAATTCCTGCATTGAAAAACCCTATATTTCCCCCTTGGTCAATGGGTTTCACACCCCCTTCTTTAGTGCCTTAAGGGGCTTAAGGAAAGGTTTCCCTCTTTCTCCCTTCCTTTACATCATAGTGGAAGAAACTCTCAATCGTAAGCTTAATCTTCAGCTTGAGAATGGTGATATCCCTTGTATCTCTCTGGATCAAGGAGTAAATCCTATAAATCATGCACAATTCACTAATGACACCATCCGCTTGGGGAGTGCTTCCATTCAGAACGCTCGTAAGTTCAAAGGATTGTTAGACCTCTTCCTTAATGCCTCTAGTGGTAAATAGAATGATTAGACATATAATATATATGGCCGGAGTTGCACTCCTCAGGAACTTGCTACCATTTCCAGGAATCTCGCCTTCAAATTCCATTCGGACTGGACCACATTTAAGTACCTTGGAGTCCCCATCACAAAAAGGTTAAAATCTGTGGATTGGAACCAAACCATCCAGAATATCAAGGATAAGATGTATTATTGGGGAATAAAGTGGTTGAATATGGCAGGTAAGATCACTCTCCTCAAATCAGTTCTTTCCTCTCTCCCTATTTTCATTTGTTGTATTTTTATGGTACTAGAAGGTACTATGAGTAATGTCAGTACAGAACTAAGAAGATTTATAAATCAAAGAGGGAAAAATTCCACTCAGAAGTTTCATTTGGTCAAATGGGAGACAATTAGAGGTGCAACTGAAAATGGAGGATTGAGAATTAGGGATCCTAGACTTATGAACAAATCCCTATGAGAAAAAATCCTATGGAGAATGGTAACAGGGAAAAATGACTGGTGGAAGGAAATTATAAGGAAAAAGTATATAAGAAGGCACCACCTCCTATGTTTGGATGGAGAACTAAAGTGAAAAGGAACCAATATTTTGGGCTCTTTGCAAAACAACAACTAGTTTGATCAAATAGCAATTATATTGGACACTGGGTAATGGAAGCGTATCAAGAAGTGGATTGATAGCATCCAGGGTTCTCCCCCCCTTGATTAAATTCCATAGCTTCAAGAAACCAAACAATGGTTGGTTTCCAATGACTATATATCTTTGTATGACATATCTACTTGGATGGTCAATGGGGCCTGGAAGGATTGGAAAGAACTTGAAGTTTGGACTCACCTTGATCAAGCCTTTTCCATTCTTCTTTTCAAACTTCAAGGGAAAGCACCAATGCAAAATATAGATTGATACTATAGAGGATGGGGAGAAGCTGGAAAGTACATGCTAAAGGAAATCTATAGGAATCTCCTAGCCAACCTGCATCAAGCTCCTTATTTTAGAATCCTGAAGAAAAATTGGAAATAGGACAACCTCCCCAAAATCATTTCCTTCAATTGGTTTCTAGCTCATGGGTAGATTCTTATGGTGGAGAATGTCAAAATAAGGGGAATCGAAGGTCCCTCAAGGTGTGTTTTATGTAAAGGATCATACGAATCAATTAGGCATCTTTTTCCGGAATGCAAGTTCACCCATGAAGTTTGGGCCATAGTCAATAAAGATATAAGCAGGTACATTTCCCTTCATTCTCAAATCACAGATCTTTTCAGCAGATGGAAGGAATCCTATCCAGGATCGCTAGAAAGAAATCCCATTTTGTAGAAAGTTTGGGCTACTCTTCCTAAAAACGTTTACTGGAAGATATGGCTCGCTCAAAATAGGGAAATATTTGAAGGGGAAAAAGCCTCTTCTAGGTCAGTGGCTACAAAGGAAGTCAATATCATCTCTGAAACTCTACATGATAAAATCTCTTTCTCTTCCCTCTCCAATCCTCTCTCTCCTTCTGAGTGAAAATGGATCAGCTCTTTTTTTTCCTTCGAGCTCTCTTCAGTCCAATATTACTAGTAAGAGAAGCCCTCTTGCGTGAGAAATTGACAAGGGGAAGCATGACTTCAAGGTATGGAGGGATTCTCAAAATAAATATGCCTTTCTTTTACGGTGCCTCTAAGGAAAATCCAGGGAAGGATCCTGGAGGACAAATAGTGAAAAATTATTCTCGGGGATTAGGAAAAAGAAAATAATTGAGCAGAATGGTTGGCCCTGTTGAAAGGGATGGAAATCACAATTGGACTAGAAATATCAATTCTTCTTGTTATTGGCAACTCACAATTTGTGATCCAAAAATTGAAAGGAAATCTCTTCCTACTGTAGCAGAGTTCAGAGGATTATTATGAATAAATCTCCACATAATAATGTTGAGTTTTCGCACATAAAGCATGAAAATAACTAGAAGGATGACCAAAAGGAAAATCAAAGAGCCCGTCTCGATTATGGAACAATAGTATTAGATGATCATATCCCTTCCAGATCCAGGATTCCATGATTTGCAAGTTTTGTAATGGTATAAAGGGTAGGTAAACCATTTTAAGAATATTTAGAATATAAGGGGATCATTCACCCTAAGATATGCTTGGTTTGGGATCCCTTCGTCCCACCCTTTTGATGTTGGGGAGGCATTTGCATATCCCAAGCTCCCTTCTTGAAGTTCAAGGTGCGTGGTAGAGCCACTTGCATGAAAATGCACACATCGGAAAGTTAAGATTTAAGGGGCTCATTGAATGCGGCCATATGAGCTCTGTGGGTTCCAGTCTCATCAATCGAATGTTGGAATATAATCACACAAGCAAGGTCATGAAATTTACTCTGCTCCACCTCCAGATGGATTATGCTCTCAGTTATATTTATGAGAATGCCTTTTCCTAGGAAATGTATTCTGTTGACGAGTCCTGTAAAGACTTGGCTTTGCGTTTAAGCATATCTCCTCTGAGGATGGAAGGGGCTTGGATTTCCAGTGGTAAGACCCATGTTTTGCAGTTGTGCAAGGATGTTGATCCATAGGGAAAGAACCATGAGACCATCACTATTAAAAACATAGAAACAATGGCATTATGGAAGGATATTTATGTGAATTTCAGAGGGAACCTAGAGTATTTTAAGAAAATATTAAGGGTGGTGTGAGAAGGAATCAATGGCATGTTGCAAAGGGTTATGGGTCCACTAAGGAGGCGTGTCACAATAGCTGCATATTAGCATGTATGGAATCATGCATTGAGGACCTCGATGACAACATGAGGGAGAAGATTGCGTTGATAGAAGACGTTAGAAGGGACCCAAAAGATGATGCAAATGTTGCAAGGATGCCAAGGCCAGAACTCGCTCTCTGAAGCAGATTGCCTAATGGATTACAAATCGGTAACTCAGCCCCTCTGAGGGCCATATGGCCAGGCATGAACAAGCTATGGAACTATTAGTTTTTTCTATATAATGGGTTTTTATGTATTTCTGCATTTTTATATGTAGCTAGTTTGTAAGAGTCTATAGTAATCAGTTAATTCCAGTAGACAGGAAATCAGTAAAAATTTTTGGGAACTCATTCAAACAATATCAAGCTATATGGGAAGGGTACTAAACAATCTCTGCAGAAATTTTCTTCTAGTTTTTTCAAGGACTGTATGCTGTAAATAACTGTTGTGCTCAACATATTAATATACAAATTTTAGGTTTTTGTTTAAAAAAAGGTTAATGATATCCCTACCATAATAGGTCTATGAACATTGTTCCCATAATAACAAAGGTCTTTTTCTCCCATATTTTTCTCTTATTGCCTCATATTCCTGGTACTTTGTTTCTTATTTTTGGTTTATTGCATGTTAATATTGCTATATACTGTGTGATTCTCAAGTTACAGGGGTAAGGAACACCACAAGTGGTATTAGGGCCACGATCCTAAGGCAGCATGCCTTTGAGAATCGATGGGATTTATTATTAGGCTAGAGATGTGTTCTAGCATTTGAAAATAACCACAGATATTTGTTGTTCAACGAATAAACCTGTGGTTGAGAAGTAATACACATAGTGAATACAGTTGGTACTTAGTCACTTTGTACCCCCTTTTGGTGCAATTTGTTAGGAATGCTATATTCTTTGCATGCAAATCAACTGGAAAAGTCTACAATTGATTGTTATAAGTTGATTGGAGGTGGAGGCGACAAACTGTGGAATTTTGGTCATCCAACCAATCAAAATAGTTATTTGGTCTAAGGAAAATGACTATTTAATAGGAAGTTGATAGAACGATCAAATATGAATGGAAAATTGACCAAATTTGACCCAGTCGCGTCGACTATAACATAATAATTTAAAGTGGTTAGGAAGTTATGGATTGTCATTAATGAGCAGTTGGTTGTATTGCATCTATACATGAGATGTAATGGCTATGTAACATGATCATGGCGTGATGTAATGAAGTGTGATTTGTGGTCTAGCAAGTCATGGTTGTAAAAACTTATTTTAGAGTGTTTGATTAATAGATGAGTGAAATCTCACTAGTTTGTTGGTTTTGCCTCTACAAGAATTATGGGTAGAGGAAATCGAAACAACATGTTACCTAGTGAATAGGTCACCATTAAAGGTTCTAGTCGAAAAGACTCCATATGGGACATGGGATAGTAAAAATCCCTCTCTTACACATCTCAAAATGTTTGGGTGTGATTCCTTTGTGCATATCCAATAGGATAAAAGAACCAAACTTGATAGTAAGTCAAAGAAATGCATCTTCATCGGGTACAAGGATGGAGTGAAAGCATATAAGGTATGGATCCAAATGATGAGGAAGGAAATTTATAGTTTAGATGTGATCTTCGGACAAGTCGGAGGAACTTCGAAGGATGAAGAGGCTAAAAGAGAGGAGTAAAAAAATCAATAGTTTGAAATGAATGACAAGAGGATTGATTTAGGTGCGTTGACCAAATTCAACGAAGAGGTGGAACAACAGACTCTAGTCATCGAGAGGTCTAGTCAAGTAATGAAACAACCAGAGTGGTATAGTCCACCCAATGTTTTCTCTAATTTTTCATTATCTTCCATAGAAGATGATCCCATGTCGATAAAGGAAGCAATAAACTTGACAAAGGGTAAACTATGAAAAAGGGATATGGACGAAGAAATGGAGTCCTTGAAGAAGAATGAAACATGGGATCTAGTTGCATTACCAAATGGAAGGAAACCCATTGTCAGTAAGTGGGTGCTTAACAAAGAGTTGAATGCAGTAGTTCAAGTCAAGAAGTATGAGGCTCAATTGGTAGTGAAAGAGTAGTCCCAATTTAAGGGAGACAACTTTGGTGAAATTTTCTCGCATGTTTCTAAGCTAACTTCCATAAGGGTACTTGTATTTAGCTACAACATTTGGTATTGAGATAGAAAAGATGGATGTAAATACAACATTTCTTCATGGTAATCTTGAAGAAGAAATCTATATGAAGCAACCTAAAGGTTTTATAGTGGAAGGATAAAAGGAGTTGGTTTGCAAGCTCAATAAGTCTCTCTATGGTCTAAATCAATTGCCCAAGATATGGTATCAAAACTTTGACATGTATATCTAGCAGCTAGTGTTTGTGAGAAGTCATGATTATCAATATGTGTATGGGAAGAAAGTTGATGTTCATTTCATATATGTGGTTTTGTATTTCAATGACATGTTGTTGGTCAAGAATAACATGGATATGATAAAAGAGGTGAAATTGAAGTTTTCCTCCAAGTTCGACATGAAGGATATTAGAGTAGCAATTTCATTCTTGGAATGAAAATTCAGAGAGATCGTGCAAGTATAAAGCTCTGGTTACGTCAAAGGAAATACATTGAGATAGTTCTGAAACATTCCAACATGTAGGAGAGTAAACCTGCCAGGGTACCTATTCTTGTGGGAGTCTATCTATCTATTGAACAATGTCCTAAGGCACATGAATAAATATACTACATGTTACATGTGCCCTATGCTAGTGATATAGGTAGTCTAATGTATGTTATGGTCTGTACTCAACCCGATATTTCCCATGTAGTGAGAATTTTGAGAAGGTACATGTTACCACTTGGAAAAAAGCATTGAACCGCAGTTAATAGAGTATTTAGCTATCTGTGCGACATGAAATATTATGAAATTTGTTATGGAGGAGAGGCCGAGGGAAATAAGGAAATCATTGTACATGTTTTTTTTTATTCCGACCAGGATGGATATTTCAACCGTAAACAATCTACTAATGGATATGTGTTCAAGATATTTGACATAGTAGTTAGTTGGATGAGTAGAAGGCAGTTGGTCATTTCACTATTGACTACTGAGGCTGAATACATGGTAGATACTCATGCATGCAAGGAAGATGTTTGGTTGTATAGATTTCATTCATATGTTGGATTCAGATAGCACGCTATTATGTTGGATTGTGACAGCCAGAGTGCAATCTTCTTGGAAAAGAGTCCAACATATCATTCAAAGAAAAAACACATCGATGTTCAATACTGTTTTGTGAGGGAGATAGTGGAGAACCGAAAGGTGCTACTTGAAAAGGTGGACATGGTGAAGAATGTTATAGACTCATTGACCAAGTCAGTAAGCACATCAAATTTTTCTTGGTGTAGGGAAATCATGGGCTTGTCAACCCTATTAAAGTAAACTAAAGTTCTTAATCTCTTCTTTATGCAAAGACAACAACAAGTGGGGAATGTTGGGAATGTTATATTATTTGCACGTAAATTGAATGGCAAAGTCAATAGTCAACTGGTATAATTCAACAAGAGTCGAAGGAAACATATGGTGGAAGTATGGTCGATTGATTGAACGGAATAACTATTTGGTCAAAGGAAAAAAACTGGTTGAAGGGAAGTCGATGAAAAGACCAAAGGTCAACGAACAATTGACCAAATTTTATCTAGTCACATCGATTGTAACATAATAACTGAAAGTGGTTAGGAAGTTGTGGATTGTCATTAATGAGTAGTTGGTTGTACTGCATCTATAAATATGATGTAGTGGATGTGTAACATGATCATGGTGTGATGTAGTTAAGTGTTATTTTTGTTCTAGGAAATCACAGTTGTAAGAACCTGTTTTAGAGTGTTTGATTAATAGATGAGTGAAATCTCATTGGTTTATTGGTTTTCCACCAGGAGAGAGGTTTCCAGGGTAACTTCTTTGTAATTTGTTGTTGTTTTGTGTGCCATTATCTTGTGTTGTATGTGTTTAACTATATGAATCAATTTGCAAATCTGTTGTAATTAGTATTAAGAACCAACACAGTTGTTGGACACCGCCATAACTCTTTTTGGCACCTCTTCGAGTAGTACAACATCAAACTGTAATGTCCCCCATTTTGACCCTTGTAATATTTTGGGCTATAATGTAAATAATGTATGCATATTATGTATGATTCCTAGCGTGGAGCTCAAGGCTAAGGCCCCGCTAGTGAACGCTCGACCCAGAAGAGGCAAGTATTTGAAATTATGCTACCCATGTGCTAGTGAATCATGGGAATTGTAAATATGCATCTTAATATAAATGCCCACAACTAGCTATGCAATGCAACAAGAGATGGGGGCATGATGTTACAAGGAATTGGGAGGGAAATATTCAAACCCTTGAGCCAATCAAGTCAAGCCAAGTGTCAATGAGAGAACCCATGAACCCTCAACTACCCATGTTGACTTTTGTACCCAATCATTGATTTCTCCCAAGAGTTGGTTGAGGTAGTTAATACCTTGGGGAATGGGAGGTATGGTTGTCCAAATTCGAGTATGGGCAAGCCACCCTGCATGGAAAAACGTTTTTGGCTTCTTGGTTAAGAAAAGAACCATGAATTGCTCCCCAAGCCATTACCCATCAACCAACTTTGCTCTCCCACGAGTTTAGAGATTCCTAGGCATTTCCCTCCATGAATTTCCAATGTTTACCTTTGTTTTCCTAGCTGGGAAGGGCGTTTTTGTTGTGGCTAACAGTGGGGAAGAGAGGGGAAACGATTTAGGGTTTAATTGAGGACGTTTTGGCCCACTGAATGCTCATACATATGTGGGAGAAATCGGTTTTCTTCCCTGGGGTTGATTCCCTCTTCCCACAATCCGTTTTTGGTGTGCCTACGTTTTGGGGAAAACCCATAGACCCTATTCTGTGAATCCATGGTTGAATTGTGTATCCATGCCAGTTTTGAGCTACTGTGTGTAAAACGAATGTTGGGGTTGAGATGGGGATCCATTGCTTTGGCCATGCAGGGTTTGAGAGTCCCAAGTTCCTTGTAGATATCATGCTCAGCTTGGGGGTGGTCTTTGAGTGCTAAAAGAATATAGGCTGGGCAGAGACCTACGGTTGGGAGGAACGTTGCAGCGACATAGCTAGTTGTTGGGACAACATTACATCAAGATGAGTATTTTCTTATGTAATTACTTCTGCAAATGTATTAATTTGTTGGCTGTGTTAAATTGAATGGCATCATGTAATGTGTGTGGATGAGGTTTTCATTCCACTATGCATGTTTAATTGATTTACATTTGCACACATGTATTTCTTTGCTTTAAAATCTAATGTATGGGATGAGTTTATGTAAAAGCCCCAGGATTTTCCATCATGTTCCCTTCCACGAATTGGGTCCAAGGGCGGGGATGTTACACAAACGACACTTGCACATGTAATAATGTTCACGTAACCTTGGGTATATTGGAAGTCTCATAGGTCACCTAAAACCAACCTATGATCATCTTGTTGATATGGTGGCTCCAAGAACATCACTTGGGAAGTTACTCTCGCTTTCTTGGGTAGTTGGGTAGTACATATAAGGGCATGGTTTAGCCTATTTAGTTGATTCCCTAAGACATTGAGTCAAGTAATACTATTGGACTCCATACATATATAAGAGAGCTATAGAGCATGACAATCTCTTGACTTTAGAACCTTGGAAAACTTGGAAACCCTTCTCTCTACAACCTATTTATGAGATTTTTTTATTTTGTCTCAACAACAAGCAAATTCATTGGGGTGTGTTATGGGAAATTTTTTCCTAATGACTACAGTTGGTCACCAACATACTAGAAATAAAGAAATCTAATCTTAGAATATTTAAATAGATAGTTCAAACAAACTCAAGTTGTTTTTTCAATCAAAAAACGTAAAAAAAGTATTGGAGGAATATAGGAGGAGAAAGGAACCTATTTCCATATCTTGAACCTAGTTGCTCCCACCCTTTAAATTCGATATGTTTCACTCCAATAGCTTGAAACATGTAAAAGAGAAAAATAACCTTCCTCACTGTTGGAGAGAACTTCCGCAGCAGTTAGGAAGCTGCTAATTTTGGGAAGGATAACTAATTTTGGAGGGAAAGTACCAATTTTGGCGGTAAGACAAAGATATCGCCGTAGCGCAAATTCCGGCGGGAATCACGGCGATAGGTACAGAAAAGTCAAGCATGTGGTACAAAGAAGAGGCCGAAGGGAGAGCTCAACCACTGCAATAAAGGCGCCGAAGATGAAGAGAGGGTTCAGCTACCCTCATAAAGACGAAGGACTACAGTCAGCGTTGCGTGAACCAAGAAGAAGCAACGGGTCGATGCATTAAAGACTAAGGACTGCAGGAAGCGGCGACAAGACAGAAGGCGGCCATGGAAGTACAGCCAGTTTACTGTAAGTGGTTAGGGTTGAGTCACTGTTGGGATAAGGCCCACAGTTTTGTAACTGCGATGAGACCTTCGGGCCATCTATATATAGTAGTCTTTTTATAGGATAAGGGGTTGGCCACATAGCGATAGAGACATCAGGTAGATGCTAGTCAAGTCTTTTGTTGTTGCAAGTCTGAACATCCCTGAGAATACAAGGGCCGACCTGTTGAGAGATAGTGCAATCCGCTGGGATTGCGAGAGGGAGAGAGTGCACTGTAAAAGCAAGAAGAGAAAAGAGGTCTATAGAGAAGGGCTCCCACTGAGGTGGAGTTTCCCAGAAGACCCCTATTGTAAAGAGTGGAACGGAGCTGTGTTTATTCCCCAGAGTTGTAAGCAAGAACCGCAGTTCCCCTGGGCGTAGCCTTTGCCCTGGGAGTATCAATGTGCTTATCTAAGTAGCACTATTGTAATTGTGTAGCCATTATTCTCATTCATGTGGTTGTGCTATATATGAATGCTTCAATCTGTTATAAGTAATGTACATGGTCGTCAGTTAACTTCTGAATGATGTATAACAAGTGCGATAATCGTAGCTAACCTCTTTGCGAACTATATAATTGTTAAATAGAGGTTAATGTGCGAGTAAGAACTGAATATGAGGCATGAATGGTTTATTTAGACATTGCGCAAAGTAATGTTCTACCTAGTTACGTGTTGCGAGATATCAAGGGTCGACTTCAGTAGTGAGGGTTAGGCTTGTAGGCTGAATGCTGTTGCTGACTGCAGTACCAGGATAAGGATAGCTAAGACCACCTGTTAGCCCAGGAAGCGGCCAAAGTTCGCTTGCCGCAGGAACTAGAAGGGCAAGACATCGCACCTACGATATCCTGGGTATCGCTAGACGGGTTCACATAGGGAAAGACTTATCGCATTCCCTGCGTACTGCGATAAGACAGAGGCGTAGCCGGAGTAATGGAATGAGATAGACAGCTTCTGTGAAAGGGGTTAAGGTGGGTTTGAGCACCCTGGATGCCTCGGAACTTGGCTGAGGACACTTGAGTCTTCTGCCTCCCATTAGAATCACTTCGGGTGAGACCTCAGGTCACTTCTGCGACCTGTTGCTGAAAGGGCCAGTGAGCTAAGGGTTCTGTTGGTCTAAAAGAGTACCGCACGCCCGGGTCTGTCTAAGAGAAATAAAAGATCAACAAATGGTTCCGTTGCCGGTTTGAACACATTGAGCTGATGTTCTGTTGGCATCCTACCAAGCAAGAACTTAACCAGTGGGTTGAGTCAAAAGAAAGAGAGTTTGCTGCAAAAGAAAACAAGAATCCTAGACTGAGCACTGAGGCTTGGCTACAGAAGCACATTTTTACAGATCTTCACGAGATATTCTTCGTAACTTATGCTATTGAGTTATATGGTTGGTTATCAAAGCTTGTTGACAACAGCGGTGTCAAGAAGAGGCGAGAAGTTGTCTGGACAGCAGAGCTGATTCAGACCTTGAAGGGTGTCGATAACCCCATCTCACGCGCAGTAGACTTCTGGCTTACGAGTCTGCTGGACGGCTTCATCACAGAGTTCGCGGTTGATCAGAGAAAGAGTTTCAGCGCAGCAGAACGGTACTTCTTCAAGGGTTATCGCGGTAAGTACCTAAATTCTCTAAGTCTGTCCATTAAGCAATTACTATATGAAAAAGGAGTACTGGATATACTCTCAGATGAATTGTAGCATGATATTGTAATGTCAGTAGACTTTGAAAGTGATTACGAGTATCTTGGACATACACGTAGTGGTAAAAGATATAGAGTCAACGAGTCATCCTCTTCTGAAGAAGACAGTTCAGATCACCCGAGACAGCAGAGTCAGAATCCTAGGACTCCTCAAAAGCCAGTCGGAACTCAGAATAATCCCGCAGGAACCCCTTCCAGTAGCTCTTATACAGCGAATACTACCGCTACACCCTCCACATCTACACAGCCGAGTGGTAGTCATACAGCAAACCAGAACCCACCATCTAGAAGCAGAATGGGAGACGATATGAAGCTACCAACATTCAAAGGTACAGGGTCGGAGGACCATGAGCAACACTGGTTCTTATGCGAAGCCATATGGACCATTAAGCAAATACAAGATGATAATGTCAAGCTTGTCCAGCTGGCCACCACATTTAGAGACAGAGCATTAACTTGGTATATGAAGTATACCACTGGCCATAACAGAACGCTTGCACAGGTTAGAACTGCTATGATTAAAGAGTTTAAAAAACCTAAATCCGAGTCACAATGCATAGCAGAACTTAAGGATATTAAACAATTGCCTACGGAGACGGTTTGGGATTTTGACCAGAGATTCAAGACCCTCATTGATCAGGTAAGCTTTGAGCTTGCGCCTCAACAGCATAAAGAATGGTTTATCGCAGCAATATTACCACACATCAGACTCCCGCTAATGCAACAGAAATTAAATACACAAGATGAAGCATTAGAAATGGCAATGAAACTAGAGGCTTCACCTCTAGCAGAAACTAGCACCGGTATCACTAATCTGCAAAATCAGCTAGCTAACCTCACCTTACAGCTGCACGAAATTAAGAAAGGAAAGGAGGTTGCGCATGAAATTTGGTGTACTAAGTGTAAAGCGCAGGGACACAGTAAGGATAACTGCCCTGTCTTTGCTGACTATATCGCCAGTGGAGCTCCTAACCCGTTGATGCAGAACCAGGGGCCATGGTGCGAGATTTGTAGAACCAGAGGACACAGTCCTCAGGAATGCCCTCTCCTTCAGAAATATGTGCAGACACCAAAGAACCTATATTGCAACTTCTGTAAATCTGTGGGACATGACGAAAACAATTGTAGAGCTTATGAGTTAATGATAGAAAGGAAGCACGACCTCTACAGAGTTCAGTCAGAAGCATCCGGACCAGCAGTACGTGCACAAACTGATCCGAATCAGGGAGGCCGTGGAGGAAATTTCAGAGGCCGAGGACGCGGAGGAGGCTATGAATCTGGCCGTGGCCGTGGAACTATCACCTGTTATAACTGTGGAGGCACAGGACATTACGCTAGAGACTGTCAGAACCCTACTACAACGTGCAAGTATTGTAAATCTTATGATCACACAATAGAGGAATGTCCCATACTGATAGCTAAGATCAAGGACGCCAAGCCAGCAACCAATCAGACTATCCAGTTTATCGCTGCTGAGTAGAATGAAACTGAACCACGGGTTAATATTGTAACTCGCAGTGGCCTCTCTACGAGCAACATATCGCAGGACGTGGAAAAAACGACAGGAACGCAGTGGGTGCGCAAAGCTCCAGGAAAACCTATCCCACTTGATCTACAGAAAAATAAGGAGGCATTTCAACAAACTAAGACTTCCTTTGCTGAACAGACACCGCCCAGATCACTATTATTACCATCTCAGGGTATACCATGGAAACCACCGCAGGATGTTAGTACTACGCAGATACCACAGGCTAGCACATCTGGCAGATGCGACGAAGAGGAATTGACCGGGAGTGTACAGTCCTTCTTGCAGAGTTGTTTGAAACTTCTAAGAAATGGGAAAGCTTTAGAGGAACTTCAGAAAGTTATTGACCAATGTCAACAGAGCCCTTCTGTGAGCAATACACAGCGCACCATTCACCATATAATGGGCCATACAAGGACAGGAAGAGAGATGAGGCTCACAGCGCAGATCGGCCTATTTGAAATGGATGAGGTTATCCTAGACTTAGGTTCGGAAGTAAATGTCTTGACTAAACAGACATGGGAACAGATGGGAAGTCCAAAACTAAGCAGATCCCCTATCCATCTCAGACTAGCTAATCAACAGAGAATATCACCGATGGGTCGCCTATCGCATGTCCCAGTGGACATCGACGGAGTTCACACATATGCCGATTTTGAGATTATAGAAATTATTGGTGACACCAAACCCTACCCAGCTCTATTAGGTATTGATTGGGCTTTTGATAACAAGGATGTTATCAACTTAAAGAAAAGGCAGATGACGTTTGAAGATGCTCAAGTCCGGGTTATCGCACCATTAGATCCTTTACAGGGTCCTCGCTACATCGAGCCAATCAAAGCAGAAGAGGAGGTGCATAACATGGAAAATTTGTACCAAATGACTTCTAATCAGACAGACTACATTGATCCTACAGCTGATGGACATATCAGCTGGAGATGTGATAGCTCTTGCACATCAGATTCAGATGTTGGCTTAGAAAATTGGCAAAATAGACTCCACGAAGTCTCTATTCGCAGATGCGCATTCATGACTAAATCACTGCGATGGATTGGGACAGAAAACAGGTATATTCCAACTTTTGATGGATTAGCAGATGTCAATGATTTTTTGCAGCAGTTTGAGCAGGAGATCCCTCAAGAGCAGAGGATGGAGGTTTTTGACCTTGCAGTTCGAGCCACACCTGCAAGATGGTGGTACACACACAAGGAACATATCGCATCATGGTACGATTGTAAGAGATTGATGCGCATTAGATTCTCTAAGGAAAGAAACTGCACACAGCGGAAATATACAGGGGAGAGTGATCCCAGAACACACATTATGAACTGTGAACAGAGTTGGCTAGAAATTCCAGCAGAAGAATGGGTCCATTTGTTTATCCATACACTGGATACAGTTCCACGGAACTGGTATACAGAAACAGAGCTAAGAAAAGGAACTATCTCATGGCCTATTATGATTGAAAACTTCTTGGTCACGTTCAGTTTCGAATCTGAGCATCCAAGCATTGATCGGGCCTTGAAGATCATAAAGACTAAAATATTTGAGGATTGCCCATTACCAGCGGATTCGCAACCCGAGTGGGCTATTCAGATGGAACATGCACTGGAATGTTACAACTGTGCACAAGACTCAAGCGATGAGGATGAAGATCCTCGCAGTATCAATATCGCAGAAACAGAAGGTATGCGTGAAGTTGAAGGTCCGCACTTAGAAATCCCAGCTGTAACAGAACCAATCAAGATCAGAAAGAGCAATATTGGCACAGAAACAGACCCTAAGTTTGCCTCTATTGGAGATTACTGGGATGATGAGACAATTGGCCAAATCACAGACCTATTACATGAGTATCAGGACCTATTTCCTACCAACTTTACAGAAATGAAGGGAATAGTGGGCGACCTCGGAGTCATGAGAATACCGCTTAAGGAGGACGCTAAGCCGGTTAAGCAACGCCCATACCGGTTGAATCCGCGGTATAAAGCAAAAGTCAAAGATGAAATAGATAAGATGCTAGCAGCAGGCATCATTGAACCTGTTGAAGAAAGTGAGTGGGTTAGTCCCATGGTAGTACAAGAAAAGAAAACAAAAGGAGACATCAGGATCTGTGTCGACTTGCGCAAACTGAATGATGCATCGCTGCATGACCCATTTCCGACACCATTCACTGATGAAGTCTTAGACAATGTTGGAGGACAAGAAATCTATTCATTTACTGATGGATTTTCAGGCTATCACCAGATAAGAATCCATCCAGACGACAGGCACAAGACCACATTTGCGACAGAATGGGGCTCCTTTCAGTATACGGTAATGCCCTTTGGTCTTAAGAATGCCCCAGCAATTTTTTCTAGAGTAGTTGTTGCTGTCTTTAAGGAATACATCCATCAATTTCTAGAAGTTTATTTTGATGATTGGACTGTATTTGGACTAGTCAAGAAGCACATAGGAAACCTGCGATTAATGTTTGAAAAATGTAGACAGCACCAGATTTCCCTTAACTTAAAAAAATGTATATTTTGTGCACCTTTTGGTACGTTGTTGGGTCACATTGTGTGCAGACAAGGCTTGATGGTAGATCCTGCGAAGATCGCCATCATCGTCAATTTACCAGCACCTAACTCAGTAAAGCAGCTGAGAACTACACTTGGTCATACTGGGTATTACAGAAAGTTTATCAAAGGTTATGCCAAGATTACCGCACCAATGGAGAAATTATTGAAGAAGGATATCAAATTTCAGTGGAATGAGGAATGTCAGAAGAGTCTTGACGCTCTAAAAGAAAAAATGGTTACAGCACCTATTCTGGTATTTCCAGATTGGAACAAGCCTTTTCATGTTCATGTGGATGCATCTGGCATCGCACTGGGCATTATTCTCACGCAACCAGGCGAAGGGGGTATTGACCACCCTATTGCATATTCGAGCAGGAGACTATCGACAGCTGAGAAGAATTACACCACCACAGAGAGAGAAGGGTTAGCAATGGTGTATGCCTTACAGAAATTTCGGCACTATTTATTGGGTGCCCCGTTCAAGATGTTCACCGACCATTCTGCATTAAAGTACTTGGTCAATAAGCCAGTGTTAGGGGGAAGAATATGCAGATGGCTATTGTTGTTCCAGGAATATGATTTCGAAATTATTGTTAAGCCAGGAAGACTAAATGCAGGACCTGATCACCTGTCAAGGCTAGACTCAGGTGAAGAACCAAGTAATTTAGAGGACAACTTGCCTGATGCGCAATTATTCTCCATTCAGGTCGCAGATGAATATTATGGAGACATAATTCAATTCCTTACTACAGGGTGGGCACCACCTGAGTTTACCAAGCAACAAAAGAAACAATTAGTGGTGAAAGCAGCAGACTTCACCCTGATTGCAGGACACCTATATAAGTTAGGACCAGATGAAATCTTGCGCAGATGCGTTATGCCCCACGAGAAACAGACCATTCTTAAGGAAGCACATTCGGGCATCGCAGGAGGCCATTTCGCAGGGAAGCCAACCGCTCAGAAGATCCTAGCAGCCGGACTATGGTGGCCTACATTACATAAAGACAGTAAAGAGTTTTGCAGATCATGCGATATCTGCCAAAGGACAGGAAAGCCCTCCAGAAGAGATGAAATGCCGTTGCGACCACAGATAACGCTACGCGCATTTGATAAGTGGGCCATAGACTTCGTGGGTCCTATTAACCCCCCAGGAAAACGAACTGGTGCGAGATATATAATTACAGCAACAGAATACCTCACCAGGTGGGCTGAGGCAAAAGCAGTCAGGAATTGTGATGCTGCTACAGCAGCACAATTTATTTTTGAAAACATCATCACTAGATTTGGATGCCCAGTGACTTTGATGAGTGATCAAGGCACACATTTTTTGAATAGCACCATAGAAGCCTTGACAGAGGAATTTGAAATACAGCACCATAAGAGTACACCTTACCACCCTCAAGCTAATGGTACGGTGGAGGCTTTCAATAAGATATTAGAACATGCTCTTACAAAGATTTGTAACAGTCAAAGGGATGATTGGGACCTCAGAGTTAATGCTGTATTATGGGCTTACAGGACCACGTGTAAGAAACTAACAGGGCACACACCTTTCAGCCTGGTATATGGACAAGAGGCTGTTATGCCTATGGAATACATCTTACCCAGTCTAAGGATTGCTCAGCTTACAGAGATGGCTGATTCTGATACTTTAGAGGAGAGATTGGCACAGCTGCTCAATCTGGAGGAAGACAGATTTATCGCAGGATTCCATCAAAAAGTGCAGAAAGCACGAGAAAAAGCTTGGCATGATAGGCATATCAAGAACAAAACCTTTCAGCTTGGAGACTTGGTACTCCTTTATGACAGTAAGTTTATAAAGTTCCCTGGAAAATTCAAAACTCATTGGTTAGGACCATATCAAATCCAGCAAATAACAGATGGAGGTGCTATACAGCTTTGTACTATGAGTGGGGAGTTTCTTCCTACCCTGATCAATGGCAGTCGGCTTAAGCTGTATCGCGAAGGCCATGCCACCTCCCAGTCCTAGCCCAGAAAGGAAGCTAGTGGTGCAGATGCTCAGTGGAGTTGAAATGAAGCATCGCACCCTAAGGAGTCTACACCGGGAAACACTTCAGGTAAGAACTCGCAGCCAGTTTTCCTGGTGGTTGCGACCATTTTGATATGAGGCGAGTTTTTGGCACTTTCCACTTCCAGACGATGCGATATCGTATCGCAGAGGACAGAAAACAGGTTGATGCGATATCAAATTTTGAATTGATCAGAGGGCTAGTCACTTCGCCATCTGACAAGCATTAACTGCATGGCTGACAAGTAGCTGTTGTACTAAGATTTGGCAGCAGTACGAAGATTCTTCTAGATTTGGAAAATCCGATGCGACACCACTCCGGCGCACAGTTTCCCAGCAAAATTTCAAACGGCATTTGCAATAAATAGGCGCGGGGTGCTGTCTTGTCTATACATTAAATGTCGCCAACGGGTCCAGTTACTGGTCCGTTGCCATTTGAAATTCCGCCGTAGGATAAATACACGTCCTATTCAAAGCACGGGGCTACTTAGTCATTTTCACCAAAAGAGTTGAGCGCAGCTGAGCCGAGCCAAACGTATTCTTAGCAGAGTCTGAGCAGGGAAATCAAAAACAGTTGCAGACTCTGATTTGCAGTAAGATTAGCAATCATAGGAAGCCCAGAGTACCACAGGGGAAGGCGCCTCGCGCCAGACGAGCCTCTCGAAGACGTGTTGCAGAGATTCCAAAGGGGTGGAATTTAGTGCGCTATGACTTCAGTTGTGGCGGAGAAAGGAAAGAAAATTGCTGCTGGCTCTTCGACCATACGCCAGTCGCCGAGAACCTTAGCTAATATGGAACGTAGCGAGACCCTGAATAGCACAGAGTCAGAGGAACCGGAGCAGGAACTTCCGGAAGAAGTTACAGTCACTACCCTATACTTCCCACCGAGAGTAGAGAATGCGCCAGCGATCGTCCTTCCAAGAGACTTTAAGTATGAACTCATACTCCCGCCGCTGGATAACCGAGTGAAGGAAGAAGGTAACTTGTGGGGGAATATGCATGCTGTTAAGTTTACTGATTATAATCTGAGAGATTATACGCTGTACCCACAATTCCGCCGCGATCGTTATATGACGATTCAGAGGAACCCAAGGACACAGCACGATGAGTTCGTCCCCATGGACCATGTAAGCCATTTAGTACCGTCGGGACTGCTCAATCTCCTGGAGATCCCACACTTTGGACGGGGCCCGGAGGTCAATGCTGTGGTGCGGACGCTACTTTCATGCGTGCATGGTGGTTACTTATGGTTGGGTAACCGAATAGATGTCAATGTTGATCTCATTCACCGCATTACCGGTCTGTCGAAGACTGGTTTTGACCCACAGATAAATATTGATGGCGCCACAAAGGATACCAGACTCTCAACCAAGCAGGTTGCGGAGTATAAGCTGCAAAGAGGAGGTCGCGCCTACGATGTCAATTCAATACAAGATGACGCCTTGCGGTTTACTGTTAGTCTGTTGGCCGGAAAACTCCTTCTCAAGGTGAGGCCGAAGGAGGTCACAGGCTCAGTTATCCGCCTAGCGATCGAAGTCATAAATGGTAAACCTTACAACTGGAGTTTATTTTTGCTGAATAGTTTCTTTCAAGACTGTGCGCAAGCACAGCAGGATCCACTTCACAGCTTCCACTTCTCGTGGCTGCTGATCCTTATGGCTTTCATTGGATGGAAGGAGCCGCCCAACTCGCAGTTTCCACAGCTGGCACCAGGGGCGTGCAGAGGGTCGAGGTACTCCAATCTTTGGGCGAGTAATCACCCAGAGAAGCACAAGAATAACGCAATGGTATTCCATGAATATTATACGCTATTGCTTGAATCCGTCGCAACGATTCCGCGTGTCGACTCGCCGGTCGTTGATCTTTATCAGTCCAAGCTGGAATTTAAGGTCGACAGGGATAAAACCTACATCAGACCCAAAGGGTTCAGGAAACACAACGAATGGGCCCCCGGCCCATATCGCATGGACATCCAGCAGGTCGAAGATACCATTAAGAACTGTTTCGACGAGGACATGAAACAAATGTATGATGATCTATCCTCTGGCCTAGTTCCAGTTGATCCCCCAGCCGAGGACCCAGAAGATGCTCAGGAGGTAGATCCTAAAGACAAAGAGAAAGAACCAATGGGTTCTAAGAGAAAGGCTATTGAAGGCCCTTCTCCGGTGCGAGCAAAGAAGAAGAGAACAAAGGCGGTTACTTCCGACGAACCGCAGGCACCAGTCATGACAGAGGATGAGTATGATCTCATCGCCAGCCGAATACAGGAGAAGATGCGGGATAAATTTGCTGCGATTCAGTCATCGCAGGATCGTATGCGCATCAGCCTTGACAACAAATTGCGAGAGTTGAAGGCAATCACTGAGAAGACTGCTTCCATGCAGATTCAGCCAGCTCCAACTACAGTCGCAGAAAGTTCGCAGCCCCCTTCGCAGAGCAGAGAAGAAAGCATTGCAAAGGACCGCACGAACATTGTTCGTATACCGCCAGGAAGTATTAAGTTCCCTGTACCTATGGAGGTGCAGATGGTTCATCCTCTTGAGGTGAACCTACCAGAAGTACCTATGGATCAGTTGTATGAAATTTTCCAGCAGATAGGCACGGAGCTGAGGCACAGAGAACAAGTCACATATGAGCAAAATATTTTGCTGTCTCACGACAATGTGCAGCTCATTGCGCAGCATGAGGCAGAGAGTGCCCAGTTGACGCAATATGTTCAGCGAGAGCAGGATGTCTCTCTTGTTTTAAAGAATATCGCAGCAGAGCTTCCGCAGTGCGATATCAGGCCTGAGTTAGAAATAACTCAAAAGATCAGAAAAATAGCAGAAAGAGCAAAGGCTCTAGATGAAGAGAAGAGGAAGATGGAGGAAGAATACGAAGCAAAGATTGCTGCACTTGAAGCAAATAAGCCACCTACCCCAGAGGAAATCCAAGAAGCACGAGTGCAAGCTTTCAGAGTTGTACAGACACAGATGCACTGTCGGGTGGAAGCAGCAGAGGCCATCCTGGAAGATGCATCAAAGACATGGCTGGAGCTAGAGGAGCTCCCACAGAAGGCCCAGCTTGATCAGCACATTAAGCACTGTGAAGATGCGATAGCAAAAGCTGAAGAAGAATACAAGGGCTTGAGTGCTCTTGCGAAGATAAGAAAGAAAGGAGAAATCACACAAATTCAGCAGCAGGTGTAGAAATACAGAGAACAGCAGATCAACCTAGCTAACGAAGTTAGCCCGCATGAAAGCAACATCGCACATCTGGTTGATGAACTGGAGCAAAAGGTGAAAAGCTTCACCTCAAGTAAAGGAGTCATTGAGGGCACAGAGGACTCCTTGGTAACCGCTGAGCTGCTCAGCGCAGCGCAGGAAGAAGTAACACACATGGATGAAAGTATCAAAGCGCTTAAGGCACAATTCGCAGCAATCTCACGAGCAGCAAAGGATAAGCTTAGGCAGATGAATCAGGCTGTTGTTGCGAGTGGCTCGGGGACGAGCCACAAGTAAGTGTTAGGGGAGTTGTTGGAGAGAACTTCCGCAGCAGTTAGGAAGCTGCTAATTTTGGGAAGGATAACTAATTTTGGAGGGAAAGTACCAATTTTGGCGGTAAGACAAAGATATCGCCGTAGCGCAAATTCCGGCGGGAATCACGGCGATAGGTACAGAAAAGTCAAGCATGTGGTACAAAGAAGAGGCCGAAGGGAGAGCTCAACCACTGCAATAAAGGCGCCGAAGATGAAGAGAGGGTTCAGCTACCCTCATAAAGACGAAGGACTACAGTCAGCGTTGCGTGAACCAAGAAGAAGCAACGGGTCGATGCATTAAAGACTAAGGACTGCAGGAAGCGGCGACAAGACAGAAGGCGGCCATGGAAGTACAGCCAGTTTACTGTAAGTGGTTAGGGTTGAGTCACTGTTGGGATAAGGCCCACAGTTTTGTAACTGCGATGAGACCTTCGGGCCATCTATATATAGTAGTCTTTTTATAGGATAAGGGGTTGGCCACATAGCGATAGAGACATCAGGTAGATGCTAGTCAAGTCTTTTGCTGTTGCAAGTCTGAACATCCCTGAGAATACAAGGGCCGACCTGTTGAGAGATAGTGCAATCCGCTGGGATTGCGAGAGGGAGAGAGTGCACTGTAAAAGCAAGAAGAGAAAAGAGGTCTATAGAGAAGGGCTCCCACTGAGGTGGAGTTTCCCAGAAGACCCCTATTGTAAAGAGTGGAACGGAGCTGTGTTTATTCCCCAGAGTTGTAAGCAAGAACCGCAGTTCCCCTGGGCGTAGCCTTTGCCCTGGGAGTATCAATGTGCTTATCTAAGTAGCACTATTGTAATTGTGTAGCCATTATTCTCATTCATGTGGTTGTGCTATATATGAATGCTTCAATCTGTTATAAGTAATGTACATGGTCGTCAGTTAACTTCTGAATGATGTATAACAAGTGCGATAATCGTAGCTAACCTCTTTGCGAACTATATAATTGTTAAATAGAGGTTAATGTGCGAGTAAGAACTGAATATGAGGCATGAATGGTTTATTTAGACATTGCGCAAAGTAATGTTCTACCTAGTTACGTGTTGCGAGATATCAAGGGTCGACTTCAGTAGTGAGGGTTAGGCTTGTAGGCTGAATGCTGTTGCTGACTGCAGTACCAGGATAAGGATAGCTAAGACCACCTGTTAGCCCAGGAAGCGGCCAAAGTTCGCTTGCCGCAGGAACTAGAAGGGCAAGACATCGCACCTACGATATCCTGGGTATCGCTAGACGGGTTCACATAGGGAAAGACTTATCGCATTCCCTGCGTACTGCGATAAGACAGAGGCGTAGCCGGAGTAATGGAATGAGATAGACAGCTTCTGTGAAAGGGGTTAAGGTGGGTTTGAGCACCCTGGATGCCTCGGAACTTGGCTGAGGACACTTGAGTCTTCTGCCTCCCATTAGAATCACTTCGGGTGAGACCTCAGGTCGCTTCTGCGACCTGTTGCCGAAAGGGCCAGTGAGCTAAGGGTTCTGTTGGTCTAAAAGAGTACCGCACGCCCGGGTCTGTCTAAGAGAAATAAAAGATCAACACTCACAAACCTTACGGCGTCAATACAAATATCAACCAAATCAAAAGCATATATTTAATCACAACTAGTATTAATTAAACTATTGAAGCATTAATACTCTTCAACCAAAAAATACTAAACAATTCAAAATTCATACATGCACATGGGGGAAGGAAATATCATAAATTTCTATTAAAATATAACAGTAAATGATGCACAAGTTACCTTTCTATCGCCTTAGCACCTCTCAAAGACTTTTAGTGGCCCCCTCTGCACTTGAATCACTTTCAATCCCTCTTCCAAATGCTTTATCTTCCAAGGATGTATAGGATAGAATTCATATAGGAGGGATGAATTCAACAACAAATGAAGGAATGATCAGGGACAGGGGTCACTAAGGGGAAATGGGACAAATGGACTTAAAAATGTAGAAGAATTCCTTCAACATAACATTATTATGGGTGTTATCCCCTCACTTGGCCCATCATATCCCTTTTTAATGATCGTTTGGGATAGTTAGAATGGTTACCAATCAATTTTGAGAGTTGCAAATGAGACCGACCACCTTAAAACTATCTTAACTTTCAGCTTTTCATGTAGACTAAGTAGCATTTCCTATTGCTAAAACTAGATTATCCCAATAGTTTGGTATAGAAAGTAACAATGTAATACACTTCTCTTATTATTCCATCTTAATATCAACCAATATTAGTTGACTTACTGGAGTATTGAACATATTTAGATGCTCTATAATAGAGACACTATCTTGCATCCTGAGATGATACAAAGTTTTTTACATAAACAATTTATTTACCAAGGACTTTGAATGATATATATTCCCTAGCTTTTCCCATAGCTTCTTTGTAGTGTCTGCTCGAGAGACATTCAATAGTACCAAATCTGAGAGACAAAGACAAATTGTACTCCTCGCTTTTCTATCCAACTTATTCAAATATTCTTTCAACATAGAAATAGATTTTTACCTAGATCCATGGACACCCATTGTTCCTTATCAACTAGAAGATCCTCAATATTGAGATTCCAAAGCTTAAAATTTTTCCCATTAATTTTTTTGATTTCCACTCTAGAATTGCTCGTCATTCTTTTAGAAAGAGAATCACCCCTGCAGATCTCCCTCTAAAGCTAGGTTTATTATAGAACCAATAACTTACCTAAACTCTCAACAACAAAGGCATCCCACTAAATCCAAATACTAATTTAATACCAAATGAAAGTTCTAAACTTGTTTAAGTGTAACAATGCATACAATTTTTAAACAAAACGAAAAGTAAACAATAGTATTCGCACACAATACACAAAAATTTACCCTAGAAACCTTGAAGGGAAAAACCCGCTTAACTTGGATCTTCACAAATATCTTTGTTTCTTTTTCATTGTATTAATTCAATCACTTACATTACAATATAAGGCATTCACCAACCTCCAAAACCCTAATTCCCAAATGGAATTAGATTAAAATGGGACAAAAACAACAAAAAATGATAAAAAAACCCCTTCAGTTAGGGAAAAGCCCCCAAACCCCTGTCAAAAGGGGGTAGTCATTTAGGTTCCACGCCCCTAGACCCCATTCATTCAAGGGACAACCCCTAAATCCCCACCATAAGGTGGGTATCCATGTAGAGAATATAACAAATACCCAACAAATACCATCTACTTCTCATGGACAACTTAGATGGAGGATGTTGTACAAAGTAATGGATGTTACCATATTACTTTGGGAAAATAAACAACCCCGCCCGATACCTTAAAGAACATAAAATGGATGTCTAGTCCAAGTGATCTTATACTTATTAGTACCGACTACTTCTCATGGAAAATCCATATGGAGGATTTCCTACAAAATAAAGGACTTTACTAGATTACTTTGGGAAAAGAAACTACACTTGCTAATGTCTCAAAGAATATAAATTGGAATGATAAAAATGAAAAAACATGCGGATTAATTGAAATTTCCATCTCTAATGACTTACAATTCCACCTTCAAATACTTGGAAAACCGAATGTGCCTTTTCAAAATTGGAAACCGTATATTGTCACCACAATGAGATTCGAGGTAACGATCTTGAAAATCAACTAGTTGGTTTAAATCCAAGTAATTTCTCTTCCATTGAAGACAATCTGTACAAATTCAAAACCATTATACACATATTTGAAAAACGTAAGATATGTATGTTGAGTATGATTGTCATTGATGTCATAGAAGTTCACTAATGACAAAGGAAAAGTATAGCAATTCGGTGTAAATGGTCGATGCCATATTTAGTCGATGCTTAATTCTGGTTGGCTCTTAAAAACTAGTCGAAAATGTTGAAACAAAAAGGTGGTCAATAGTCATACAAAGTTAGTCGATGATGACCTCTTGTATTATGGTCGAGTCCTTGTAAATTAATTCAAGAGTCGACCTGTTGTCGATCGGTGCTAACCTCTTATATAATGGTCGAGTGGTTGAGCCATTGTAAATTAAATAAATAGTCAACCTCTTGTCGACCATTGTCGGTCGAGTCGGAGTCAGAGATGCAGTCGGAAAGTTGGAGTCATAATCGGAATTTTCAGTTAGAACCAGAGTCATGAGTTAGAATTGCAATCGACAATTCGGATTCAGAGTTCAACATCAGAATCAACAAGTCAGAGTCGAAACGATGGAGTCGAGTTCGACATCGGAATCGGCAAGTCGGAGTCGAAATGACAGAGTCGAAGACGCTGAATTAAGAGTGTATTTTTGAAGTTTTGACTCCCGTCATCAGAATCGACCAGTTGGAATCAGATCGACGGAGTCAAAATCGACGATGAATATCGACATACTGTAAATCAACGAATAAGAAATTCGAAGTCGGTATTGCAGAGTTGAAGAGTTTCATAATCACGCTATTAAAATAGCGGGATAAAACATAAAGGTAATTTCAAATTAGTTTTATTTGTGAAGGGTCACGATGAAGAATTATGACTATTGGGTGAAGAGGAACGATTGAGGGTATATAAACAAGGCTTTAATACTTCAAATAATGTGTCTCTATACATTCAAATATAAAATCAAAACGTGTATAGAAAATAAAGAACGCATAATCTTTTAAAGGGTGATTGGGAGGTGCAAGGACATGCTACAAAATCCTGTAGGAAGTCGTAGCTTCCTTCCAGTTGTTGCTGGTAAACAGGGTGTCGTTGCATCCTTCAGTTGTAGCTCAAAATATTTGGTGTCATTGCATCCTTCAGTTGTAACTGAAAATCTTGGGTGTTGTAGCATCCAACAAGTTGGTGCTTGCAAATAATTGTAAATATAATTTTGCAGTAATAGAAAGTGTTTGTGGTTTTCCCAATTGGGTTTCCACGATAAAATTTTGTGTTCTATTTCTATTGTTGATTTTGTCTTAAAAATGATAAAAAATGAAGAAATATCTAGATATTGATTCACCCCCCTCTCAGTATTACTTGATTTTCCAACAATTGGTATCAAAGCATGTCTCTTCACTAAATTCTAACCGCTTAAAGAGAGATCTTTTATCACTATGGATCAAAAAGGAAAAATGTCCTCCAAGATTCCACTATTCAATGGTGAGGATTATGCATTCTAGAGTGTTAGGATGAGAAGTCATATAATGTCTATTGGACTAGAAGTTTGGTTATCTGTAGAATCGGGGTATATATATCCAAAATATCCTCCCACAAATCTTGAATGAATAAAACAATTTGGATACAATGCAAAAGTTGTTAATGCAATTTTGGCTAGATTAGCCAGAACAATCTTTTCCAAGGTAATTCATTGCAAAATAGCAAAGGAGATCTGGGACAAATTGTAGACCATCTATGAAGGAGACCCCAAGGTAAAAAGGGATAAACTCCATACTTTTAAAGCTCAATTTGAAAGTCTAAAAATGAAGGAAGAAGAGAACATTTCAGAATACTTTGAGAGAATTGATGAAATTGTTAATGCAATTCAAGGGCTAGGAGCAGAATTGGAAGAAATGGAAATAGTTGAAAAAGTACTAAGATCAATTCCAATGATTTACAATCCTAATATTTCCACCCTAGAAGATAGAGAAAATATTGACAAGCTCACCATGGATAAACTATATGGGATCCTCATAGCTTATGAAATGAGGATCGGATAAGATAATTCTCAAAAGAAGGAAGCAACTTTTAAAGCATCAAAAGTAGCTAATATATCTAAAACGAAGATTCAATCAAAAGACTCTAATGATGAAGAATCACTTCTTGTTAAAAATATTAAGAAGGGTACAATAAGTACAAAGGGAAATTGCCCTTAAAATGTTTCAACTGTGGGGGAATTGGTCACTTTGCTTCCAAATGCCCTTATCCCAAAAAAGAAGACAATGATGAGTGCCCTGAAGAATTCAAGAAGAACAAAAGGAATTTTAGGAAGAAAAAAAAAAAGAAGACCTTTTACTCCATGGATGACAGCTGCTCAGATGAGTCTAGTGAAGATGAAGAAGCATAATTTCTATTTATGAGAATAGAGAGCGAAAGACCTGAAGAAGAATTAGAAGGAGTGGTAGATCTTGAAGCAGAGCTCATAAGTGATATTGAAGAATTAAGGAAGTATAAAAGGATGTGAAAACAATTAAAAACCAAAGTGACATATTTTGAGGAGAAAAAAAATGGTACAGAAAGAATCATTGCTGACTTAAAAAGTCAGCTTCAACAAGCTAAAAGGGTTGAAAATAGTTTAGAACAACAACTCAAGAAAAGAGAGAAAGAATTAGAGAAGTTTGAAGCTGAAATGGTCTTGCTTAGAAAGAAGATTGATGAAGAATCCTTTCAATCAAAGTTTAAGAGAAGCTCAAAAAATCTAGATGACATCCTAAGTTGCCAAAGATCATCTAGTAATAAAACGAGATTAGGTTATGACAAAGGAATAAAGTCAGAACAATCCTCTTCCACAATACAAGATGGAAATAAAAGGAGTTATGCTACTGAACTCAAAGACCCAGTTGAAAAGGAAGATAGTAAAAATTTGCTTCTTTTCAAAATGAAAGTAGGACAAGGAAAATGCCAAGAAGACAAATGACAAGCATAAATTTGCAACTCTTTTTGGGTAATTGTTATGTTTGTAACAATTTTGGGCATAAACCATTTGATTGTAGGATGTACCAAAAATATAATAAGAAATATCCCTACAAAGACAATTCTAGTGATCTTCCAAAAGGAAGAATTCAGAATTATTTTGCACCCTTATAGAGCTATGGCATAGAATGCTACAAATGTGGTAACTATGAGCATATAGCTAGAAAATCTAAACCAATGATTTCTATTGAAAAATGAGCCACAACTAAAGACAAGGAGCAAAGAAAGGCTTGGAAAATGATAAAACATGCGAAAGAAAAATGTTCGATATCTCTATGTGCCACAAAAAAAGAAAAATCTATGGCATGTGGACAGTGGATGTTCAAAGCACATGACAGGAGACCCAAGCAAGTTCATAAGTCTAAAATGAGATAAAAAGGGAAAATCCACTATTGGAGATAATTTATCTTCTAAAATAATTGGGAAGGGTACAATGGCTCTTAGAAACAAGGTTAAAGAAAAAATGTTCTGCTAATAGAAAACTTAAAACCTAATCTCCTAAGTGTGAGTCAAACTTGGGATCAAGGGCACATTTGCATATTTGACTCCAAGAAATGTGAAATCAGAAGGAAAAATTCAGGAAAACTTATTGGGATTGCTATGAGAACTCCAAGCTATGTATACATCCTAGAAAATGAAGAACAATGTTACATGAGTCAGACTGATGAAAGTATGATGTGGCATAGAAGGATGGGGCACTTGAACTTTGAAAATATTGTGAAAGTAAGTAATAAGGGAGCTGTAAGAAACTTTCCAAAGATCATAAAACCTCCAAACTATGTTTATAGACATTGTATTCATGGGAAACAAACAAAAAACAACTTCAAGATCAAAGAGCATACAACATCACAACCATTGGAAATAATTCACACTGATCTCTGTGGACCCACAAGAAATAAAAGCATGCAAGGTAAGCATTACTTCATGTTATTCATTGATAATCATACAAGGATGACTTGGGTAACATTCCTTAAGGAAAAATCAGAAGCCTTTGTGAAGTTTAAATCTTTTAAAGCACTAGTTGAGAATGAAACAAAACTCAAAATTAAATGTCTAAGGTCAGACAATGGTGGTGAGTTTACCACAAATGAATTCAATGTGTTTTTCGAAACTCATGGAATCAAAAGGAAATTTCCAGCCCCAAAAAACCCTCAGCAAAATGGAGTTGTTGAGAGAAAGAACGCTGATAGTTCAAGAAGCAGCCAGAACCATGCTTAATGAAGCTAAACTTCCAGATAGCTATATGAGAGAAGCAATATATACAGCTGTTTATATACAAAACATAGGACAACTCAGAGTAAATAATGATAAAACTCCTTATGGGATATGGTTTGGCAGACCAACATCAGTCAAGTACTTTAGAGTATTTGGAAGTAAGTGCTACATAAAGAGAGATGATGATGATCTTGGAAAATTTGACTCTAGGACAGATGAGGGAATATTTCTTGGATATTCATCCACCAAAAAGGCATATAGATGTTACAATATAAGGTCACACAAGATCATACAAAGTGCAAGTGTAATTGCTGATGACGTTAAACCAAGAAAAAATAAAATTCAAGAAAATGAGGATGATGAAGTAAGAAGATTCTCAAAAGGAAGAGTTTTTAAAAGAAGAATACAAATATGAAGATTCTCAAAAGCAGGAGGCTTTAGAACAAGAAAAGGAAGAAAAAGAAGAATCACATGAAAGTGAAGATGAAGACTCTCCTAGATCTGATACAAAGACTCCATCTAGAAGAATTCAAAAGAATCATCCTAAAACTCTAACCATAGGTGACAAGGATGCATGAGTCAGTTCAAGAAGAAGACTAATGTTTCAAGAACACGCATTAATCTCATTAGTTGAGCCGAATTTTTTTGCAGAATCTAGCAAAAAAAATGATTGGATCAACACCATGAATGATGAGTTGGACCAAATAGAGAAAAAACAAACTTGGGAACTTGTCCCAAGACCGAAAGGTGTGAATGTTATTGGGACCAAATAGATTTTCACGAACAATTTTAATGAGCATGGTAAAGTCATAAGAAACAAATCCATATTAGTATGCAAGGGATATGCTCAAATAGAAGGTATTGACTTTGAAGAAAACTTCTGCACCTGTGGAAAGACTTGAATCCATTAGAATGTTTTAGCATTTGCATGCTACAAAACCTTCAAATTATTCCAAATGGATGTAAAATCTGCATTCCTTAACAAAGAACTTGAAGAGGAAGTCTATGTTGAACAACCTGAAGGTTTTCTCTTATCAGAAAATAGAGATTATGTTTGCAAACTAAAAAAGGCACTCTATGGCCTCAAACAAGCTCCAAGAGCATGGTTCTCAAGACTAGACAAGTAATTGAATCAACAAGTATATAGAATAGGGGCCACTGACAATAATCTCTACATAAAGTTTGAAAACAAAAAAAATGATCATTATTGTTGTCTACATAGATGATATCATATTTGGAAGTGATCTACATATTCTTAGTGTAAAGTTTGCTTCATAAATGAATAAGGAGTTTGAAATGTCAATGTTGGGTGAACTGACATTCTTCCTTGGTTTACAAGTCTCTCAATTAGAAAAATGGATCTTTATCTCTCAAGCCAAGTATATCAAAGATATGTTGAAAACAGTTTAAAATGGAAGAATCAAAACCTGTTAGTACTCCTATGGTCACTAGTTGTAAATTAATCAAGGATGATGAGTCTTTGGAAGTAGATCATACCATGTATAGGTCAATGATTGGAAGTTTTCTATATGTAATAGCTACAAGACCAGATGTGATGCAGTCTGTAGGATTGGTCCCCAGATTCCAATCACCCCCCAAAGAAACACATGTGGCAGCAGTAAAAATAATCCTTAGATATCTAAAAGGAACTATGGAGTATGGTTTATGATATCCAAAAGGAAATGAATTCACTCTAAAGGTATTTACTAAGGCAAATTGGGAAGGAAGTATTGATGATAGAAAGAGCACTAGTGGTACAACATTTTATTTTGGATATTGCTTGGTATCATGGCTAAGTAAAAAGTAGTCCTCCATTGCACTTTCTAGAACATAAGCTGAGTATATTGCTCCTGCATCATGTTGTACTCAATTCATCTGGATGAAACAAACATCAGAATATCTACTTGTGAAATATGAGGACCCAATCATGATACACTGTGACAACACGAGTGATATAAACATATCCAAGAATCCGGTTATGCACTCCAATACCAAGCACATTCCAATAAAATATCACTTTCTAAGAGAACAAGTGTCACAAAATGTTGTCAAGTTGGAGTATGTTGATACAAAGGAACAGATTGCAGACATATTTACTAAGCCACTAACTAGAGGGTCTTTTTCCTATATCAGGCAGAAGCTGGGGGTTATCCCTCTTCCTTAGTATAAAATGAAGTTTGTACCCCGTCACAAAAAAAATGGATATAGTTGACAGGGGGAGAAATGATGACAGGGGGAGTTTTGAGATCCTTTGTCATTAATGTCAAAGGGGGAGAAATTTGAAGAGTTGTTTTCATCAATGACACAGGGGGAGAATTTTGAGTATGATTGTCACTGATTTCAAAGAAGTTCACTAATGAAAAATGAAAATTATAACAATTATGTGTAAATGGGCGATGCCATATTTAGTCGATGCTTAATTCTGGTTGGCTCTTAAAAACTAGTCGAAAATGTTGAAACAAAAAGGTGGTCAATAGTCATACAAATTTAGTCGGTGACGGCCTCTTATATTATGGTTGAGTCCTTGTAAATTAAGTCAAGAGTCGACTTGTTGTTGATCGGTTTTGACCTCTTATATAATGGTCAAGTTGTCGAGCCCTTGTAAATTAAATAAGTAGTCAAACTCTTGTCAACCATTGTCAGTCGAGTCGGAGTCAGAGATGTAGTTGGCAAGTTGGATTCGGAATCAGAATTGTCAGTCAGAACTAGAGTCACGATTCAGAATCGTAGTCAGAAAATCAGAGTTGGAGTTCGACATCAGAATCGGCAAGTCAGAGTCGAAATGAAGGAGTTGAGTTCGACATCGGAATCAACAAGTCAGAGTTGAAACAACAGAGTCAGAGATGTTGAATTAAGAGTGTATTTTTGAGGTTCCGACTCCTATCATCGGAATCAACCAGTCGGAATCAGAACGGTGGAGTCAGAATCGATGACGAATATCGACATATTGTAAATCAACGAATAAGAAATTTGGAGTCGGGATTGCGGAGTCGACGAGTGTCATAGTCACGCTGTTAAACTCCCGGGATAAAACATAAAGGTAATTTCAAATTAGTTTTATTTGTGAAGGGTCACGATGAAGAATTGTGACTATTAGGTGAAGAGGGACGCTTGAGGGTATATAAACAAGGCTTTATTCCTTCAAATAGTGTGTCTCTGTACATTCAAATAGCAAATCAAAAGGTGTACATTATGTTAGTTTTTCATCATTTAATTCAATATAATCTAGGATATTAACTGAGAGAACAACATGTACATCATATCAAACACAAGAGACAAGAGACAAGATACACAAGCATTTCACCGAGGAAAACCAAGAAGGTGAAAACTCCCAAAACTTCCTTAGAGATAGAATAAGCACCAATACAAAGATCACAAAGATGAATCCCCAAAAGATAGATGTCTTCAACAACTACTCCTCCTCCACTTGTGCGCACTCCTCTCTCTCAACTATGCGAGTTGGATGAGTGAGTGAATGAGTAGAATGTGAGAGTCACACTCTGCAGCATGCTTGATCTTGTAGATCCACTCGGAAGTCACAACAGACTTCCCTTCTGGTATTGGGACCACATCCCAAACATCATTCTTCGTGATCGACTGGTACTCCTCGATCATGGAATCCTTCCATTGTTGCATCCCTAATCATAGGAACTTCAAATTATTTAATATCTTCAATAAGTAGTTTTCTTGAACTTCATCGCTGGAACAAATGTTGTTGTCCTTGTAGGTGATTGTACATGATCTTTCCTACAAGTCAAATTCAATTGCATAATTAGAAACATCTCATAGTTTTCAGAACAAAATCTTACGCATAAGAACATATGTCATACAGTCATGCAATTATCTTAGCCAATGCTTCAATACACCATTTATCCATATCTTGTAACTTTCTAAATGCCTTCCATCTCTACCAGAACATTGTTAAGAGTGTGCACTACTCCCAACATGTCAGTAAAGAGGTTTCATTCTAGATAAGTAGAAATAGAGTGTTGTACAGTACCATAGTCCACTTACCCATTACTATATTAGTAGTATCTTGTTCATTAATGTAACTTTTCTAAAATTTATAATATACATCCTAAATCTAGGAACATAAGTATGTACATGAATGAACAACATCATTTAAGTAATCATATATACAAGAAATGACAATTCAAATGCTTATCTTTGTTTGGTTGTTGGGTGGACTCCCTCTCAATCTTTGCTTCCTTGCAGGAACTACTGGAGTGTGCTCCCTCTTGATCTTTTCTTCCTGGATTATTTGTCTTTGAACTTATATCCATCCTAGACCACTATGCATGCTTACCTGTGCACTAGTGTCATCATTGTGTCATCCTAAAGATCTCATACATAATCATACATTCATTAGTATAATCTCAATACTATCAAAACATTATGATTCTAAATAATCTTAAACATGTATGGTCATGATTATTTCATATATAGGTAATTTATCACAAGCGTTAGTATTCAAGGTTTCAGGGAGTACTTTTATGCATATTCTTATATGACCATATGACTCTTCTAGTTTGTCATATCATTAATCAAACTAAGAAGCATAATATGCATAAACCCATGATTACTCAAACTTATAACTTCATGAATAATCATTATCAATCATACAAAAGTATACTTATCTAAGATCCTAACACAAAGTAGGATTCTAAATTGATATAGGAAAAAACATACCTGGATTATCATGCTTGTCTAACATACCCAAACGATGTCTTCTTTGTTCTCTTCAATGATTTAGAGACCTTGTGCTAGTAACCTGCATATCTCATAAGTTAAGCATTGTAGAACCAAATTATACATACCTTGTAAGTAGAGCTTCTATGTGATCAATGACTATGGATGAGCCTTTGTCTTCATGTCATCATGGTCATATGGATTTGTCTTTCTTGATGTACCTTTCATGTTATCAGACAACATCATCCTCATACAACACCACAAGTGCATTAGCACAATCATAAGTGTCATAACCCTAATCAATGAATGTCTTCTATTATCCACATGCATTCATACTTTTACTAAGGTGATCAGACAATCTAAAATTAACCATGATTGTACTAACCTCAATAATATGAAGACAAATATATCATGAACTTAATCATGAAATAGATTTCAAAACATACTCGTATCTCCTCAAATCATACCCGATTTATGTTCTTTCCTTCAAACAGCTTGGTCAAGGAATCAAGCATCTCCTTGGGTATCTTTAGAGAAGACACGTGTGGTATGAGATGGTCTTTGATAGAATTTTCAATGATTTTCTTGGCCTTGACCAAGTTCTTCTTATGTAAGGCATTAGCCTCATCTCCCTCTGGAGTTGGAACCTCTTCACTTATGTAGGTGTCTAATTCATTCTCTTCTAGGATTGACCCAATCCACATGATTAGCTGAAACTCGATCTGGAGCTGGCTAGGGTTTGACAGAGAAACCCTAAAAATACAAACTTGGAATTTCAAACTTTTGTCTAGACAGGGAGATGCAATTGACTAAGGCGAGCAAGATGGTGTGCTCAAATTTTGAAAACTCCAAAAATTGACCCTCCAAAAATGACCTACGAATTTCGGATTTGCAACTTCTGTCAAATTCTGGTTTTTTGGTTTTTCTGGTCCAAAACCCGAACTAGGGTTTGATAGATCTTGGGGTTCTACCCGACTAAAAAATTCGATCTTGGTCTCTAAATTTCGATTTTTCTGAGGAGAACAATCATGTGCTGAGAGCATTCCAAAATTCCACTTATGTCAAAATCCCTAATTTCCCGCAGCAGTGACAAGCCAAAAAAGAAAATGTTGAGAAATATATGCCATATTGTTTCTGGTGCATCTCTGAAATTTCGGATCCTCAGGGTCTGAAACTTCGGCTTGTGGTATACTGACCTATCATCTTTCCAACCCCACAGATCTGAGCTTCAATGGATTCTCCATGAGAGATATATTCTAAGTGTTGCAACATGACCTGTTTATGGGATGAAACAACATAGAGAACTTATACAGAGTGCCACATGTCACTGTTTCAACTTCGGCCTCTGAAAATCGGACCTATGAAACTACATTCTGTTCCCTAACTGCCACTTTTTATATAATTCCATTTGGAGCTTCGTATCCCAAGATATGACCTTTGTTCCTAGGTCACCTATTTAGGGCTGCATTCTGGAAGAGGCAAAAACCCTAACTTGTACGAATCATATCTCACAAAGTACAACAAATATGAGGATGAAATTTTTACAAAGGGTACATCCCTGTCTGATATTTGGCCTATAAAAAATTTAGATCCTGAACCTTCACCAAAACTGATTTATTGCGAAAGTTCCACGATGACTAGTTTTTACTAAACCAAGCCCTAGCTTCCAATTTGTCACAAGTGCAACAATTGTCGTAAATGCCATACAATGCCTTGCTTCAGGCTAGCTCTGATACCATGTTATTTTTTCATCATTTAATTCAATATGATCTAGGATCTTAACTAAGATAACAACATGTACAGCATATCAAACACAAGAGATAAGAGACAAGAGACACAAAGCATTTCACCGAGGAAAACCAAGAAGGTGAAAAACTCTGCAACTTCCTCAGAGATAGAATAAGCACCAATAAAAATATCACAAAGATGATCCCCAAAAGATAGATGTATTCAACAGCTACTCCTTCTCCACTTGTGTGCACTCCTCTCTCTCAACTATGCGAGTTGGATGAGTGAGTGAATGAATAGAATGAGAGAGTCACAATCTCTATTTATACTTTAACTTAACCTGCCTTTAACCCTAACTGGGCCGAATTCCTAAGGAAGCCTAATAAACTTTCCACATAACTCATACAGGGCCGACCCCACCGAGGTGGTCTAATAAGCCATCAAATATAAGTTACGACACTTACAATGTAACTTTCGACACTTGCAAATACAAATGACGACACTTCCAATCGGAGGAATAATACATCTCCATTGGGGATACAATAAAGTACAAATGTAAGACATATAATATATAAGTGAATATCTTCCGAAGTTACAAATACATCAACACATTAAACAAAGAATGCATTATCATTTTAAGGGTGGTTGTAATGCACAAGAATATGCTACGAAATCCTGTAAAAAGTTGTAGCTTCCTTCCAGTTGTTGTTGGTAAATAGGGTTTCATTGCATCCCTCAGTTGTAGTTGAAAATATTGGGTGTCGTTGCATCCTTCAGTTGTAGCTGAAAATATTGGGTGTTGTAGCATCCAACAAGTTGGTGCTTGCAAATACTTGTAAATATAATTTTGTAGTAATAGAAAATGTTTGTGGTTTTCCCAATTGGGTTTCCATGATAAAATTTTGTGTTCTGTTTCTATTGTTGATTTTGTCTTAAAAGTGATAAAAATTGAAGAAATATATAAATACTGATTCACCCCCCTCTCAATATTACTTGATTTTCCAATAATGTAAGCCATAAACAAAATGTATTTATGTTATTTGTCTTAAGCTTGGCCCCCCTTATTCTATTTATGTGTCTACCTTACACTCTAGTAGATAATCCCGTGGGTTTGCTTATATTGAACCTAGTCTTGATTTTTTTTTGTGAACCTTTGATTATATATGAAGATAAGATCTTGTATCTTGGAGATATCATCATTTCAAGTACATCTATTAAATACTTAGTGGTACAATAAAAGGATAAATTGAAGTATCTAAAGAAACAACCGTCTCACAACAATAAGAAAAACAAGGGTAAGATGGTCATGTAAGAAGATTGAATGACATTGCAGTAAATGGAAAGCAAGAAGATTGAACGACATTTCAATTTTTGTGGGCGAGATGGTCATGCTAAATATAAGTGTTTTATGAAAATATAATCCTTGGAAGAAGCAACGAAGAATCACAACATTAAACTTGATTATTCTTCTAACTCTTCTTATCATGGACATGCACTTAAAATGTTTGTAGTTTTCCTCTATTGCATCATCTACTTCTTCTTCTAAGAAAGGGTTCATTATATCTGGAGCATCTTATCATATGGCTTAGGATAAAACCATTTTTATTCTCTAAATGATTGTAACACCAAACAAATATTTGTTGATGATGATAGAACTCTTAGTGTTGTAGTATCTAAGATAATTCATCTAGATGATGGTCATTTCAAAGATGTATTGTGTGTTCTAGGTCTTTCTTACAATTTGTTGTTAATCTATCATATCACTCATTTTGGTGAAGGTGATACTATAGAGTTATAACCTCTCCAAGTTGTAATCAAGTATTTAAAACATCCTAAGAATGTCATAACAATTAGAATTGTTGAATATATTATTAGATTGTACAAATTTGGCAACTTCGGGTCATCATCATTTCCATTAGTTTTTATTTCTCATAGCGATGCCTTGAGAAAAATTTGGCATGAGCTATTTGGTCATATAAACATCATTTCTTAAAGGGATGGTGTTTATCCCAGGTTTGTTTTGACAAACATCATGAGGAAAGTTTTGAGAAACATGTCTCTTGGCATGCCTTGGGCCCCTTGTAGATTGTTCACAATTATTTGTGTGGTCTAATTCCTTTTTCTTCTTTCTCTAGATTTAAAATACTTCTTAAGTTTCCTTGATGACTTCTCCAAACTCACTTGCATTTACTTTTTAAAAATTAAGAGTGAGGCCTCTAACATGTTTTATGCCTACAAGGCCCTTGGGGAAAACAGTATAGACATCAACTACACATATTAATAACTTATAATGGAGGCTATCATGTAAACAATAAAATCATTAATTATTGTAGTGCATAGGGAATTCAAATGCAACATGTTGTTCCCTACACACAAAAAAAAATGGTGTTTCTAGGGAAAGAATCATACATTAAAGAAATGGAAAATTGTACGATCCAATTTAAGGGATTAAGTCCTCATTTTGGGGTGGAATTCATTGATTGTGTCAATTACATATTCAATTGCACTCCCACAAAGGCTTTAAAAGATATAGCACTAGAATAAGCATAGATTAAAATTGAACCAAATGTAAGCCACTTTCATGTGTTTGGTATTGAATCATAGCTTCACATTCCCCATGAAAAATGAAAAGCAATACAACCTAAGAGTGAGAAGTGTATTTTTGTTGGATATTCTTAATATATATGGTCATAGAATTTTCAACCTAATTCCAATGACAATATTATTAGAATATATGTTAATTTTGATGAAAATATCTCGTCCTGTGAGCATGATACAATATTTGTGCCATCTTCATCGATTGTGCTAAATTATATTCCCAACATCTATGTTAGTGATCCTACCCCAATTTTTTCTTTACGTGATGATAGTGATGATGAAAATCCACCTCCACACACTCACTTTCCTGTAGTTGGGTCCATTGAACATGAACGTGCACCAACACCACCAATCATAGGTACATACAACATGCAAAGTAGTTGGTGATCTTATTGGTTATCCTAAATATCGACACCATAGTTGTTCACAGTTTCAGAGAGCCTCTTTTCTTTTGGCTTGAGTTTAAAAGACTCGTGTTTCATAAAAAATTGCAAAACAATTTGTCCATACATCTTTGGATGCAGTAATGAATGAAGAATACTGTTCCTTAATGGTGAATGATACTTGGGATCTTGTACCTCTTTTAAAAGGAAGAAAACATTTTATAAGTAAATGGTTGTATAGAACTAAGTATACCCTATATGTAAGTGTTGAAAGACTTAAGGAAATATTATTATCGAAAGAATTTTCTCAAGTTGGAGGGATTGATTGCATTGAAACCTTTTTCCATGTTGCCAAAATGGATTCCATACACCTTGTTCTAGACCTTTCTATTTCACATAAATAGGAGGTCCATCAAATGTGTTGGAATTTGTGTCCAACAATCCCCATGAGTTTTGTGATATGGGTTAACCCCCTCTTATGGATCCTAACTTTGGGATTGTAGTGGAGATTAATGCTTGTAGGTTTTGGTCTAACGAAAATTGTGCTCGAACAAATGGTATCCAAGCGACAGGTTTTGAGTTTAAAACTCACCCGGGTAAAACTGGAGGGATATTGTTGGAATTTGCATCCACACTCCCCATGAGCTTCATGACATGGGTTAACCCCCTCTCATGGATCCAAAATTTGGTGATTGTAGCAGATATTAATGCTTGCAGGTATTGGTCTAACGACAATCATGCTCCAACAAAATGGATGTCAAATCCACCTTCTTGCATGGGGATTTGAAAGAAGAAATTTACACAAAACAACCTCCTAGCTATCTTTAGAATAATTTTGATCTTGTTTATGACCTTAAGAAATATCTCTATGGCCTTAATCAAGATCCTTGGGCTTGGTATTGAAAATTTGATAGATTTGTTCTTGACACCAATTTTTCTAGATCTCATTTTGACCCCAACATCTATACCAAGAAACTAGGAAACCATTTCATAATCCTTGTTCATTATGTTGATGACCTTATTCTTACTGGTAGTGAGACTAAACTTTTAACCCATGTGAATTTTCTCCTTAAGAAAAGATTTAAAATGACCAACTTAGGACATTTGCATTATTTTCTTTTCCTCCAAATCTTGCAAACCAAAGAATGAATTTTTATTTCTTAGTCTAAGTATGTGTTGATCTTCTTTGAAACTTTCACATGGAGTATTGTAAACCAACCTGATATTCCTTTCAGTATAGAGTCAAATTCACTGCCACCTTAAGTACACTCGAAGTAGATTCTACCTTGTACCATCCATTAGTTTCTAGTGTATTGTACTTGAATCATACCCATCCTAATATTTCCCGTGTTGTTGGTCTTGTTGCCTAGTATATGCAAATGACCAGTGAAGTTCATAGGAAAGAAAAAAATGATTCTTTAATATATCTGGGGTATTGTTTAGTTTGGGACACATTATCGTTTAGGGGGTTCCTTTGTTGGTTGGATTCATTGATTCCAATTGGGGCAATGGACTTGATGATAGGAATTCTACTACAAGTTATGTTTTTAGTCTTGGTTTTTATACCCGCCACTTGGGCTTATAAGAAAAAACAAGATATTTATGTTTCTTTATTAGAAGTAGAGTATCAATATTAACTTAATGCGATTCAATTATACCTATGCATTCGACATATCGTTTCAGAGTTTGGATTCTAGCTACAACATCTGAATACCCTTTGGTGTGACAATAATATTTCCATCAAGATTGCCAAAGATCCAATTAAACATTATCATAGAAAAAAAATTGAGCTACATATGCACTTCATCATAAATATTATCCATGACCTGTAATGTCCCCATCCCTCAATACATCCAGTAGGAGGGGACAATAACTGAATCAGGGCGTCAAAATTTCGCTCATAAGAAGAATTACGTATTCTTAAGAGTTAAAATGCATGTGCAGACATGAAAATAAAACACACAATGGAATGAACTAAGCACACACACACAACATGAAATTATAGGAATAATTATCACATGAATACAAATAAAATCATTGCACATCAAATACACAAGAATACTTATTTTTAAACAAAGAAGATCCAAGCAACTGGCTATGTAAGAGCTTTTTTTCACCTAGCTATAGGTGATCTGTCTAGCATATACTCTTTATGTTGATAGGCCAACCCCAAGCTATGCTATGAGGCCACCAAGGAGAAGGAAACCTCTACATGCTTCTCTCTCTCATCCCACAACCCACTCTGCTCTCTATGCTTAACCAAAATCTCTAATAGATCTCTACAAGGGTTTCACTAAGCCTTTACATCCATGGCACTCCTTCCCACTGCCCCACATAACACAAGGAAGGAATTTCCCTTCATTGATCCACAGTTCCCTTAGTAAATCCAACCCTTACAGTGCTTACCAATGTGTGTAGTAAGAGTCCAACCTGCTATAAGCTATTGGAGAACCTCCCACAACATTAATCCATGGCTTCTCAAGCATTCAAAAGTAGCAAAACTCAATGGGGAAAGGTTCCTACATTTCCCAACCTCCATGCTCACCTGCAACCATCTATTTTCCTTCCCAAAAATGCATCTTTGTCTTCAAATACGATTTTTTGTGTTAAACACAGTCTGGTAATGGTCATGAACAACAATGGAAAAAACTATGTAGTGTAGGAACATGCATGAGAGAATGATCAAAAGAGTGTTGACTCCAAGGATATGAGGTAAGGGTGAAAATAAAACTGACATAGCTTCTGACCACAGAAGAAATAGGACTACTGATAGATGACATAACTGTCACAACCCCCATGCTTCAATAACTACATGAAGTGACTTTTTCCATCAACCTCACATATGCATTTAATGTTTGGATTTAATAGTCAAGGGAAGGTACTTGGCTTATTTAAGGCAGATGGTAGATTTTGAATGAGTTCTAAGTTTGACACATGGAAACAAATGATTTGGTTTCCCATAGCCCCCCTTCCTCTTCCCCTCTAGTGGAATCATACCCCCTCTAGTGCTCTTTGCACAACCATTATTTTCCAACATAATATTTACATACATTTCGAATTGGCATAGTAAGCCAACCATATGGCCCAAATAAAATATATACATCATACATGCCAAGCCATTCACTAGTTGGGCCTTGGCCTTGAGCTCCACACTAGGAATCCATATTCGCATATTACATCACTTACACAATTTTGATTAAATACATTCCAAGTCAAAACTGGGGGTATTACAATTCCCTCCCCCTTGGAATAACACCATCCTTGGTGTTTTCTCAAAATCAGAACAAAAATGGGTATGCCTCTTTCATGGCATCCTCCAATTCCTACGTAGCCTTATCGAGACTGAAGTGATTCCATTGCACCTTTACCTATCCGATGGCTCAATTCCAGAGGAATGTTACCTTCCTGTCTAGGATGAATAGTGGCTCAGTTTAGAACTCTCCCTTGGGTTCCAATTGAATTACATCCCAATCAATCACATGGTTAGGATCATGTACATATTTCTTAAGAAAAGAAACATGAAAACATTATGATCTCTAGTGTTAGAAGGAAATGCAATTCTATATGCAACTGGCCCTATTCTTTCAAGCACTTCAAATGGCCCAGAATATTTTGGTGACAGCTTGGCACAACTTCCAAGATTCAAGGATCTCTTCCTTGGCCTCACTCTAAGGTAAACATGATTCCCAAAACTAAATTCTCTATGCATTCTATTCTTATCTGCATATATTTTCTGCCTATCCTGGGATGCTTTTAAATTCTGCCTAATTTTTTCAACCTCTTGTTCCATTTACTCAAGCAATTCTGGCCCAAGTAAAATTCGGTTCATTGGATTATCCCATGTCACTAGTGTCCTGCACTTTCTGCCATATAAAAATTCAAATGGACTCTGCCCAATGAAGCTTGCTACCCATTGTTATATGCAAACTCTAACAAGTGTATATAATCTTCCCACTTGGATGGTTTGCCCATCACATACATTCAAAGCATGTCTTCAAGAATTTGATTTAATCTTTTAGTTTGTCCATCTGTTTGTGGATGATAAGCAGTGCTAAAATTTAGTTATGTTCCCGAATCCGCAAAAATACTTTTCCATAAATTTGAAGTGAACTTGGTGTCCCCATATAAAATTATTGCCTTAGGAAATCAATGCAATATGAAAAATTCCTTCATAAAAATATTTGCATGGAATCTACTTTATAGGTGGATTTAACTGGTATAAAATGTGCATATTTTGACAATTTATCCACCACAACCATGATAGAATCATCATTGTTTCATAGTCATTGGAAATCTTGTAATAAAATCCATGGAAATTATTTCCCATTTCCATTCCGTAATTAGCAAAGGATGAAACAAAACTGGTGGGTGTTGATGCTCAGTTTTCACTTGTTGATACTTCATGCATTTAGATATATACTCAGTAATATCCTTTTTCATTCCCGGCTAAAAATATTGTTTCCTAGCTGTAGCAATTGTTTTCTGATATCTTGGGTGAGCAGAATATGGCATTTTATGGATTTTATCCATAAAAATTCTCCTTAAGTATGCCACATTTGGAATATAAATTATGTTTTTATAAGTAAGAAGTCCATCCTCTTCCAAATGATACCCTTCACACCTCTTTTCAAAATTCTGTTGCTGTAAATTTTCTTTTATTTGCACATACAATTCATCTTCAGCAAGAGAATTAACCATCTTCTAACTTAAATTTGATTGGCAAGTTGTGATGGAAGCCACATGCATTTCATGCACCTTTCTCCTGATTGCATCAAACACTTTATTTTATTTTCCTTTTATGTGTTTGATCTCAAAATCAAACTCACATAAAAATCCCAGTGATTCTGCTTTCTTGGCATTTAATGTTGGATGCTCAAAGAAATATTTCAGACCACAATGGTCTGTCCTCAACTCAAATTTTCTTCCCATTAAATAGTGTCTCCACATTTTTAAAGCATGCACTATGGATGCAAGTTCTAGATCATGTGTGGAATAATTCTTTTCATGCTACTTCAATTTCCTAGACTCATAACACACCACATGATTTTCTTGCATAAGAACTCCTCCAAGTCCTTGTTTACATGCATCTGTACACACAACACATTATTTTTCTGGGTCTATAGATTTCAGAATTGGAGCACTTGTAAGAATATTCTTCAACAATTGGAATCTTTCCTCACATTTATGTGTCCATTCAAACTGCATTCCCTTCTTTTGCAAGGAAGTGATGAGGTGTGTAACCCTAGAGAATCCCTCAAGGAAGCTTCTATAGTAACCAACAAGACCCATAAAATATATCACATTTGTCACATTGTTTGGAGTTGGACAATTCATAATGGCTTCAATATTTTCCAGATCCACTGATATTCATTCTTCTGAAATAATGTGACCCAAATAATGAATTTTAGTTTTGTAAAAATCACATTTGCTTAGCTTTTCATACAACTTATGTTCCCTTAGCAATTTCAAATCCATTCTCAAATGTTCTTCATGCTCTTCTTTATTCTTAGAGTACATAAGAATGTCATCTAGAAAAACAAGAAAAAACTTGTCCAAATATTTGTGGAAAATACTATTCATGAGACACATGAAGGTAGCTGGTGCATTAGTGAGACCAAATGGAACCACTACAAATTCATAGCGTCCATATTTTTTCTAAAGGTTGTCTTGTGAATATTTTCTTTCTTGATCCTTACTTGATGGTACCTAGACCTCAAGTCTATCTTTGAAAATACCTTTTCCCCTCTCATTTGATAAAAAATATCATCAATTTGAGGCAATGGGTACTTTTTTTTCAATGCCACCTTATTCCATTGCATGTAATCAATACATAACCTGAGTGTATCATCTTTATTCTTTACAAATAGTATCGGTGCTTCCCATGGAGACACACTTGGCCTTATGTACTTCTTTTCCAATAGTTCTTGCAATTGCATTTTCAACTCTAATAATTATGGTGTGCTCATTTTGTAAGGTGTATTAGACACTCGTGCAGCTCCTAGAACAAGATCAATTGTGAAATCAATGTCCTTCTTGGGAGGAATTCATAGCACTTCCTCAGGAAACACATCCTTGAATTCTTGTAGCACATGATAGTCCTCCAATTTTGGAATTTCATTTTCTGATTTGTCCAATATATGGGCTGCATACAATTGACAACCTTTCCTGCGAAAATTCTTCAGCTGCATGGTTGAAATATGCCTAACAATTTTTTTCTTTGGAATTCCTTTCATAACCCTTGGGTTTCCTTCATCATCAATGCAGTCAAAAATCTTATTGCAGCAATCAAGTTTAACTCTACGTTCTTCCAACCAGTCCATTCTAATGAGAATGTCATATGAACCAAGTGGTAAAATATTCATATTTGCACAAGTGGACAGTCCACCCATGTTTAATGCACATTTTACCACCATTTCACTAACTTTTCTCTTGGTTTTTGTGGCTAGTTGAACTGACCATGATTTACTATGATTAGGTTTCTTAAAAGATAAAATCTCAACAATTTTAGGATTGACATAACTGTGAGTAGATCCAGGGTCAATCAAAATAGAAATAGATTGCTTAGAAATCTTACCTTCAATCTCAACCACAATTGATTGATGATATGCTTGGCGGTCCTCTAGTGCAGTATAAATCCCAGGGATAGTCCTTGCCACTTGACCTACAGTTTCAGCTTCTTGAATGTTGTGAACTTTCTTTGCACTACCATTCCGATGTGGACAATTTCTAAGAAAATGGTCCTCTCCACACCCCCAACATTGAAGTGGATCTCTTGGATCTCTTGGCTTGTCTCCCATCATCTTAGTTAGATTTATCATAACTTGTGGTGGTTGCCTTGGATGATTTCTAAAATGAGGAGGCTTGAAATATTTCTTCCTTCGATCAAAATTATCATTCTTCTTGTCCTTCCATGCCTTATGGAAATATGGCTTTCTTTTGGCTTGATCATAACAATACTTAGCCTTTCTTATGGCCTCATCTAGAGTTTGAGGCTCATCAAACTCAATTCGATCTTTGTAGGATTGAGGAAGCCCACTTAGAAAACGTTGAATTTTGACTTTATCATCCCTAATATACTTGACATATCTCAGTAGTTACAAAAAATTATTTGCATATTCCTCCATAGTCATTTGTCCCAACTTCAACTCATGGAATTCTTTAAATTTTCCATCATAGTACATATCATAGAGGTGATTTTGCTTGAATTATTTCTCGAATCGCTTCCACACTATATTCCTTCATTGACCTTCTTCACTTGCCTAAGGTGATCCCACCATATAGATGCTCTCCCATTCATATTGAAGATAGCCACTGTTGCTTTCATATTTCCAGAGTAGTCTTGGACTTGGAAATACTTCCTCATCCCAAGAAGCCAAGCCTCAGCTTCTTGGCCAGATATTATTTCATCATCAACTGTATGAGGTTTGGCCTTGATAAATTCTTCATGTGATTTTTTCTTGGAAGACCTCTTCCTCTTATTCCTATGAGAAGAAGAGCGAGCTTGATCCTTCAGTGGAATACATAGAGTCATATGACTCACTAGAAGAGATTTCTGGAGTATATGACTTGCCTCTAGAAACTCTTCTTGAAATATGGGACCTCTTGTGAGAATTCCTTATTAAGTTACTCCTACTCTTCTCCTAATTTTAAAAATGACATCCAGAGTTATTATTCCTTTGAATTTCTATCAGAATTTGCAGCATAGCTGCATTCAACTAATTATGCTCTTCTTGAGCTTTAAGCAACCTCTCATTGTCTGCTCAATAAATCTGTAGCTTCACCCTTAGGATACTCATGGTATCTACAATGTATGGGGGAGTTACTTGGTTTCTCCTACCATTGGATTTTTTCTTTTCATTCTCAACCTGTATATTTTCTCCCATTGCATCTGAAGAACTTCATAAGGATCATGTGCATAATCCATGATGATGATCTTCTTGTCCCAAACAAGATCAAAGGTTTCTCAACTGCACTATACTCACTGCTGACCCTTTAATAGTCACTGATATGATTTTGAATCTGGAAAAGTGTTGATATAAACACATTTGTTAGATTTATTACAAAATAAAATTCAATTTTCATATATTATGGAAATTAGCCATATTGACAGTTTTTGTCAATTATGGCTACAAGAACTTTTCTGATCAAATTATAGAATCATATGAGTCACCAATTCATAATTTAACTCTATAAAATTATTCCCCATTGTACAAGCTTTCCAAGGACTATAAATATGCTCAATTCTGAATTTTAAGCCCAAAGGTATAGTCCTAAAAAATTGTCAAATTTGGCCCAAATTCTGCACTTTTCCTATAGGTGCATTGAACCCAAAATGCCAACTTTAGACACTTGCAGAAGATTACCTATGGAGAACCATGATAAATTCCTTATTGTATTATATAATATATGTGACTAGGATTACTCATCAATTTTCAGTTCCCTCATCGGATGCTCCAGTCACATGCTATAAACTTTTGGAATTCACTACTTTTGTATTTTTCCACTTTTACCAGACTTAGAAAAACATTCCGTAGTCCTGTAGCATCCACCTTCATAATCCAAAATGTGACCTAATTTACTCTACGCTAATTGTCACTGTTAACATCTCGATCCAAATTTGTTGATTAAAAAATTGAAAATGGGGGTCAAGGGGATTTCCCCCTCGTGGTCTCCCTGCGCTTCTATAGAGTGGGTCAAGGGAAGTGCCCTATTTTTTTAAAATAAATCAATTTCACGCAATATGGCGCATAATAAAAATGCAATTTTTTATGACCTGGGAAGGTCCTGACGTGGCCTGACACATCCCTCGTGAGCTGTTAGACTTGCCCGACCTGCCACCCTGTGACATAGCCATGTCACCTTCTACCGGCCACCAAGTCACCATGATGCCATACCATCCAACATTGAGTGAGAGTGTATCAACGGTTTTCCCCCATTTACCACAAGTGATAACATGCCCCCACTAAATAGTTTTGGAAAACAACCCTTGGGGAGGCGCGGTAATCAAAAGGTGACATGTGCCCCAAGCAGTTTTTGGCACAATGCATCCTTCATCCTGTTTTATCCATAGGGAAATTTATCAGCATGCGATGAGTTCGGGTTGTTGATCTTACATAAGATTCGACGATTAGATTTCCTCTCACCCATTTCTAACCATCATGCACTTTCCCAAGGCGTTGCGAGCCACAACCATCGATCTACCCTTCGATCAAATGACCAAAGATTCGCCCACCCTCTATTAATCTCTATGCATATTACATATGTGCTATCCACCACAACTGTTGATCTGCCTTATTGTTCAATGGTTGGATCTTCATCTCGACCCACACTTCATAATCTATAATTACCCATATGTAGGCCTGATGTGGCGGGTCCACATCATACCTTCTGCCCACGTGGTTCCTCCATGTCACTCGTCCATGTGGCACGATTGGAGTCCACATAAAATTACCAAACAAATATTAAAATTTTGAATTTGTATGAGATTTTAATTTGGAGGAAAAGTCGTGTTACAAAATTAACTTTGTACCTTATCTGTCATTTAACAGAACCCAACATCTACATGAATATTTAATTTGCAACTCGTGTTCTTTGCCTATAATTGTGTATTTCCGGCCCATACAGTTCCCGTGTTATAGATAGAAGCTTTGATACCAATCTGTAACGTCCCCATCTTTCAAATTGGCCAGGAGGAGGGGACATTAACTAAATCGAGGCCTCAAAATTTCTCCCATAAGCAGAATTACGAATTCTTAACAACTAAAATGCATGTACAAACATGAAAATAAAACACACAGTGGAACGAACTAAGTCCAAAAACACAACATGCAATTTACATGCATAATTATCACATGAATACAAATAAAGTCATTGCACATCAAATACACAATAATATTTATCTTTAAACAAAGAAGATCTAAGCAACTGGCTGTGTAAGAGAAATTTTCTACCGAGCCATAGGCACTCTATCCAACATATACTCTTTTTGCTGAGAGGCCACCCCCAAGTTGAGCTATGAGGCCACCATGGAGAAGGAAACACCTACATACTTCTCTCTCTCATCCCACAGCCCACTCTGCTCTCTATGATTAGCCAAAATCTCCAATAGAGCTCTACAAGGGTTTCACTATTCCTTTACATCCATGGAACTCCTTCCCACTACCCCACACAACACAAAGAAGGAAATTTCCTTCATTGATCCACAGTTCCCTCAAGAAATCCAACCCTTACAGTGCTTACCAGTGTGTGTAGTAAGAGTCCAACCTGTTGTAAGCTATGGGAGAACCTTCTGCAACATTAATACATGGATTCTCAAGCATTCAAAAGTAGCATAAATCAATGGGTAAAGGATCCTAGCTTTCCCATCCTCCATTCTCACCTACAACCATATATTTTCCTTTCCAAAAATGTAGCTCTATCTTCAAATTCAAGTTTTTGGGATAAACACAGTCCGGTAATGGTCATGAACAACAATGGAAAATTCTATGCAGTGTAGGAACATGCATGAGAGAATGATCAAAAGAGTGTTGAATCCAAGGATATGAGGTAAGAGTGAAAATACAAGTAACACAGCTTCTGACCATAGAAGAAATAGGATTGCTAACAACTGACATAAATTTCACAACCCCCATGCTTCAATAACTACATGAAGTGACTTTTCCCACCAACCTCACATATGCATTCAATGATTGGATTTAATAGTCAAGGGAAGGTAATTGGCTTATTTAAGGCACATGAAATATTTTGGATGAGTTCCAAGGTTGACACATGGAAGCAAAGGATTTGGTTTTCCATAGGCCCCCTTCTTATCCCCCTTTGGTGGAATCATAGCCCCTGTAGTGCTCTTTACACAACCATCTTTGACCATTTTATTAATTTCAAACATAATATTTACATACATTTCGAATTGGAATAGTAATCCAACCATATGGCCCAAATAAAATATATACATCATACATGCCTAGCCATTCACTAGTTGGGCCTTGGCCTTGAGTTCCACACTAGGAATCCATACTAGCATATTTACATAATTTACATCATTTTGATTAAATACATTCGAAGTCAAAACTGAGGGTAATACATGGTCATGTTCTTGAAGTGCTTGTTTTAATTTCCCTATAGATGATCAGGTTGTATACATATTCACAAAGTTTCTTACAGAAGTAAAGTTTTATAAATTTCTACCTATGTGAGGAGTTTACGCATTTTTCATCGAGGGGGGTTAGGTTCTAATTCCTCCGTACTTATCCTATTGTGGCACCTTTGTAAGTCCTTTAATCCTATCCCAAATTGTTTGTAAGGGAATATGTTAGGATACTTAGACACTTAGGAGTTAGTTAAGATCAACTTGGGAGATGTTAGGATACTTAGACACTTAGGAGTTAGTTAATATCAACTTGGAAGATGTTACGATATTTGTACTTATGTAATCCGATGATCACAATATGTTATAGTCATAGAGTGATCTAATGGTTCATCTTCACCTTGAAATTAATGTCTATTGATCCATGAATTAACACTCAATTGGTTCATGATCTATATTTAAAGAGCATGGAGGGTCATTTGCTTGATGATCGATCATGAGAAATTCAGATGTAAATATTTTTTCCTTTCTCATTAATATATTGCCTCAATTAGATATTTGGTTGGGGTTATGGACTATTTCCCCTTGAGTTATAGTAGCTGCTAAATGAATCAGTTTGGCAGAGATTGAATATTGTAGTTTGATAATTATAGGATTTAACTTCTGGCAAAAGTAATCTAGTTCATCTTTACTCTTAGATCAGTAACTGCTGGGTTGATATCTATAGGAAGCTAATTGTACTTTGAATTCCTAGATGGATAAGTTAGATTAGTTTTAGTTATGGGGTGAGTTTGGCTGAGCAGATAGGTAGGATTATTTATATCCATTTATTTAATCAACTACTTGAAATATTTATGCATATATTGTGCTTATTACCATTGAAATAAAAGACTTCCCTGGGTTGACAATTTATATTGAGTATCTTGTGTGTTAGTTGTAATTAATTAGCATATAGGGTGACCAACATTTTGGCGCCGTTGTCGGGGATGGTAATTGATAGACATAGTTAGTAGTTGGTTTATTGATTTCATTTTGGTTTGATTATTTACAGAATGCATGAATACAAGAAAAACAAATTGGGAACCCCCTTTGAATACTAACATTGTAGGTGGAAGAGGTCATGGTCGTAATACAGGTCTGGGAAGACAAACATTTATCGATGATATAATTGCTAGAGCTGACTCTTCTACCAGACCACCGTGGACATCTACATGAAGAAGAAATTATGTTCCTCCCAATCTTGAGAATTCCGCATCAACTATGGAGAACGCAACTAGACCATCTACTCCCATTGCATAGAAGAAACCTATTGAAGACAAGGGAAGCGTTGTGGGTGCACCAGATAGAGAGGAGATTTATCATATTAACGGGACCAGAGTTACTAAAGAAGTGTGGTTGGAGACTCACCGAGAAGCAGAGGAAGAGAGAAGGCGAGAAGAAGAAAGGAGGGAAGCAGAAGAAGCAAAAGCAGAGGAAGAACGAATAAAGAAATCTATTGAATTTTGGAACAACATGGATAATAGAGAACATGAAGGAGAGAATGAACACCAGGAGAACCGTGAAGAGGAAGTGGAAGATAATCAGCCTGGTGACACCGTGGTCACATTTGAATTCCCTATCCTCTAGACACCCGGGGAAGATCCTATGAAAAATATCTCACCACCAGTTCTCCCGAATTTCCATGGTAAGTCTTCTGAAGATCCTGATGAATTTATTTTTGAGTTTGACATCCTCTATCGCGGTTATGACTATACCTCCAGTGCTCAGAAGCTGAAACTATTCCTAGCCACCTTGAAAGGAAATGCTCTGTGCTGGTTCATGAGTATAGGTCGTGAGACCATTACTACTTGGGATCAAATGAAACATACCTTTCTTTCTAAATATCAAGAAAATTGTAGAACCATAGATAGAAAGGAAGAGTTATTTAAAATGGTTCAGAAGGAAGAGGAGAGCTTGGAATATTTTGTTGAAAGATTGTTGTATAATCTACAAAGGTCTAGCCCATGGTCTGGCCACACTGCGATTGGAAAATATGTACTCAAGATTATCCTGCTACGAGGAATTAGAGAAGATTGCCTTGATATGTTGAATTTGTTGGGGAAAGGGGATATCCCAAAGGAACCTTTCGAGAATATCGTTGAATTATGTCGATGGTATTCAAGGGGATCCTCTAGAACTAACAAACGAGACAAGGATCAATATTAGGATGTGTTCACTAGAACACAAAAGTCAGCTAGTGGAGGATCCACTTGAGCAGAAATAGGCAACTTACTGGAGAATTTGAAAACCGATATGATGAGCCCCATTTCCTCAGAGTTAGATGTTTTGAGATCAAAACAGAGGCAAGCAGTAGAAGATCTTACACTCGGTGTATTCTATCCTAAATGTAGAGAAAATCACCCACTGAAAGAATGCCCGTTGGACAAGGCAGAGATATGTAGGATATGTGAATTGGAGCATGATACCAAGGAATGTCCTTCATTACCCAAAGTCAAAGCAGTCCTGTAGGCATCCACTTCAGATGTGGAGCAAGATTACTTTATTGCACAGAAGAAACCTTGGCAGCCTCGCAATCAAGGTATAAATCCAGATCCATCATTTTTCTTGAATAATATGAATGGTATGAATAATATGAATACACAATTCCCTTCACATTATTCTAATAACCACTGGCATCCATCTCGGAACCCAATGCAAAATCCTAACTCTTGGACACCATGGTCACAACAATCGAACCATCAAGCTCCCTGGAATCCCAACTGGAGAAGTTCTTACCAAGAAAATAACTTTCCTCATCACCAGAATCAATATCAACAATACCCTCCTCAGCAGTATCCTCACCAACCGTATCAGCAACCACAACTCCAATTCCAAAACAACACTGCACCTATGAATGCACCACTTCGACCACAACTACTCACAAAACCTAACCCAAACCCGAATAATAAAGCAGTTCATCAATTTGAGACTCCCAACATGCCTGCTTATTCCATCTCCAAAATTCCTTGCAATGACATACAATTACGATTAGGGAGGGTAGTGGAACACATCATCACTGAGGATGTTCCATCCCTAGTGACTGAAATTGGAGTGAATCAACACTTTGAGAATACAGTTAACTTAACAATCCCCATCATTGAGGACACTGACATTCCTACTGAAACGGTAGATGAAACTCAGGAAGTAACACAAGATGAAGCACAGCCTACACAATTGATAAGAGAACCTCCATATACTGAACAATTGGCCTTCTAGAAAACAATGGAACAACCTCGATTCAATCTCTTAGGAGAATTGAAGAATTTGTATGTAAAAATCCCACTGTTACAAGCCCTCCATGTCGTGCCCATTTATGCCAAGACTGTTAGGGATTGTAGGGACCCCCTTTTCGGGGTCCCCCCCCCCAAAAAACTTCCAATACGATTTTTCATAAAAAAGATATAAAAACCACAGATCTAGTTCTAACTATTGTAGTACATGAGTGCTAATATATAAAACTATATACTCATATTTATTCATTCTCAAAATATTTAGTAAAAATAATTAAAATAAAAATACTTCAAACCTGTTTTCGACGGTTGGTCCAGCAAATCGATGGAGTCCTCGAAGTGGTTTCCGCACGATCCAATCCAATCTCCTGACGAAGTATCGAGTGACCCCTTGGTTGATCACCCTACCGTATCGAGGCTAATCTTCTTCACCTCGAACCCCCAAGCTAATGGGGTTGTAAGAACACACTTAGCTAGCCTCCTGAAAGGATCTCCCAATCACCGTTCCGGCTAATCCCAACTCCAAGGATCATAACATAATCTGAAATTATGATGACCATCCAGCATTAGGGAGCAAGAGATGTCCTTCCCTCCTTCTCCTCCCTCATTATATAGCAAAAGCTTGTGTGCCATGTGTTTGTCCATGCACATATTTAATTTAATTTAATATTTTAATTTTCAATATTCTCAAATACATGTGTCTTCTTAATGTCTTTACTGTGCACCTAAATCCCTAGATCAGTGGGAGTTAGGTGTAGAAGAGTTCTACTTCTCTTTTGGTTCTCATTTAGTTTACTTAACAAACTTTTAGTTAGACTTATTGCTTTCTACTTTTCTTTCTTTAAGATTGAATTAAAAGATGATTCCTTTTACTAAAAGTATAATCTATTTTTAAATTTTCTCTTTATGAAATAATTTAAATGAATAAATTAGTTAAAGTAAAATCTTGAATAATAATAAAAGAAAAACAATTCTTTTATTAATGACCTATTTCAATTCTTTCTCAAAATAATGAAGTCAATTAAATATAATCTTTAATAGAATGATTTAAAATAATAAAATCCATAAAATTAAAATCTTTGAATAAAAATAATTCTCTTATTATTAATTTTTTTCAATCAAAATAATTAATCAAATTTAATATTGAATCAAATCAATCTCTTCAATTCTTTTTTAAGTTAATAAAATCAATTAAAATGAATAATTCAAATTAATGAAATCAATAAAATAAAATCTTGAATAGAATTATTCAAATTAATAAAATAGAACAAAATGAAATAAAGTATTTCTTAAATCTTATGTGAAATTCTCATTTATACCATTGATTAATTTTTTTCCTCTCGTTCTTGTCTAGGTACCTCTTCGGCGGGCCCTTCTGACAGTTTCATTTCTTCCTTCTTATGGGGAGTACTGCGTAGCGATCGGGAACCGTTACCGCGATCTCTCAACTACGCTCCTTGGAGACTAAGGGATGCTGAGGGATAAGGCTCTCCTTATTGCACGCCCCTCAATTCATCGTATGTGGCCAAATCATTATGGCCTTTCCCGTATGGCATATGCTTCCCCGGGTGAGCTAAAACGGCTTCACCCGTGCATGGATTGTTAATCCAGGGTTGATAGTCAGTCGTCGTATCCCTATGTGTTTTTTTCGTTCTTACGACCCCTATAATTCCATTATGGGTCAATCGGTAAATCATCTTACTTGCCACTGCACACACACACACTCAAGTGCACATTAGTAGTGCTGCACTATGAAATATTTCATCATCCATCATAATATCTCAATCAGTCGAGTATATATTTCATTCATCCTTTTCTCTCAATCAGTAAATCATATCTATCATTCATCATTATATCTCAATCAGTCGAGCATATGTAACATTCAGTCATCCTATCTCAATTAGTCGAGTATATCTAGCATTCAGTCATTCCATCTCAATGAGTCGAGCATATCTAACGTTAAGTCATTCTATCTCAATCAGTCAAGCATATCTAACATTTAGTCGTTCTATCTCAATCAGTCGCGCATTCATTTATTAAGTAAAGTAATAGTTTCTATAACTGTCATTTAAGCATTTTCAAAGTAAATTCAAATGGTTCGTGTTTTACTTAGCCGGTTCATTTCAAAACTAGTACCTCATTATTCTAAACAGTTAAGGTACCGAGGCGAGCATTACATACACCCCCTCTTATTAAAACTTCATCTCGAAGTTAAGTCTCATGTGCTTCCATGGTGAGTTTTCACTTCCTTTTGACATTCATTTCTTCAATATATCCACAATTGATAATAAAATTTTATTTCTTCTTTTCTACCCTCATATAAGTATAAACCGCATAATTGGTAATATAACTAAATCGTACATTTCGTAGCATTGCAATCCCCACAACAGTTTTCCCTTGACATTGGTAATTGTAACCAGGATTGAAATCATCTACGACAAATTTTTTCCATTCAACAAAACTATTAAGTACATCATTTACGAAAATCCTTAAAGCACTGACACATTTCAACATAAGGGATAAGATATTCAATCCCAATTTCTCCATTTTCTATAGTTACGTATAACTATCATATATTTTAAACAGTATCTGAATTTCAAAATAAGAGTTAACCCTTCCAAATTTTATTCTGAAATACATAACTTAGCCATTCATAAACTAATCTTACATACAACATTTTTCTTCTCACAATCCAAAGTACAATTAAATACTGGAGGGCCATTTAAAAAGTATAATCTCAAATTTTATAAACAAAGTTATGTAAGGCTTTGTTCTCTTCCTTACTCAAGATCTTATAATTCAACGTAAGTATAACTTCTCTCTTTTCACAATCCAAAGCATGATTACAACTAGTAGTGCATACCCATGAAGTCATCGTATTGATTTACAAAATAAGCATTTACAACCAATCGATAAAATTCTTATCGAATAACCCATCATCAAAGTATATGAACCTTGAATATCATTCAATCTTTCATACTAGCAATTTTAGAGAAGAAGAATTCTAACCTGTTCGAGAAGCTGGGAGTATCCTTTCCGAAGGAGAAGAAGCAAAAATCACAACTTCGATTTTTCTACATCGATCTTCGTAGCAATTGTATGTCATAAACTTAGCTTAGAAGACAATTATCACCATTCGTATCCTCGCTAACATTGTAAATTTTGGGAAATGTAAAAAAAATTCCATAATACTTCAAAGAGCTAGAAATTTTATGATTTTACAACCTAATTTCTAATTTCCCATTTTCCCCAATGTCAATAAAGAATATCACAATAATTTTCAAGAGTAATAACATTTATTTCTAATTACACCAAATAACTAATCCATTACTCAATTATTTAACTACCCCAATCCCTTCCATCTCACAACTTTTATAAGCAGAATGGCATACCAAAATATATAAAGGGTCCTCTCCTATATAAAGCACACATCTATTTTACCATAATTCCCATTTCAAAAGTGCTTCCCTTCCAAAGTCCTTAAAAACAATCATTTCATGGAATGCAATTCTTTTCAACATAAACAAAATATTTATAGTATAATCTTATCAATATGAATCAATGCCTAAATTATAGTCCATAAATTTATAATTCGTAATTCTTTCAAAACTTAACTGATCTAATTGGCAATCTATTGTTTTTTTTTCACTTAAATAATTTCAATAAAGGTCAAAGGTCATATGTTCTTTCTACTCTATTTTAAAGAACTAATAGTAATGTATATTACCCTCCCATTCTAAAACGAGTCTGAAAACCTGATGGTGTAAGTCCATCTCAACTCTACCTTTTATAATTATAATGAAGTTACTCTATCCACTTACCCTACCACTAGTGTACCACATGTATATAATTTGAGATACACTTTCAATGACAATTCCTAGATTCCTTTAAGAACATATATATATACTTATTTCATTTTAAAGACAATGCATGACTTGAATCAAGTATACAACATGTATATGATTTCATTAAGGTACTCTTCAAATAAACAATCAATGAATTATGAAATATAATAAAAATGCATTAGTCTTCCACCCTATTCAAGTTAAAACCTTACAATTTCTTCCTATTAGTTCCTATCATTTCGTAAATACATTACACAATATATTTATGCATTTTATCTCCTCATGCCATGCCATAGAAGAATCATAATATAATAATAATCTTTCTACCTCTAACTATACCATAGTTAAATTAATACATTATGATTCATTTAATTCATGCCATCCCACAATGAAATATACAGCAATGTATGACTTATGAAATATATTAATATATTATCTTTCCAACCAATTCAATCATTACATTATAGACTAGAAAAATTAACTATAACAATCTCCTTCACTATGTCTTATCATTATATGAATGTATATACAATTTATATAATATATTTAATTTTCTTTTCAACCATATCATATGAAACAAGATATAAACACAATACTAACTTTTTCCTTCTCTTTAAATTACTCCACAATGAAGTAATGTTTATTACTTCTACCCGAAGCATGTTACTATGCAAATGAAATATGAATTTGAATATAACAATAAATTCCAGCTATTTCTTATCTTCATATGAATATATTATATCATATAACAATGTATAAATATCTATCTTTTCTAACATGTAATCCTCTTCTTCCTCTTTATCTATAATTAGAAATGATACCTTTTATTCCTCCTTAATATACTATTAAGGTATATAAATAAATTCCATAAAACTTAAATGCATAAAAGAAACTAATATTTACTATCACGACTCAATTAACTTTAGATTTTAAGTGAACCTAATCTCCTATACAAAACAGAAGATGTGCAATTATGTTCTACATTAAGTAGGTTCACTCTCGGTCACTCACATCGATACAAATAATAAGATTTTGTTTAATTTATTACTTCACGATATATAAATGAATCAGTTAATTTTCATAAATATGCATATGTATATATTTTTGATCTTCAAATATATTCAAATGATTCCAAAAGAAAGGCACATAATAACCGCGATTAAGTATCCTTTCATTTACCGTGAAATATTACATTTCATTATCAAATATGAAATAATGACTGTACCTTTACATCACTCTAGTTTCAAATTTAATTGATTAATTCCTACGAAGGCCTCGTATCCATAATCTTTATATATATTCCATTTTCTATTTGATATTGTAATAATTACTCAACACATTAAATTCCATTAATAATCTTTATGTATTTTTTATTCCTTTTGATGTTGTAATAATTACTCAATACATATAATTCCCTTATAACTACATTCCTTACATGACAACCGTTTCAAGATTAATGGTCTAAAGATACATTCGTAAAATAGTATAAAAAATAATAAGAACGTCTTTAATTATAAAAAAAATATAAATAGAGTGAATACCACCTAATAGAGTAAAACTTTGCAAAGTTCACAATTAACTACATAATTACTTTCATATATATAAGCATATACATTTTAATAGAAAGGAATGATCTAAAGTGTAGATAATATTGAATCATAACCTAACTTATAACATATTTTCTTCCATCTACATAAATCTTTTAATACATAATTCTTTTATTAAAAGAAAAGATCAAGATTATAAAAATTAGTAATAAACTAAATCTGTATTAGGTCCACTACCCTATAAATAAATACATAACTTTTTATAAGCATGGACACTTAGAATCAAGTAATTCACCTCACTTATGGTCATATATAAATGCTTTCTCTATAATAAACAATTATGGATTGTTCACAATTAAATTAATACAAAAGTCAATCTCCCATTAGAGTTCAATTTAAACAACGAACTAACTTTTAGTTAGTATCATTGAATTTATAATGAGTGGTTCGTTTCACATATATAAATACTTTCCCTAAGGTATGTCCATTTATGAAAAGTTCATAAAAGCATTAAGTCTGGCCTCCGATCTCGACTAGAATTCAATCGGGTTAGGGTGATGGGACATAGTCATGGCCAAAGGCCCTTAAATTTAAAAACAATCAACACAGCGAATCTTTGATTCGGTTACTTCCGAGTACCAAGATTTTCTAATAAAAATCAGTTCAGTACAGAGTATCAAAAATAGAAAGAAACGTACAGTAAATTCCAAAATTAAATCCTCCATCTACATAGCAATTTAAAAATTCTGATAAATGCAGCAGTTTCTTCGAAGGAAGTTCTTTAATACCCAGCTATTTAAATAATGAAGTGTACAGCAGATTCCATAACTAAATACTTCGGACGTATAGCGTTTAAATATTGAAATGTACAGTCATTCCATAAATAAAATAATTCAAATGTTACAGCATTCTGAACACTGAAATGTACAGTTATTTCCATGAATAAGATACTGCGAAAGTTACAGCATTTTAAATCTGATGCTCCCGTCGAAGGTGAAACTTCTCGAAGATCACAGCTCCTGTCCGTTGCTTGATCACCACGTTCATTGGCGGACACCTAAATAATATGAGTCCGGTGCCTTCAAGGCTCGACCGGCTCTGATATCAAATGTAGGGATCCCTTTTCAGGTTCCCAAAAAAAAACTTCCAATACAATTTTTCAGAAAAAGATATAAAAACCACAAACCTAGTTTTATCTATTGTAGTACGTGAATGTCAATATATAAAACTATATACTCATATTTATTCATTCTCAAAAGATTTAGCAAAAATAATTAAAATAAAAATACTTCAAACCTGTTTTCGACGGTTGGTCCAGCGAATCGATGGAGTCCTCGAAGTGGTTTCCGCACGATCCAATCCAATCTCCCGACGAAATACCGAGTGACCCCTTGGTTGACCACCTTACCGTATTGAGGCTAATCTTCTTCACCTCGAACCCCCGAGCTAATGGGGTCGTAAGAACACACTTAGCTAGCCTCCCGAAACGATCTCCCAATCCCCGTTCCGGCTAATCCCAACTCCAAGGATCATAACATAATCCGAGATTATGATGACCATCCAGCATTAGGGAGCAAGAGATGTCCTTCTCTCCTTCTCCTCCCTCAATATATAGCAAAAGCCTGTGTGCCATGTGTCTGTCCATGCACATATTTAATTTAATTTAATATTTTAATTTCCAATATTCTCAAATACATGTGTCTTCTTAATGTTTTTAATATGCACCTAAATCCTTAGATCAGTGGGAGTTAGGTGTAAAAGAGTTCTACTTCTCTTTTGGTTCTCATTTAGTTTACTTAACAAACTTTTAGTTAGACTTATTACTTTCTACTTTTCTTTCTTTAAGATTGAATTAAAGGATGATTCCTTTTACTAAAAGTATAATCTATTTTTAAATTTCCTCTTTATAAAATAATTTAAATTAATAAATTAATTAAAATAAAATCTAGAATAAAAATAAAAGAAAAACAATTCTTTTATTAATGACCTATTTCAATTCTTTCTCAAAATAATGAAGTCAATTAAATAGAATCTTTAATAAAATGATTTAAAATAATAAAATCCATAAAATTAAAATCTTTGAATAAAAATAATTATCTTATTATTAATATTTTCCAATCAGCATAATATTGAATAAAATCAATCTATTCAATTCTTTTTCAAGTTAATAAAATCAATTAAAATGAATAATTCAAATTAATGAAATCAATAAAATAAAATCTTGAATAGAATTATTCAAATTAATAAAATAGAACAAAATGAAATAAAGTATTTCTTATGTGAAATTTTCATTTATACTATTGATTAATTTTCTTCCTCTTGTTATTGTCTAGGTACCTCTTCGGTGGGCCCTTCTGACAGTTTCATTTCTTTCTTCTTATGGGGAGTACTGCGTAGCGACCGGGAACCGTTACCACGATCTCTCAACTACGCTCCTTGGAGACTAAGGGATGTTGAGGGATAAGGCTCTCCTTATTGTGCACCCCTCAACTCATCGTACGCGACAAAATCGTTATGGCCTTTCCCATACGGATTACGCTTCCCTGGGTGAGCTGAAACGGCTTCACCCGTACGTGGATTGCTAATCCAGGGTCAACAGTCAGTCGCCGTACCCCTATGTGTTCTTTTTGTTCTTACAACTCCTATAATTCCATTGTGGGTCAGTCGGTAAATCATCTTACCTGCCACTGCACACACACACTCAAGCGCACATTAATAGCGCTGCACTATGAAATATTTTATCATCCATCATAATATCCCAGTCAGTCGGGTATATATTTCATTCATCATTTTCTCTCAATCAGTAAATCATATTTATCATTCATCAATCTATCTCAATCAGTCGAGCATATGTAACATTCTGTCATCCTATCTCAATTAGTCGAGTATATCTAGCATTCAGTCATTCCATCTCAATGAGTCGAGCATATCTAACATTAAGTCATTCTATCTCAATCAGTCGAGCATATCTAACATTCAGTGGTTCTATCTCAATCAGTCGAGCATTCATTTATTAAGTAAAGTAATAGTTTCTATAACTGTCGTTCAAGCATTTTCAAAGTAAATTCAAATTGTTCGTGTTTTACATAGTCGGTTCATTTCAAAACTAGTACCTCATTATTCTAAACAATTAAAGTACCGAGGCAGGCGTTACAGGGATCTATGTGTCAAGAAACCAGGAAGGAAGCCTAGGGATCCTCCCACTGTCCATGTATTGGGAAAGCTTTCCGAATTAATAATGGGGAAGACTCCTGTGGCAAAATATGATGACCTTGGAAATCCTACTGTTACAGTTCACATAGGAAACAAACAAATCCCCAACGTATTGGTAGAATTAGGCACGGCTATCAATGTCATGACCATGAAAACTGTGAGGAAACTTGGACTCACTAATCTTCGGCCAACACCTACCATTTTAGAACTTGCTGATAGATCAACAATCAATCCTGAGGGAATCGTGGATGACCTAGTAATCTCTGTTGACTCGTGGGAATACCCTGTGGAATTCTTGGTGTTACAGCCGAAGTCTTAGTTGGGGGGACACCTGTTTATCCTGGGGAGACCTTGGTTAGCCACAGCGGACGCCTGTATCAGCTATCGGTCAAGATCCATGACCATCTCAGACGGGACTGAAATCAAAATCCTTTCTTTATACCCTCCAGCCCGACCAAGCACAGAATATGAAACTCCACTTTGGATGGATTTGGAGGAGGAGGAAGGCGTTCAACCATTATTAACGATAGGGAGAGCCTTAACTTTTAAAGATGAAACAAATGACGATACCATTAATAGTTTCATCAGTGAGCCCATGTCCATCAATAAACATGTTTACCAGATTCTGGACAGTACATTAGATGAGAAAGAGCAAGAAAATCTTACGTAAGAAACTCTAGTCAGTGATGCAAATATAATTCTAGTACTTAAAATTTTGAAAAGTGTTCCAGTGGAAATTGAGCCAGGAAAAACATTGAACATCAATCCGAACCTTGCGCCCAATGAGCTCGAACAACTGATCACTCTGCTAAAAAAACACAAAGGAGCTTTCGCTTGGGAGTACACAAACATGAAGGGTATTCCTTCTAATGTGTGTATCCATCATATTTATATTAAGAGCGACTCCAGGCCAGTGTGCCAACCACAACGAAGGATGAAATCGAATCTAAGGGACGTAGTGAAGGAGGAAATCCAAAAACTTCTGGAAGCAGGGTTTATATACCCAATTTCAGACAGTGAGTGGGTTTCTCCACTCGTGATTGTGCCAAAAAATAATGGGAAATGGAGAGTCTACGTGGATTACAGAGAATTGAAAAAAGCAATGCAGAAAGACCACTTTCCCCTACTTTTTATCGATCAGGTCCTTAATACCTTGTCTGGGAAAACGTATTTTTCCTTTCTAGATGGCTTTAGCGGCTATAACCAAATCCAGATTGCTCCAGAAGACCAAGACAAAACCACTTTCACCTGTCCCTGGGGAACTTTTGCATATAGGGTACTTCCTTTCGGGTTATGCAATGTACCTGCCACATTTCAAAGAGCAGTGATTGGAATCTTTTCATAGATGGTAAATGAGTGCATGGAAATTTTTATGCATGACTTCACTCCATACGATAGTAGTTACGAAGAAGCATTGAAAAATTTAGAAAATGTTTTGAAATGCTGTGAACAAAGCCAATTATCTTTAAGCACTGAAAAGTGTCATATGATGATGAGCAAAGGCATAGTTCTGGGGCACTTCATCTCTTCTGATGGTATCCAGGTAGACCTATCCAAAATTAAGGTAATTGAAAATATACCAACTCCTAGAACAAAAAAAAATGTACGTAGCTTCTTAGGGCATGCTGTCTATTACAGAGGATTCATAGAATTTTTTTTCAAACTAGCTTCTCCTTTGTTCACCCTGTTGATGAAGGATGCACAGTTTGTTTGGAATGATGCATGTCAAATAACATTTACTGAACATAAGAAAATATTGTCTACAACACCCATCTTACAAGGGCCCAACTGGGCTCTGCCTTTTCATATCTCTTCAGATGCTTCAGAAACTGCCATTGGAGCAGTTTTAGGACAGCAGGAAGGTCATGCCCCATATGCAATTTATTACGTTAGTAAGAACCTATCCCCTGCTAAACTAAACTATACTGTCACAGAAAAAGAATTCCTTGCCATAGTTTATGCCATCAAAAAATTTAGACACTACATTACTGGATATTCCACTTTTGTGCACACTGATCATTCAACCATCAAGTATTTAATGAATAAACCAATCACGAATGCTAGAGTAACTAGATGGCTGCTACTGTTACAGGAATTGGAGATTACAATTATTGACAGACCAGGGAAGGAAAACGTTGTTGCAGAATTTTATCTCGACTTACTAATAGTGATGACAACTTACCAGTCAAAGATTCCTTCCCTGATGAACATTTGTTTGCAGTATCAGCTCATTCTCCATGGTATGCAGATATTGCTAACTTTTTGGCTGCAGGTAAGCTTCCAGCACATCTGTCGAAGAGAGAAAAAAGAAAGATCATACAACATAGTGCTAGGTATTGCTGGATTGATGGACATCTTTTCTACACAGGGCTTGACTTAGAAATTAGAAGATGTGTAAGAGAAGATGAAATCTTTAGTATCCTGAAAGCTTGCCATGATGAGCCCTAAGGGGGACACTTTGCTGACAAAAGGACAGGCCATAAGGTTTTAAGGATGGGATATTTCTGGACTACATTGTTCAGGGATGCGAAGAAGTATGTTCAGGTGTGTGATAGTTGCCAGAGGATGGGCCAGCCCAACAGACTAGATGAAATGCCTCTTCAGCCACATCTTGTGGTTGAACCTTTTAATAGATGGGCTTTGGATTTTGTAGGGCCTATCAACCCTCCCTCAAAACAAAAAGGTCACATCTTGGTTTGCACATATTACATGACCAAATGAGTGGAAGTTGTAGCCTTGGTCAAAGCTAATGATCAGGTTGTAATTGATTTCCTATATGAAGAGATTTTTACTTGGTTTGGAGTATCTAAGAAAATCGTTACAGATGGTGGACCACAGTTTGTGTCTCACAGATTGGAAGCCCTGTTACAGAAGTTTCACATTCAGCACAAAATAACCTCGCCATATAATCCATAGGACAATGACCAAGTTCAAAGTACAAATAAGGTTATCGAGGCTATTTTAACAAAAACAGTGAAAATCCACCGTAAAGATTGGGATGAGAGACTTCCAGAGGCACTATGGGCCTATCGCACTACATGGCGTAACACCACTGGTTTTTCCCCACATGAATTGGTGTATGGCAAAAATGTTGTTTTCCCGATTGAATTTGAAATCAGAACTTTGAAGACAGCTGTGGAACCAAACCTTGATTTATCAGAAGCTCAGAGGAACCGACTGAATCAACTTAATGAATTGGATGAGAAGCGCACAACCGCAGTGCATCATACAACTTTAATCCAACAGTAGTGCTCTAAATGGAATGATAGATTTATAAAAAAGAAAATCTTCTGAGAAGAAGACTGGGCTCTGTTGTATGATTCACGGTTTAAAAGGGATTTCAAAGGCAAATTGCATACCCGTTGGTTGGGACCTTATGTAATACCCCAATTTTGACCCTTATGAAATATTGGCTTTTAATGTAAATATTGTATACATGCGATGTATGTTTCCCTAGCGTGGAGCTCAAGGCCAAGGCCCTGCTAGTGTATGTTCATATTTTATTTAGAATGGACAAGAATTTGATATTTTGTTACCCATGTGCTATTAAGCCTTGGAATATTGTAAATTGATGTAAATATTTAATATTGCAATAAAACACCAAAACTGGCTATGGAAGCAACGAATGAGAAGGGGCCATGTGTATTCCACTAGGGAGTGGTGAGGGGGTTGTGGAGATGAACCATATGCTGCCAAATGTCATTGTGAGAACCCATTTGACTTTCTTTGCTGACATTTAATTCTGTTGTAAGGAAGTTGTTGAAGAATTTAGTCCATGGCTTCAATGGAGCATGGGAAACCCAGAAATTCATATGACAGGTATGGGATCTGTTTTTTTTGTACCACAAGTTACCCTACCTCATGGGAATTGATTCTTCCTCATTCCCATTCCATTGTTGAACATCACAGCATCAGTTTGCAGCCATTACGAATTCCCAGCAGTAAGAAAAGCCAGAAATCGCAACTTTGTAAGATCCCACGTTTGAAAGTGCCATAAACACCCATAATTGAGTATTGATAGTAAAATACGATGGGGGATCCATATATATGAACTTTGGGGCAAAATTCAGAGTATTAGATACCCCGAAATCTATTGGAAAACCCAGTTTTTACATCCCAGAAATCGAGTGACGGGATTGAGTTATTGGACGATAGAATTGTGAGAAATCCAAGGGTGAATGACTGAGTAGAGGTTGGGTTTGCTTGATAAACCCAGTGAAGGATAGAATCTCAAAGAATTAGCAGCTGGACCTTTCTATGCCCACCCTAAAGAGCACTAGAGGGAAGGGACGCCTGAGGGACTGTGCAGCAGAGAAGGGGACCTTCCTTGTGTTGGGTGTGGTAGGTATTGTGGGTGCCATGACTGTTGAGTTCATTTGAGATGCCTGTAGATTTTTGGTTGATATCACTGGCTTAGCATCCTCCTCATTTGTAATTTGTATGCTTGATAAACCCAACTGTGTGTTGGCTTAGCATAACTATTGAGTGAAACCATGGCTGTGAGTGAGCCTAGCTAGTTCCTCCTTAGTGGATACACAACCCAGCTCGGGGGTGATTTCTAAGCTGAAAGAATATAGGTTGAACAGAGATCTATGGTTGGGTGGAACATTGCTCTCACACAGCCAGTTGTTTAGACAGCTTCATCTTCAAGATAAGTATTCTCCGTGGTTAAATTATATGAATTCTGTGTTCTGTAATGTGTTAATTATGAATGATAATTATTCATGTTAATGGAATTCATATGAGACCTGTGCATAGCATTGGAATGGGATTGATTCCCTGCATGAATGAATCATCCCCTGCTTGTGATAGATATGTTGATGCATTATTCTTTGTGAGTGTGCAAATATGTTTTAATTCCGCTGTGTAATTTCAGTATGCATTTTATTTAAATGAAAGAAAAATTCAGTCTTATGGCTTTTGGGGAAGGATCAAACACCCCCATGTTACAGTCATGTTCCCTTTGTTGTTTGGAATGATGGGAGGGGACGTGACACCTTATTAGATAGATCGAGTATTTGATAATGGAACAGTTCGGTTGATCACCATTGATGAAAACAAGACACCATTATTTGCCAATGGTCATCGATTGCAATTGTATCACAAACCAATCTCAAAGAATGCCTTCGTTTCACATGTTGCAGCTGATCTAGATTATCAGTTAACGTTGGGGCAAGGATTTTTCTCAACCCCTGTGAATTTAAAAAAAAAACTGCAAATTTCACACATAATTTGTATATAAATAAATTGTTTTCTTTATTTTATTTTATTTCATTTTTCCTTTTACGCTTGATTGGATTTGTTTTGAAGAACTGTGTATAGGAATTGACTTGAGGAGCAACGGTCGTGACTGGGCCAGACGATTGCCGACACCTTATCTTGTTTTCCTGATCGAATAATCTCCTTGAATAAGATGGATGATTCGTTAGCTTTCAGCAGCCAGCTGAGAATTTCCTATTACTCCATTTTGCGCAGCTGTGACTCCATACTCAGCTCATTTTCGCCTTTTTCCAGCAGCTGCGAATTCGCTACTTTTGTCCATTCTGCCAAATTTTGCAGCTACGACTCCACTCCACTATTTTTCATCCATTTCGAATTTTTCCAGCAACTGTGAGTCCACTACTTTTTCCCATTCTGCCAATTTTTGCAGCTGCGACTCCGCTATTTTTCATCCATTTTGCCTTTTTCCAGTAGCTGTGACTCTGCTAATTTTTCCCATTCTGCCAATTTTTGCAGTTGTGACTCCTCTATTTTTCATCCATTTCGCCTTTTTTCAGCAGCTGTGACTCCGCTACTTTCGTCCATTCTGCCAAATTTCGCAGCCGTGACTCCGCTATTTTTCATCCATTTCACCTATTTCGCACAGCTGCAACTTCGCTACTTTTGTCCATTCTGCCAATTTTTGCAGCTATGACTTTGCCATATTTCGCCGAACTCTGCTAAAATTTTCATACGACTCCGTTGTATTTGGCTTATTTCTAATTTCCTAGTCACAATTTCATCAGATTCCTGCTACTCATCAGTTGCAATTCCGCTAGATTGTCTGCCTCTTAGAACAATATCGCCGCTAATGATTTGACCAAGCTCTAATTTAAATGATGACTGCACAGGTCCAATCGCATTCTGCCAGGAACGAAGAAAACTATTGGGCCATCTTGCGTATCTATCAGCATGGGTTTACTTATCATCTTGGTTGGCGGTGGCCAACTCATCTCAGCACATGCACATTTATGTTCTTTTAATGGAAGTGATGACGAAGTCGGGTTATGGTGGCAATTTAAGGCTGAACTCATAACGCAAAGGTACAAATTCTGACCTTTTACATGATTAAGCATAAAATTAAATGTGGCAATGATGAGTATGCTTTGTCTTTAGTCCTCGCCAGCAAGCTGTACCCACTTAGCCGCTAAAGAATGTGTCAGAATTAACAACCATATCTATTGCATGACCATCACCTTACCTGATTCGTACCAAAATGCCCCAATTATGCCATTTTTTCATAACTGTATCATCTTACTGTAGGTTGAAAAATGTGTCGTCTTTCCTAAAATACCCAATTTTAGATTCCGGCTATTCCATGAATGTCTGTATGCTGCAACTCCCACATTTGAACTGATAATCATTGTATTCGTTGTCTGAATTACAAAGGGAGGTTGAGATGGATAACTCAGTCTGGCATGAACCTGAAAATATGGAAGCTCTGCGTGCCAACGCAGAAGTTTTTGCCATTTTTGCAGTGGCTGGGTGGATTGAGTATTTTCAACGTTTAAGCGGTTTTCACACCGAAACAACCTTGCATTTTGTTCTTAACTTGACTGATACTCACTCTCAGGTCAGGGGATTGCGCATAGAAGTTACAAAGGAAATCATATCAGAGGTTATTGGCTTACCCCAGGCTGGGAATAAATTGTTTGGACGAAAAGCACCGAATGTGATTGCAATAAGGGAATTTCTTGCAATTGGGGAGAATGTTCGTCCAAAAGGCCACGGGATAGCACTGGAATCATTACCTCGGCCCTGGGATCAAGTGGCAATTTTCCTGACGAAGTATATCTCCTGTGAAGGTAGGTACCAGACTATCTATTTCTCTGAATTTTCCCTATTATCTCATCTACACCATGGTAGCCTAGTGAATATGCCGTTTTATCTTTTTATGACCCTACAAAACATGGCTGGGTATGCAAGAACAACTCGACACCTAGTTTCCTCCCTTACCAATCATGGACTAATTAAATTGCTAATCTTAAGGGCCCTTGCACATCAGAATTTGACCTGGGCTCAATTTCTTGCTGGGGCCAGGGTAATTAGAGAACCTGCATTAGAATTGGGAGGTATTGAATAAGGGGAAGAGGACCGGAGCCCCTCAAATTCAGTTGGGTAGGAGGATGGAAACCTAAATGAGGGGGAAGAAGAGACAGATATGGGGGAAGCTGCGACAGCTGCAAACCCTATTATAGATGGAGTATCAGGAAACCAAAATGAGGGGGAAGAAGAGATAGATATGGGGGAAGCTGTGACAACAACGAACCTTGTTACAAAGGAAGTGGTGATGGAAGCCGTGTTTGATGAGGCAGTAATACTAGAGGCTGCAACAACAACAAATATTATAGTGGAAGAAACAAACCCAATTAAAATTGCAGTTAGGGTGGCGACCGAAGTAGCAGAAATCGCATTATTAGCAGCTGCAGCAAAGGAAGCTGAAACTGGAGTAGCTATTGAAGCTGTGACATTGGAAGCTGTAGTTGCAGAAGTGGCAATGCAAGAAGAAGAATATCATACATAGGTAGTGGAAGGAGGAAATAGAGAGGTATTGGATGTCGAATCCTCCCTTGAAAGAAGCGGAACCATTATTGAAGAAGAGATCCCTGTGTCACAAAAATGAAGAAAAAGGCCAGGGATTAAATGTTAGACATCTACCCCAGCAAAGAATAAGAGAACCAGAGCTGTTACTGCAGCATCAGTATGCAGTGAAGACTATCCATCGAGAGTTGAGAAGAGAAGAAGGACTCGATCTATTGCAGCAGCAGAGACAACATGGGAAAATAGGGAAAATATCGAATTACTCACAACAGAAGCAGCATGTATAACCAGGGTAGGCATAGAAATTCCTATTTTAAACCCCAAGACACCTGTTGTGAAGGAGCCCCAAATTGAAAATCTCCTTTTTGAAAATGAGCCGTTAAAGGAGGAAGTGTAAATGCTTCGAAATGAATTTGAGACATGGAAGGAAGTGTCTGGGAAACGGGCATAAAAGAATTTGAATATGTTAGTAGAGGCTGCAAATTTGTTGGAAAATTCATCTCCTGTTTTGGGAAATGAGGAACAAGGAGAAATGGTATGCTTAGAATGTGGAGACATATTCTTTTCAGCAGGGCATAGAGTTATAGTGCTGGGAAGGGTAGCACAAAGTCCTGCACAGACAGAGCAAGAAGGAGAAAAAGCACCGGAAATGGGGAGGATGGAGGGGAATGAGCTAGAAATTGATATAATCCCTGATGAATATTTAGGAGAAGATGAAGCAATGCAGTCCCATCCATCAGGAAATACTGAAATATTCCAGGACCAGTCTCATCAGTCAGAAGAACGTGAGTTAACTCAGGAACAACCTCAACAATCTGAAGAAATAAAGAAGCAGGATGCTGTTACACAAGAACCAACATCCTTGAAGATGTTTAGTGAAGTTGCAACCCAGACAACAATTGCTAACATCGAGGTACAAGGGAAAGACGTTGTTACACAAGAACCAATGTCTTTAAAAATGTTTGCTGAAATTGCAACTCAAACTGAGGTGGCTAAGGTTGAAGTGGAGAGAAAGGATGCTGCCACACAAGAACCAACATTCCCAGAATCAATTGCTGAGATTGCAACACAAGCATAGGCCATTGCAACACCTATGGAAGATGAAGTTGTTACACTGCCAATTCAAAATAAGGAAGCTGGTACAGATGGTGACAAGGTAGGAATGCAATTTTCTCAGGAAATTATTGATTTAGACTCCGATGAGAAAGATGTGGAGGATAGGAGGATTCAACTGTTGGAGAAAAAGATTTTCTTGCTAAATCTTGAGCTAGATAAATGGAAGAAATATATTGCTGAGTGCAGGAAAGGGATGGTCCCTCTCCATGAACATAGAAATGCTATCAGAGAATTGAGAGAGAAATGGGATGAGGAATTGTTCTTCCAGAAAATCCAGTGGGAAAACATTCAAAAAGAGTTGGAAGAGTTGAAGAAATTCAAGTCCACGCAACAAGAAAAGGACCAAATGTATATTCTTTCTACGGAATTGCTGAGTTGCAAGGCTCCATCCCCTTCTTACCCTGACTTTCTTTATGAACAAACAACTTTATTCAAGTGGAGGGAATTGAAAGAAGGGAGATCATTTAAGATAGCAACAGTCTCCCAGTTTTTAGAAGCTTTCCTGGAAAGTGATTTTGAGGAGAAAAATTTGTTGTGTGAATTATATTTACATGATAAAGCCTTCTCTACTGAGTCTCATTCTAATCTTGTGCCCCATTTGGGGGATGCTCAACTGAGAGTGTTTGCTTCTTTTGTCATCAACCATGTAAAATGGCGATATGCTTTCCAAACTATCACAAAGAATGAGGAGGGTGCCACTCTTTAGATTAGAAATGAACCTCGTCTTCCAAGGGGACTCATAGTAAGGCATGCAAAGTCTCTCGAGTTTCCTGAGATTGATCAGCACTTGGAAAATATGCAAGGGAGAATCATCACTACCTGTGTCCAGATAGTTTCTAATAATCAACAGTATTCCCTGGAGGGTAGTGAGTACAGATGGTTATATTCCTCCCCATCTTCGAAGGAAGGGGATCCATATTGTTTTGAGAATTTCAAGCAAGATTTAACAAGGGTGCCTAGGTATGTGCAGTGCATGAAAACATGTGGACCTTGGTGGCTTGGGATAAGATTCAGGTTTCCCCTCATATGGCTGCCTGTGATTCCTTATAGAAACAACTACGTTTTGACTAAAGAGGAGGAGAAGCAGTGCTAGGAGAAGTGGACTACATGTTATGGATTTGTGCATTATGAGGAACCACCGGAACTTGCCTACAATCTTACCCATCTTCACAGGTACAGTTTGGGTTCAGATTCGGACTAGTGGAAGTTGTTGCATGAGGACATGCAATTGGATAGTTGGGGGGAGATGTTGGGCCCTAGAATTGCCCCTTTTTGACCACACTTATTACATCATTTTGCCCAGTTACACCCTATTTCTATGAACCATATATATGCCTTTCTTCCAGATCAATCAAGAATCCTGACAAAGTATAATTCATTATTGCTTCATTTATTTAATGCCTAAAATTGTTATGGTTATGAATTCTAGCCTTTGATTTATGCTAACTTGTGTTTATTTCATTAAGTCAAGATCAAAGCACAGGTGTATCAGCCGCAATGCCTTGGGAAAGAATCACAGTTGGTGCCAGTTGTTACTTTTAAGATTTAGTTCCTCATATTAATAGGGACAACGCACCTTTCCATGTGAAGCTGTAACGGGACTTCGCTGAAACAGAGCATTGCTGCAATAGACAGGACGCCTCCCAATTGGTTAATCCGTTGATCCATTGACTGCCAATGTAACAACATCCTTCATGTCCAATGGCCTCATTCAATACGACTGTAACAGTTCAGTTGTAACTCCGCAGCATGAAGATCAGAGATCTTCATTGCTGCACAAAATTAGTGGATCACAAATTGTATTTTGCATGTATAAATATGGGAAGGCTTTTAGAGTCTGGGGTTGGTTAATTATCATTTTGTACGGGCTGTAATAGAGAGTTGAGACCGTGGATTACCATTTTTATTATAAAGAGAAGATTTCTTCATATTTATGTGTCTTAATTTGAGGTAGTTCACGGCGTCTCTGTTAGAAGGCCAGGGCCCACCTTCTCACAGAGATTGATGAAGTTAAGTAGTTAGTTTAATTTCCTTTATGTTGTGTGGTGTGGAATTTCATTAGATGTGTTATTGCAAGCTGCAACAATAGATTAAAACTTGCATTCTTTCATGGTAGTTTATGATTGCATCCTGAATAGCTGCAACTGTGTGGTGTGACAGTCGACTGTGTAGGTTAGTTTATTTGATGCATGGTGTGTTAGAATTAGCTGTTACAGCCAAGCTCAGCTTTAATTCCTTTCATTCATTTATGCTTTCTAGGATTTCCAATATTAATCAAATCAGAGTTCAAGCTTATTTCTAGTTCTGGTTGTTGTTGTATCTTTCCTGAATTCATTAGATTAGATAGATTGTGATTGATTTACAGTAGTTGCTAGATGAATCAGTTTGGTAGAGATTGAATACTGTAGTTTGATAATTATAGGATTTAACTTTTTGCAAAAGTAATCTAGTTCATCTTTCTCTTAGATTAGTAACTGTTGGGTTGATATCTGTAGGAAGGTAATTGTACTTTGAATTCCTAGATGGATAAGTTAGATTAGTTTTAGTTATGAGGTGAGTTTGGCTGAGCAGATAGGTAGGATTATTTATCTCCATTTATTTAATCAACTACTTGAAATGTTTATGCATAGATTGTTCTTATTACCATTGAAATAAAAGACTTCCATGGGTTGACAATTTATATTGAGCATCATGTTTGTTAGTTGTAATTAATTAGCATATAGGGTGACCAACAACCACGATTTAATACAAATATTTACATCATTTACAATTTTAATGCAATCGGGTCAAAATCAGGATATTACAGAAAGCACATGAGTTGGGTACAAGTTTCTAAGAGTGTAAGAGACTCCATCACCATAGGAAGATTCCAAGGATCACATCCATGAGGATTCTTTGCATTCTCTCATGTTTTCACCATACTTCTCATGATCTTTCTCATTCAAATTGATAAGGGAATAAGAAATCTATGTAGGAGAAGATTATGAACTAAGTAGAGAAGATCAAAGACTATAAGGACCATAAGGTTGTAGTATACATTATTCTAAAAGATATGCAGTCACATACAAGATATCCAATAATATGCAATGCTCCATACTTTTATTAATATCAAACCCTTAAGGCAGGGAAACACCTTACAATTGATCCTTTTATGGAAGGATCCACTTATGTTCAATTGCCTCTTCGAGGAGGAAGCCTCTTATGAGATAATATCCAAATACAATATTCATCCATACTTGACTCATAAGGAGGATTCTATCCTTATTTATAGAGCACAATACAAATCTAACCATAACAACCTCCTAACTACCTGTGCAACTTCATTAATGAGGCCCCATTGCATTTATTCACTAGCAACTACCATAGAGGGACTTATTTAATAATAACAAACCTAGTACTGGATGTAATCCACTTTGCATTAAATGACCTCAACTATTACTCTAATGGGCCCCTTAGGTCCCCATTACAGTGCAACTTCATTAATGAGGCTCCATTGCATTTATTCACTAACAACTACCATAGAGGGACTTATTTAATAATAACAAACATAATACCGGACGTAATCCACTTTGCATTAAATGACCTCGACTATTACTCTAATGGGCCCCTTAGGTCCCCATTAAACCCCTAGGGATGGTCATAAAAAAATGAAACTTAGCTCAATTGAAACTTCCTTCAACATTCACTGTGTAATCCTTAAATATTCCATTGTTGGTAGTTATTCTAGTGAGTTGGTAGTGTTTGGAGATATGAACTATTACACTAGTCATCCTTTTATTACAAGTATTTTAGGGGAAAATGTCAAAAATAACACAAAGAAAGCTAAATTAATGTTTATATTAACTATTATAAGGCATGGCTGGGAATTCTAAATTCAAATTTTAGTGGCATGTTACAAATTTCAAACATGGACCTAGGAATTCTAAATTTGAGTAAGGATAAGATGTTTCAAATTCATGGGTATTAATTCTAAATTTGATCGTTAATGAGATGTTTCAAATTTAAAACATGGGTGGGAATTGTAAATTTGTCCATCAATGAGATTTTCAATTTTCAAACACGAGAAAGAACTTTCAATTTAAAAAGTTATCAATGTATTATAATTATAATTTCTCATACTTAGATTTGTGGTGGGTTTCAATTTCAAAAAGTTATCAATGTATTATAATGACAATTTATCATACTTAGATTTGTGGTGGGTCAATTCATTTTGTTGTTAATCTATGCATGAATACAATTTTTTATTTATTTATAAATAAACATTTTATTATATTTATTAATACAATTTAATAAAAATATTAAATTGTAGATTGTCAATAATTTATCTTGCAGGTGTGGATGGAGAAGATGTATATTTGTTTTCGAGAAATTCAAAGGCTATAGAAAGTAAAATCTATCCAAGTAGAAAATAGGTACATTGTAATTATATCAGATCTGATTACTTTGTTGTTAATGTTAAAAATTCTTTAACTGGTGAGGTTTCATTATGTTTTATTGATGAAAAATTAAATACATCGGTAGAAAATCATGCTAGAATGTAACTCTTTTTTTGGCCTAGATGCAAATACGTAAGCATAGTGAATGCTCGATACATCAAACTAATTATGTTGTGATAGGTGACTCAATGTCTAGTTATTCAAAGAATGAGTGTATCAAAAGATGATACATCTTCAATGGATGATTCTTTGTGAGAGTGTTAATGTGATGGGGATAAAGATGATTATACGATTAATTAATAAAAATAAAGGAATGAATTCCTCACACCATGTCATACTTAAACATATATGTTCAAATAAATAGGAATGCATAGCCTTGGGTTTTATCTCAAATGTTTTTTAGGAACATAGTGTTTAAGGAGAAATGTTGGAATTACATCATTTTTGTGTAATGGTGGAAATGATTATATCACTTTGCAATAGGTTCCCCCCTTTAGTTAAACCCTACAAGATAATATCTTGGCAAGTATATAAAATGTTAGACCAAAAAATAGGAACTTCAATGCATGTTTAAGGAATTCACTAATCAAAACGATTATCATCTTTGCATAATGAATATCACAACTTGAATTTGAAAGGCCTATCAGTGAAGCTAGCTTATTTATGCTAATTTGAGAATAAGTTTTTGTTGAGGGAACTATTACAAATGTGCTTGAAGGAGAAGTAGTACGATTAGGTAGGTTAGATGGTCTTCATTTTGGTATTCATATCTATAAAATATTCCCACCCAATTTAGTCTATCAAAGGGCTCTTTGAATAGGTGGAGTATTCACTAGTTAGTGCACCTTAATGATGCTTGATTATATGTGAGGCTAAAGGAAATCTTACCAGAGGTAGAGGTGAATATGTGGAGTGGAATATAATATCCACTTCCATAGATGGAATATCCCATTGGTATGAATCACTCTTGTGGCGTTAACATTAAGAACATATAATCACCACAAATTACCAAGGACAAATTCATCTCATGGGCATGTAAGAGAAATAGGTTTTAATGAAGATGTCAACATCACTTCATCAAACTATTAAGAAGTGAAAGATGTTGAAAAATGAATTTCTTTCTAAAATACAAAATGTCTTATTAACTAATGGTTGGGTGGAACTTGATTAAATCCAAGGGTGAGAATCAAGGAAGGACATTCATGATCAATATATTGGAATCAAATGAAATTCTAAAGAAGACACAAAAAAATGGTATTTCTTAACATTAAATTTGATGGCACTTAGGTTTGTCAAAATTCATTGCATAAATATTTTTGTATACCAAGAACCACATTCTTTAGTTACAAGAGGAAATTAAAAAATCGAAACACAAGGATAGTAAATGGAAATTGTGAGTTAAAAAAAACAAGACCTAATACATAAGAAATATTTGTTAGCATTCAAAATACATTGCATGCAAATTTAGATAGAGAACCTCACTAGACTTGTATAGTGCACTGGGATGGGAAAATGATGCCTCTTAGATTATTGTTTGCAAATTATACGTAGAAAACAATTATTCAAAAGTGTAATGAAGACTTACCAAGCTTAAAATTTCTCCACGGCCATAGTCCAACTAAAGAAAAATATTGAGAAGGAAATTCATAGTTGTTATAATTAAAAAAATCCACATATTTGCAAAGTGTGATGAGTGCTGTGAAATTTTCTAGAAACTTAAAGGAACCATTGAACCAACAATGTTAAAATATTGGAAAGAAGTTAAAAATTTTCATAATACTTACATTACAAGTTGTCACTCAATCTACTATTCCCATAGATTATCATTAGGGAGGAACCCTAGAAAATGCTTGAGCATTGTACATTACAAGATGGGCAATATGGAGACTTCCATTCCAAAGCTAGGAAGGGAAGAAAGTAAGTTAGAACTATCTATAATATCCCATTTCATCTAGTTGGAATGATTTCACATGGGCATAGGATTGAGAGTTTTCATCAATTTCCCTCCATTTTCTATATACTGATTCAAATTTCACTATATTTTCCTTATATTTATTCTTAAACATGTTAGGGAACTGAGTGGTTGATGAATTTAGAAATTTGTTATACGAGAAAGGGTATTCAAGACATCCATTACATGATGTACGTTTACAAAATGAATCCTATGAAATGACTCAAAATACAAGAGAGAATCCATGTAGTCTTTATCAACACCAAGAGCTTCCTTGAACAAACTCCCACTAGTTTTATTCTTGCAACTTGACAATTGAGGACATGATAACAAGAACCATTACCTCTTTCCTTTTACATGCACACTTGTAGTAGTTAATGATTTTATAACTATATATGTAAGATTCATTATAGTTGGTCACACTCATGAAGATATATATGGAACATCTGAGAGGTTATTAGCTCAACTAAAAAGATGAGGTATATTATCATGGAAAACTGTAGAACAATTGAATATGAAACCTCACTCCATACTTGACTAAGGAGGATTAGAACTTTAAGGCCTTTGTGAGGAAACACTTATTGGATAAATGTCAAAAAATCATGTATTAAATACTCTCAATACTTCAAATTAGTAATGCAATGTGATGCAATGTAAGGAAACTATAAGGGACAGCCATTGGTCTCATTGAATAAATATATGGAGAAAATGGGTCGATGGAGAGTTAGAATTTCCTAAGGAGAATATATATACATTGTCATCATTCAAAACACTAAAAGAGATGAATACTTGAATAAAGGACTAAAGTCATATATCACTCATTTCAATGCAACAATGGAGCATAAGAATATTGGATTCCAATAATAAAATATTGGGAAAGCATTTTGAAGGCTTTAGATGTTCCCTTAATCAATTAGGTAAGTTCTAGAGGTTCCTTTTAGCAAAAAAAACAATACAAGAATCAGACATCGGAACAATACCCAACCATAACATTATCTCATAGATGATTATCTAAGTCAAAGGGTCCTTACTATGGATGCAATATATGTGGGTCCTTCTTGTAACACTTTTACAAAAGAATTTAATTCCAAGAAAATATGTGAAGAAACATCGTATACTCATTGTATGAATAATTGATAAAAATATGACATGGTTAGGAAAGGCATTAGGTGATTCCTACAAAGATATAGATGATATTGAGAGATGTCAGGTTCTAGTTCAATAGTGGAAACCTAATAGGGGATATCCAGGTTGGGATAAAAACAATTAAAGAGTGGACAATTGGAAGATATAAAGATGACATCATTGATGTGGATAACATTGATAATATCATATGGACATAGAAACTATGATAAAATGTAAAGGAAGAGAGAAAAAATGAAAGGGGCATATGAAAAGTAATATATATCAACTATAAACGGATAATATAATGAGACTTTTTTACCATTGTTCAAAGAAATATAATCAACTTTTCACCCCATCACGGGATGTGGGTTTTCAAGAAAAAATTATTGATATTATATCACAAACATGCTTTGGACTATTATACTACTAGGAAAATATTTTGTAATAGATGGAATCTAAACATTCGATAATTTCACCCGTCATGCAAGTTTTTGATGGGAATCTGACGATGTTTTTTAAAAAAAATTGGATTTTTTGTTGTTCCAATCCTATTTCTAAACACATAAGTGGATTCAACACCCTCAAGTACCCTGGGTACCTAGATTAAGAAAATTTAAACACTATTATTTGAAATCTCAATTTTTTTTACCGAATTCGTGCCGAAAAAAGGTTATCAAGAACGAGTGATATTGTCGAATGTTTCTAAAGTTATGCATATTGTAATATGGTATAACTATCAAAGTGAAATAACATATTAAATATATTCATTTAAATTTTGAGTTATTCCTTTCTATGAAAAATACTCTAAATAAGATATTTCATCATTATACAAGAATTTGTGTGAATATTGAAAAACACATGTTAAATTAAAAAAAAAAAATCAATACGTATACATTATAAAAGTGATTTAGAGTAATTTTAGAAAATGGTAATCACTACCTGAAATTGATAATGATATTATTGATTAAACAAACATTTACACAATTGAAACTGATAATCACATTTTTGAAAACCAATAGTTACACTTCTCGAAATTAATAAATACACTTTAGAACAAGATTTAAGCCTAGATTTTTACTAGAGAGTCCAAATTAATGAAGCATGGGTTTAGAAGTAAACATAATATAATGATATATTTATAAAGAATAAAAACAATAATAATAAATAGTCATGACTTGAAGGTTGTCACGGTTGAGTAAGCACACCATTAGATTATCTTTATATGTAGGCCAATTTAGTTTAAAAGGTGTAAAATATTATTCAAGTACAATTAGTTCTCTAATGAGACAACCTTCTCAAAGTGGTCAATAATATTGCCACCTTAGAGTAGCATAAGCTTCTTATAAATATGTAATTATTAGATTTTGTTAGTACATAAACTTATTATTTGGATATTGTATTTATTCTTCATTAAATTGGGATTTTAATTTAATTTGTAGAAACTAAACACGTTAAATAATTAGATATCCAAAAAATTGGCACAATCAAATATATAAAATATATTTGTGATGAACCTGCAATAATTAATTAATGCAAATACACGAGATATCAGAAATAACAAAACTCAGAATCACTTTTATATTGATCACAGGCCACTTCGAGGGGGCAACCTCCTTTGAGCAAGCTCAATACAATTAACTTCACGGTAACTTCATTGGCCTCACCACACACTTATATACTAAGTCTATGCCCAATACTATGGGTTAAAACCATGGGACATATAATACTACGGGACGACTTACAAAGCATATGCATCCAATACTATGGGCTAATATTAACTATGGATCAACAAATACTATAGGACGAATTACAAAGCATATGCGTCCAACAACAATATACTAACAAAGTAAAGAGAAGGGTTGACACGGGTTCCTAACATCCCCTCTCCCTTAGAAAAAGCTTTGTCCTCAAAGCTTTAGTTGTGGAAATTGATGCAGAATCTGAAGGAGTGGTTCCCCTGTAGCATCCTCGGGCTGCATTCCGGGCCACTGGCACCTTTGGAGTTTCAAGGATGATTGCTTGGAAGGTTGTGGATGAAGAAGAACCATATCAGCTACGTGAAAAGTGCGCTCAGAATGGTGCTGAGCGGCGAGTTGTTGCAGTCGAATTCTGGCCATGTGAAGATTGTCCTGCAGAATGAGAAGAATCTGATCGCGGTTTCGAAGAACTGAGTCAATTGCCTGAACTGTGGAGCTGCTGAGGGTGTATGGAAGAAGAACTGGCGGTGTCTGGCCAAAGACTGCTTCATATGGTGTCCTTGTAGATGCGGTATTGTACCACCAGAGAATTTCTAGGAAATCTATAGAAATACTTGGCCAAATCTGTGTAGGGATGGGAAAGGGTTCGAGCAGTCCGAAAAGGAGTGTCGTTTCACCCTTGTTGACCTAGCAAGTATCACAGTCAGCCACCATCCGTTGAATTGTCATTTTCAGTCCCTGCCAAAAGAAGTTACATTGTTCCTTGTCATACATTTTGAGAAACCCAGAGTGCCCTGCTGATGAAGAAGCATGGATTTCATAGAAGAGAGAGCCTCGTTGAACAAATTGCAACCAATTTGGAACAAGCAGAGAAATAGCTGAAGAGAAATTGGGTCATCAAATGTGCAAGAAGGAGCAACTGCCACCATATTGTCCTTACCCTTCTTGTAAGTGATCGCATAGGCAGAACCCATGAATTGGATAACCCATTTTAGGTGTGCTGGGGAGGAGACCCATTGTTCCAGGAAATTTTCCAGACTCTTGATATCAGTCTTGAGGCAGAAATAATTCCTTAATAGGCATGGCTGCCACTTCTGTAATGCATGCAAAATAGCCATCATTTCCTGAGATGTAGATGCAGCTAAATTCTTACTGGAAAGGTCTCTTGAAGGCAGAGAACTCACGGGTTCAGAAAAGACACTTGCATATCTATCCAAGGAAGTAGTGGAGACCGTTGATGGGTGCATCTGAATGAAATGGAGTTGAGTGATGACACCATGTGAATTCTTCTTAAGGATCTTTTCCATGCGATGTGAATTGATGAGGCAGAGAAACCCTTGTTGTAAGCCCTTAAATTTGTGTTGTTTTCCATTGACTGAAAACTGCATCCAAAGTTCAGCAAAATCCCATAAGATGGGGCCAAGTGTGCGTAACCATTGAATGCCCAAAACCACATCACATCCACCTAGGGACAAGGCAAACATGTCAAAGTGCAGGTTATAATATTCGAGAAATATACGCACATTGTGACACTTCCCCTAAGGTAAGGTGCCCCCATTGACAACCATGACTTCAAAGTTGGAGCAAGGATGGACAAAACAATCATCCTGTTTGGTGATCCAAGGGTCGATGAAGTTATTTGTGCTACCAGAATCAAGGAGTATTGTAAGAGGAAGCTTCTTGAAGTAACCCCTCACTTGCATTGTTTGGGGGGTGGTGACGCCGGATAAAGCATGGAGAGATATCTTTGGGTGGTCTTCCTGAGATGGGAAGTCAGTAGGTGGCTCCTGAATGTCGACCTGATCATCCAGTGTATCTGGAGCTTCTTCACCAACTTCAGAAGAGGGCGGAGAATCCACATCCAAGAGATAGATCTTTTGTTGAACACATCTATGTCCCTGAGTGAATTTTTCATCACAATTATAACAATGCCCTTTTTCTCTGCGTGCCTGCATCTCTGTTTCAGAGAAATGCTTGATAGGAGTTGGTCGAGGCACTGGTGGGATGGGAGGTCGTTGAGAACCCATATTTCGGAAGGGAACAAAAGTGGGTTTAGAGTGCTGTTGGGCAGTAATCTTGTCTTCTGCCAACTTAGCCAACCCTAGGGCTTCCATCATTGTGTTGGGACAGAACATTTTGACCTCTGGGCAGATTTCATCCTTAAGACCACTGGTAAAACAACTCCTATAGAAGTCATCGGACAATCCTTCTGTGTGGTTGGCTAGTTTCTCAAATTCTATCTGATACTCTCTCACAGTGCCAATTTGACGAAGTTTAGTGAGTGCTTCTGTGAAGTCATCAAAAGAACTAGGACCAAATCGTTGCAAAAGGAGTTGGAAAAAATCTGTCCATTTTGGCTCGTCATGAGCCTTGATGTACCAACGGTACCATTGAAGGGCTTCCTGTTCCAAATGAAAGGATGCAAGTGGAACTTTTTGGACATCAAAAGTTTTATGCAGACTGAAATACTGTTATGCACGATAGATCCATCCAGTCGGATCAGTGCCATTGAATCGAGGAAAATCAAGCTTCAGACCACAAAAATTGCTGGAAGAAGAGAACCCATTGGTTGCAGAAGCTTCTTATTGTCGATGATTGTTCATGGCTGAATGCTAAAGATGGAGGCTGAAAATTTTTTCATCCAAATCTTGGAGTTTGGTTTGGATGGTTGCAAGTGCTTCCTCCATGGTTTTTGCTCCTGCGCGGGTGACAACCATAACCAAGAGTTTTTTTTTTTTTTTTTTGGGGGGGGGAATGGATAGAAAAACACAAACAAAAGCTTATTGAGTAAAGGGAAATTTGGATTTGGGAAAAACTCGGATGGGTAATTGGGGTTTGACTAGGTTTTGGACACTTTCTAATGGATAGGGAAGCAGAAAATGAGGATTTCAGAAGCGGGGTGAAAGAAAGGGAAAATTTGTCAAAGAAGGATAAAGAAGCATAAATAAGGAATGGACACGGTGGCAAAATTTGAGGCAAATGGGTGAAAATCAAAGGAGTTATGGCAAACCCTAAAAATAGACAAATGTGAGATTTCTGGCTTTGGGAAGTGGAATTTGGGATAGGGTCCTCATGAATGAAATATGCAGAATGATATTGTAGGGGTGTCAGTGAAGTTTTGGGGAAAACATAGTTAAAACAAGGGAGATATGGAGACAAAACAGATTTTTTTTTTTCAAGAATGGATCTACAACGGCGTGGAAGGGATTGAAAACAGATAGATCAGCAATGACATGGAAGGGATCAGTAATAGATGGATCTGAAACGACGTCGAATGGATAAAAAAATGGTTGGATCTGAAATGACTCTCAGAATAGATCTGAAACGACGTGGAAGTGATCGACAACAGTTCAGCTGAAAAATAGATATGGACCCCAGGTATCTACGACTTCCTATCGGTTTAGGGGATACACTGGGCCACCAATGTTGTCTGACGGCTTGCGTATTAGGGCAGTACTCCTCACTCCACGGTTCAGGTAAAACTAATAACTGCTTTGCCACAAACGACGGCTCTTAGTTTACCTCACGGGTGGGAACTAGTCAATCAGGTAGGGGTCGTTGCCCTTTTCACTTGCAGGTCCTCTCAATGGGCCAACTACTTCGGGGTTCCTGTGGTACTCCTAACAATGAGTTTTAGGGATTATGCCCAAGTACTTCCGACAGTTAAGCGAATAGGGATTATTCCCAAATCCGAAGCTGCGACAGATGCGAAAAATAAATTTTGGTAGAAATTTCACCCAGCGAGCCCAAGAAAGTGCTCTGATACCATATGTGATAAACCTGCAATAATTAATTAATGCAAATACACGAGATATCAGAAATAACAGAACTCATAATCACTTTTATATTGATCACATGCCACTTTGAGGGGGCAACCTCCTTTGAGCAAGCTCAATACAATTAACTTCACGGTACCTTCATTGGCCTCAACATACACTTATATACTAAGTCTATGCCCAATACTATGGGTCAAAACCATGGGACATATAATACTACAGGACGACTTACAAAGCATATGTGTCCAATACTATGGGTCAATACTATGGGCTAATATTAACTATGGATCAACAAATACTACATGATGACTTACAAAGCATATGCATCCAACAACAATATACTAACAAAGTAAAGAGAAGGGTTGACACGGGTTCCTAACAATATCTTATTTGTGATTATATACATAATCAATAAAATCTATAAATATAATTTCAAATGATCTTTATCTATGAAAATATCATGTATAGGGACTTCCATCAACCCATAAGTAGTTTTACGTGCAACTTGAGCATCGATGAGTATTACTTGAACTACGATCAAAACACATAGTCTATCCATGTGACCTTGCCTATCCAAACTCTACTACATGACCTAAAGCCTCGACCTTGTCCCCTCCATTTCCAGGTTGCACATTGTCTGATGATCCCTTGTGATGGGATAAAACAATGAATGTGTTATGCTCAAGAAAACTATAAGTTAGGGTGAAAATTGATGTTGGGGTGTGACCAATGTTCTTTGAAATCTCGGGATACTAGGCAAGGTGGTCATGACTCCACCTAGAAGGGGAAGGTTCTCTCAATAGGTTATATGTGGTATTTTGTGTTTTACACAAACTCATGACCTACCTCACAAAGTTCAAAAATGTCAAAATAACCTAAAACAAATTCTTCCTACACTTTTATGAGAAAATACATTGACACCTTCCCATTATTTAAAGGAAGTCTGTCAAAACACCTTAAACCAACTATCCATCTAATAGTCTATAAATATTAATATATGCAATAGTTCATACCAATACAATTCATACCAATACACTTCTTTATCACGAGAGGATGTAAACTAATTATAGTATCAATAAAAAAAGTCATGAAATCTTGTTTTGAAATTTATAAATCCTTTATCTAATTTCTATCTAACCATGACCTATAAGACGTTTTTGTTTTGAAATTTATAAATCCCTCATGTAATTTCTATCTAACCATGACCTATATTCAAACATCCTAGTGTTATATTTCGAAACATCAAATAATTGTCCATGAGTATTGGCAACGGAAGATGCAATGGTCTCAAGGTATGTCGCAATTTGTGTGATAGGTCTTTGCTCTTTCTTGAAGGGGACAATCAGGTTTTCGAGGGGCTCTAGACCATTGTCAATCTCAATTTTTGAATTTCTACATAATAATCGAGAGTTAGATTTTTTTTTTTTTAATTAAGTGATAGCGAGTTTGACTTCGTTCGATGTATAAGTTCTATAATGTATTTGAATTTTTAAATTTTTTTTACTAATTTAAAAAATTAAAAAAATTTAAGTAAATAAAAATTATAAATAAAACAAATGAATGAAAAACATACCACAAATTAATAACAAAAGCATTAAATAATAACACAAATTAATAATAGAAATATTAAATAACAACTCAATTACATTCATTCAATGCATTGCTCCTTTCCATTTTTAAAATTTAGAATGCACAATATGTTTAGAACAGAAATAGAAGTGTCTCTCTCACACACAAAATATTAGCACAACCATCTTAACTTATGCCAGTGATCACCTATAGGTCACAAGTTAAGTGTCATGAATAAGTTATTGTTACTTGTTCTCCATTCTTAGTTGTAATTACTTGTTGTCTATACTTCATTTACTTGTTACCTTCTTTAGTTAAATGGATTGTTTATCACTACCTTCATTAGTTAAATAAAATCAATATCGACAATGCACTTGTTCCATTCTCCTTCAATCTAAGAAAAGCATAAATGATAGTCCACCCCAAATTCTAAGATATGAACACATATGGGTGTGATGAGGTTTTTTTCCAGATGTAAAGTGGTAGGTTAACGCATGTAGCCAACCACTCAGTTTTGTGGATTGTTAAACAAAGGCTAAACATTAAATTGAAATACCACATTGTTAGAGTTATCCATTTATGGTATACATAAACATTAAACAAAAAATTCAAGCTTGAACCTCTGCTATTATTATTACCTCTTTCTTTAACCAACACTTAAATGAAACTTATTTAAATATTAATTTAAACGCTCAGCCTAAAGCACGCATATATATGAATGATGGGAATATACATAGCATTGAATAATAGAGAAAAGCAAATATGCTACCCTAATTTCTGTTCATATTAGAATGGCTACAGTCGTAGAGCAGCAGACTCAATCTCAGAGAAACTGGGTAACAGAAATGGCAATTATCATGCCGCTGTAACGGGTCACAGACTGCTTCAATTCACGTGAGTGGCTATTGAACAAGCCAAAAATTCTCCCGTTATGCAGAATTTATTAAGAAGATTTAAAAAAAAAAATGTTCCTTGTGAGAATTTTGAGTCCTGACGCGTGCTCCGATTTACATGCATTCCGAGAAATGTCAACATTGGGATGCAATCATTGGAAACTCATACTTTATTAAGAAGATTTACGCAAGAGACCTGATTCCAGTTCAGATTTCCCAAATCAGTTTCTAAATATTCTTGCAGATCTGTAATACGCTAGTAGAGTTCTCGATATTCTTCCTTGTGGAATAGATCGTGCGTTGGCTTGAAGCCCATATGCTGGCCGGGACTCAACTCGGATTCCGCGATAAAATACAGACAACAAAACACAAGCATGATATCGATATCTTATATAATTAATAAAGTGACTGTTGGGGTAGTTACCTTCTGCTATAAGGAACTACTATTCTTCGGCACTTTGCCACACATTTATTTATTCACGTCTGCTTTCAATCCTACAGAAGAGCCAGAGACACAGAGAAAGAGCCAGAGACACAGAGAAATCAGATATTGCAAATGCAATGAAGAGCGGGATGGGCAAATCCAAGTCTATAGTGAAGCGCTTATTAAATCGATTCTCCAAAAGGAAAAGCTGCAAAGATCAGGAGTACTCGTCACAGGTTCAATCCATAATCCCATACCAGCTATCACAGGCGTGGGAGGTAGCTAGGCCATACAAGCCAAGCCTGGTTCTCAGCTTGGAGACGATCAGGGAGGCAGAAGATGAAGAGGATCGCTCCAAAACGCACTTTTGGGAAGACCCAATAAGGACTCCTCGCTACTTCAAGGAAGGAAGAAACACCACACCAACCAGAATCAAAGTGTTCAATTTCTTTTTTAAACCATGCTCATAGTTGTAAAATTGTTTGGGGCCAATAATGGCCGAGACCTGTTCAGAGTGGAAGAATCTTTGTATGCAGGGTTTGCAGAGTTTTATGATGGGGATACTCTAGATATTTATCATAGTTCATAGAATTCTTGTTCATAGATTTCAGGAGGGAGGATGTTGGATTATAGCTTTGTAGTTGTGCCTGTTCGGAGGTTTTGTGGCATTCTAAACAGGTCGAAGAATTGTGACTATCATAGTTTGAAGCATTAAACTGGCCATATGATGCCAACCTTCGGACTGTTAGTCTATTTCTTGAAATATAAATAAAATTTTGTGTGTTGGGTTCATTCTATTTTTGAAGCAGCAGACTTCATTTTTATCAGGCAAAAGTATACCCAATTGTTTATTATTCTTGTTTTAAGTTCAACAACGTAACAATAGAGCAATTACAAAACGAAAAGATCTCATTTCGTGTAACAGGATACGATAAACTAGTTCAACTGCTATGAAAAAAAATGCTGCATAAGAAAAAAACAGATCTACAACTCTCTTAATTAAATATTTGAGAATCATAAATAAACTCATATATATATGTACGTGAGTTGAAAGCAAGAAGACTTTTTCCTTGGACATTCATGGTTGAGAAGCTTGTTTTGGAAAGAAAGCGGGAAGGTTTTTAGGCCTATCCAAGAACACATGCAAAGTGTATACATATTAGTAGTGAAACCGGGGCTCAATTTGAAGATTTCTCACTTAGATAAAAATATGGGAAACACAAAGGAAAAGGAGAGCTAGGGTTTGTATGGAAATGCTTAAAATCGAGGAAGAGGTGATGGCCATCTATGATCTCTCGTGGAATGTCTCTTCCATTTATAACATCTCCATCTCATTCTATAGCTTTATGGAGAGTGCATTTTGGAGCACTTTTCTTTTTTCTCCTTAAACTTAATCCTTTGTGTTTCATTAATCTATTTTATCTTCATTCGAACTACTTATGTGGCTATTTCAAATGATCCCCCAAGAACCATCTTTTGAACATCATACATCCACAATTGAGCTTGTTCATAAGTTCTTACCTCCTTGAACAACTTGCCTGATGGCAATGCCATCAAGACTTTCCCAAAGGTGACATGTTTTGAGCATGCATGTCATCAGGTCAATTTGAAAGATCATCTTTGTCTTTGGATTTCCACCTAATAGACCATCAAGCCTTTTTGAAAGAACATTTTTCAAAATGCCCCAATGAACCATTATGTCTCTTCAAAAGATCAACTCCTAACCTTCAAAGAAATAAACATCTAAATGCCCCAATAAGCCACTATGCCATCTAGAAATGTCTCATTGGAGTTCTTTCAAAGATGCAATTGACAAGCCATCACGTCCTTTCAAAAGATGGCCATGGACCACTTTTGAATGAACTACCAGATAGGTTATTGGGTGGGCCCTTTTGAAACATGGCCATTAGGTCCTTTAGAAAGATGGCAATCAACAACATTCAAAACAATTGGTTGATAATCCATCGAATCACTTTAAATGTTCTCCCTAATTTTGAAAGGAATAAGGTAAAGGACAAAGGCCTCATTCACCATCATTGGCTTGAGTCACAACAATAAGGCTTTGCACCTGCTCCAAATGTACCATTCTAAAGTAAAACAAGGGGCTCCTAGGCCCATTCAAAGAACACTCTGATTTAATACAAAGAGTCTTGCAAGCAAAGAGGATCCTAGACCATTGATGGTATTTGGCTCACAACCACACCATCATGCATTAATAATTCAAATTGTGCATGGCCATAGCCACTAGGATTCAAATACATATAAGGTATCGAATGCACCACATGATTTCAATTCAATAAACTCTAAGGTGACTAAAATATTTGCTTTCCTTGTTCTAGAACTAAGGGTCTCAACCCAAAATTCCGCTTTGCATCCATAGATGCATGCAATTGAATAATACAATAATAAGCATGCTATTATCATACAACCACTAATTCCATTTCAATACATTTATAAGAAAAATAAAAAATAGTTTTTGAATTAATCATGGAAATTCAAATATAGAAATGGAACGCTTTCCTTTGAAAAATATGGTCCAAGGAAAGTGGCTATCGGTGAGTAATTTTCCACCAAACCATATGAAATCATCTAAGGATTCCACCCCAAGGCTAGGGTATGAGGCTAATGATCCGGATTTATGCAGGAACGCAATAGAATACACAAATACCCATAAAAATAAAGATGCAGCGGAAATAACACTTCATTTCATTAATCAAAGAACTGAAACTTGTTTACATACAGGATGGAAATAGACTAGCTAGAGTGTTGGTAGCTTATCTCTGAGAAGAGATGCATCGGCTACATGCCTCTGAACTCTGTGTTACAATGAGGCTCGAAGGCCTATATATTATTGAGAAAAAATGGAAACCCTACACATCCAAAAACCTAACCCTAGGAGGTGAAACGCCAGAATATGGGCCCCGTTGGGTAACTTGGTACATCAATTTCTCGGGTTCGTAACTTTGGCATACTACCTCTGTTTGATGCACACGATACATCGTTAGAAAGATCTATTCAAGAAGTACATCTATAAATAAAAGATCTTAAGTTCAGAATGGACTCATATCTACCAACCCTTCGATGCTGAAAAAACGTCGTTTAGGGCCTCAAAATGGCTCTGGAAGTTTAGGACCCGAAAACTACCAAAACTAGTAAATTGTGCTACAATTAAGGAAACTGAAAAACTGAAGAAACAATGGTGGGGATCCAAGTGGAATAGGTGGGTGGTCACCAATATCCTCCTCGATCAACCACGAAGGTGAAGGAAACTAATCCAAGACACTCAAGGCACTCACCAAACCCAATAACTCTAAGGCTTACATGAGCAAACCACTAAACAAAACTTCAGGTCACCATCTAATAACCTAGATAATACACTCCCTTCTGCTAACCACACAACAAGTGCAAGACAAAACTTCGAGGATCTTATTCCCTTCAATGCTCTTTTATGTGTAGAAGGACCCCAACTTACTATTTTCCTTTAGGAGGTCCCAATAGAGTTTGATATTGGCTTTTGAGCACTTAATGAGAAAAAACCCATAGGGAATGGGAATGGTTTATTCTCAAGCCAATCTACTTTATGACACTTCCTAAGGGTGTAATTGGGGGCCAATTGGGATATTAGAGTAATAGTGTAGGTCATTTAATTTAAATTGGACTCACTATGTTTGTTATTGTTAAATAAGACACACTATGGTAGTTATTAGTGAATAAATGTAATGGGGCATTATTAAGGAAGGTCCACCAGGTAGTTAATAGGTTGTTATGGTTAGAGTTGTAGTGTGATCTATAAATAAGGATGGATTTGTCCTTATGAGTCATGTGTGGAGTATATTGTATTTGGAACTTAGCTCATAGGAGGTTTCCCCTTTATAGATGCAAGTGAATAGGAATGGATTTCTTCCATAAAAGGACCAAGTGTAAGGTTTTCCCCTACCTTACAATTTAATATTAATAATAATATGGAGAAATGCATATTCTTGGATATATTGTATGTGATAACATATATTTTAGATCTAATGTATACTACAATTGGTATAAGAAAACTTTCCAACACCAAAAATAGAGAATTTTTTCTCTTATTTTGCAAGAAAAAAGTACAAATAAAAGAGGGTTGTGGCACTTAGATCCATTTATACGTGTTTGTTGGAAGAATTTGTAAAATTGATTATAGATCTAAGTTCCTCTAAAAAAAATACTGAATTTTAAAAACTAAAGATCGCTCAAATAAGAGTTCAGATGAAAGAGATATTGTCATTTGGAATTTGGAATTTTTAGGGTGTCTAATGGTAGCCATAGGTCTTGCAGAAGGCACATATTTTGAGAGGGTGATCAGATCGAAACTAGATCAATGCCCTTTGGAGAGATAATTTATGGGTCTTTCAGATGGAATATTATATAATATACTTCTATCCAATATTGGGTACTCTATATCCCTTGCAAAATTCCACCCTCAAACCTTCACAAAATTGACGGAAAAGTGGTGGAACATGCCATGGGAGGAACTTATGTGGCTCACAAAAGATTTCCAATACATGCAAGCTAGTTTGAAATATATAAAGTAGAACATGAGTAAATTTAAGGAGGATTTTGTTATATTGAAGGAGGCTCGTGTTATTAATAGAACATATTCTTTCATGATTGAAGAGTATAACCAAGAAAGATGTGCATGTTATTATTTAGATGATGCCATCGAGGATTGGTAAATGGAGAGTTGAAATTATTGGGAATACAACTACTTCCATATTCCTTTTGATTACTCTTCTCCATCATATGAAGAGAAATGTTTGGAGGAAAGACAATAGTAGGTGATGGTTACCAATTTCTTGTTTGCTTCCTTTATAGTAATAGAGTTCCTCCTAGATCCATCCTTTTCCTACTCTATGATCTATTTTTTGTGGATGGTTATACTTATTTTGATCCACATGACCACATGTGCATGTGAATCATAAGACTCAAGGGATCATGGAACTTCAGTGACATCAATGAGGTGTCAACTAGACCGCATGGACATCGGATCCAGGCTTATGGATGAGTCCCTTGGACTACTTCATCGTGACTTCATCATGGACATTCGAACTCATACATGGGACCTATGCTTAAGATGGATATTTTTGGATGACGTCAGCATGGTGGCTAACACTTTCACATGGAACCCTAGTACCTTGGTGTACTTCAACTTGGCATTCAACATCCACCCATGGTAGGGGAAATTTTAAGCATCCATAATTTTCTTTGTAATATTCCGATTTTGAACCCATTGTATTAAAAATATAAATGATGTAATGTTGTTATAAAATTGTGGTGCGGAGCTCAAGGACAAGGCCCCACCACCGATTCAGTGTTAAAAATTGATACATATGGTTTGCATGTTATCCAGGCACAATGGAAATTGTAAATACCATGTAAATATGCATTTAATAAAACACCCACAACTAGCTATGCAATGCAATGTAACAAGAGATGGGGGCATGATTTTTACAAAAAAATGGGAGGGAAATATTCAAACCCTTGGAGCCAATCAAGTCAATCCAAGTGTCAATGAGAGAACCCTCAACTACCCATGTTGACTTTTGTACCATATCATTTATTTCTTCCAAGAGTTAGTTGAGGTAGTTAATGCATTGGGAATGGGGAGGTATGGCTGTCCAAATTCGAGTATGGGAAAACCACCATTTTGGAAAAACGTGTTTTGGCTTCATTGGCAAGAAAAGAGCCATGAAATTGCTCCCCAAGCCATTTATTCACCCATTGGCTTTGCTCTCTCACACAATCTGAGATTCCTGGGCATTTTCCTCCATGTTTTTGTTGTGGTTTCCTTCATGTTTCTAACGGGGGAAGGGTGCTTTGGTATTGTATAACAGTGGGGAAGAGGGGAAATCAATTTGGGGTTCCATAAAGGTTGTTTTGTCCATATGAATGCTCACATACTCGTGGGAGAAATCGGTTTCTTCCCTATGGTTGATTTTCCCTTCCCACAATTCATTTTTGGGTGTGCCGTGATTTGGGGAAAACCCATGGACCCTGTTTTGTAAATCCCTTTGTTGAAAATGTGTATCCATGCCCCATATTTGAGATTGATATGTGTGGAAGATAATGTTGGGGTTGAGATGGGTATCCATTTCTTTGGCCATGTATGAGATTGAGTGTCCCCTTTCCTTGTAGGAATCATGCCCAACTCGAGGGTGGAAATTGTGTTAAGAGATTGATGAACACAATTGGCCTATGGTTGGGTGGAACGTTGCAATTGCATAGCTAGTTTCTTGGGGAAACTTCACAATAAAGATAAGTATTCCCTATGTGTTTTACTTTTGCATTGTTTTTATTGAAAACAATTATGATTATGCTGATAAATGCATGTGAAATGTGTGTGGATAGTTAAATTCCATTGTGCATGTTTATTTGATTATGCATCTGCACACATATGTATTTTATTTATATGAATCTAATGAATGGGGCTGATTTTTTTGTGAAAATCCCAATATATGTAGTCATGTTCCCTTCCTTGCATTGGATCGATGGGAGGGGACGTGACATTTTTAAAATGGCAAATGTTTCACTTTTTTCCCTAATTCGACCTTTGACTAGTTTTGATGCCTAGGTCTCCAAATTGCTCCAAATGCTCCCAAATATTCTGAGGAGGTGTATGAATGATATTAAGACTTGATTATGATGTTCAGGGATGATTTAAGACCATTAAAACACTTCTACAAACTCCTTTAACATTCTGGTCAATGTATGGTATTTTACTAGCAATTTCTCTTTGACTAGTATTGGTCCCTTGGTCTCCAAATGACTCCAAATTCTCCCAAATTTGTACAGAAGGTACTTGGATGATATTAAGACATATTTATAATTTTTATGTATTCTCTAGGGTGTTCATATGAATTCTGCAACTCCTCTTTCAAATCTGGTCAAGATAGGGATTTTTACTAGTAAATTGTGGTTCAAATCCCCTAGGGGTAAATGATGAAAATGACTTTCCAAATGCATTCAATCCAAATCGAATTTCTGAATGGAATAAGGGGAAATATAAAGTACATAAAAATTAACTCATATGAATCACCATTCAAATTTTATTGTCTTCTATAACTCCCTTAAATCAGATGCAAAAAGACTAGTTTCAACCTTGGGGGAAATGGCATTAAATCTTCTTCAAATGGTATTAAATTGATCAAAATGACTCCAAATTCTAAAGTATTGAACATGAAACTTGTGAAGCTCATAAATGAAATTCCATGAATCATAAATAAATCAAAAGAATGATCTTTCATTCGAATACATCAATACATCATTGCTATACATCAAGATAGTGGGGAAATGGCACCATTTTTTCATTAACAATCATATTTATACATTTCCACTTGGAATTTCCACCTGAAACTTTTTGAATATGAATAAAATAATATTTAATTCATATTAAAAAATAAATGGGGCATTAGAAGCTCCGCCAAAGAGTACAATAGCTCACCAAAAATGCCCTCCCTCAAGGAGCAAGAATATGCAATGAAAATTGGAAATGGTTGAGTGAGTGAGCTGCAATAGAAGAAACCATGAGCTTCCCTGTAGCTTAAACCTACAAATAAATAATCCATTAAATATCCATGAAATACCTGAATGGCCTCTCCAAACACCAACTTGGATGGGAATCTTTCACCTTCAAAATTGGCTAAGGCAAGAAACTAGTCATCCACTAGCTCCTCTCTCACAAATGCAATTGCAAATTCTAAAAATGATCAAAGGCTGGTTTCATTCCTTGTTCTTTACATTTATAAAGTTTTCAATCTCTCTATGGGTCAAATTCATTCCAATAGATGCAATCCAACTCAAGTTGGGAAGAGATTCCAAATAATGTACAATAATTCCTAGTCTCCCACTTCCACCAAATCACATGTGGAAGCATCTTAGCTGCCCTAACTCCCTTGAGTGCCCTCTTGGAGGCTATTTTTAGCTCTAACATGTCATATATGTCAGATTTCATCCTTCAGGTTTAATTTTTTTCATAGGTTTCATAGCATCTTCATCATTGTTGTCATAGAACTAGGGAATCTAGTCCAAGTGTCTCACTAGCTCCAAAATGCCTCTTCCTCTTCTATGGGAGTTACTCTTCCACTCCAATTCGACCTTAATTGATTCATTCCAAGTATATTGACCTTCCAACTCATCCCAAGACCCTTGTGCTTCTTATGGATTTGAAATGACAAGAGGAGGATGCCACGTGGCACAGGAAATCTAGCTTGTGTGGGTCCCACTTCCTCCATGTGTTGTCATGATCAAATGACACTTTGATTTTCCATTGTATATATTTATTTAGCTCCTTTATTAAATATTTATTCTCTTCTAATTTCCACACATCATTTATTATCCTTCTTATTCCAAATCCCAAAGCTTCCACCCACAACCTAGGAAACTAGTAATTAGGAAACTAGTAATTTTCCTCCTTGGAAATTATTTGACCCTTAACATTTAATTTGACAAAATCTCATGAATATGGCCAATAGGATTAGGTCATTGTGACCCAATGCAAAATTTGGGACATGACAAATCCTCCCTTCCCAATATTGCTTGTCCTCAAGCAATTTCAAGCATGGGTGTTGAAGATCCTACTTTCTATATAATTATTTGAAGTTCCCACCGAGTTTCCCAACTTTGAGTCTTCGAGCTTCCATGAATATTTTAGAGAGGAACCACCATGCTTGCTGCTGCACTACTCTGATTAAAATCACTTTATTAATTGGGGAATACATCCCCCATAATACTTGTTTCCCCAAAGAATTGAAACCAATCAGACTAAGAATTATCCCAAGGTCCCATTGCTTGTATTGCACTCCAACAATTAGAAGTGCTCTCCAATTCATAGTTCTTGGATTCCATTTTATTGTATGCATTCTTCCAAACATCATGAGTACAAAATATATATCATCATAGTATATAACAACATAATGAAAATGGACATCAAGAAGATGCTTCATCAAAGAATCATGAAAGTGCTTATACCTCCAAGCAAGTAGACCACCATTTTCCAAGTGTATACAAGCATCAAATAACCAATCAAATCTGCTCCAATGACATAGGTGAGGATACCATGTCCTATCATGCTGCTCCAAAAGGATGTGATATGCATCAAAATATTCAGCCATGTATTCTTTCATCCAATAAGTGAATGAAGAATCTCCACTAAAATTTGAACCGAATAATGAGCAAGAAAAACAAGGAGACTTCAAATGACTCAAAGAAGTCTCACCCATACATCCATGAATGTGAGAATCATAAAGATATAACAAAGTATGTGGCTGCAAATAAATCTATTCACCCCAATGTTGGATGAAGTTCCTCCAACATCAAATGAACCAATTGTTGAGCAAGAAAAACCATGAGTCTTCAAGTGACTCAAATGAATATCATAGGTGCATCCATGTAGATGTGTATCATCATAAAGTAACAAAGGATGCTACTGCAAATGTGGATAAGAATGTGCTCCAACCATGTCATCATAAAAGGTAAATCTAGGATTTCCATACTCCTCATGTGGCACCATAAAAAAGAACCCTTTCACCCATACTTCATTGAGACTAATGCTGCAAAACATGGAATTGTAGGATGTAGGAGAATGAACTAACTCACCCAAATGATCAAAAAGTGCAAAATTTTCATCATGGGAAGGATCCATATGGGTAGTATCATGCAACTCCTTTGAAAGAGTGAAACCTTTGTCATAGATTGGTTCCAATGTGGAGGAATCATGGTCTTCTTTAAAAATTGCATAACCTTCATCAAGAGACAATTCAAGTTCCTCTTCCACCACATCAAGTGTTTGGATCTCTTCAAGTTCATCTTCAAACACATCAATCACATTCAAATTTCCATGTTTCTCATGATTTGCCATGTCATGAGAATTCTCCATGCAATCCACCGTCTGAAATTTTGACACATAGGTGGAAAAACAAGTATCTTGCAACTTTTCAAGAAGTTGCTAATTTTGAATTGTGAGCTTATGATTATCCTCATCATTAGTCAAGTATGCATCATGTAATAATTCATTAAACTCAACCAAATTATTTCTATCAAAAGGAAAATATATGAAATTACCTTTGATGTTGAACATTGCTCTTTGTTTCCTTTCGAAGGTAGAATGTGTCTCGAAATGATATTCAATACTTTCAATAGAACCTTCTTCATGCTCATGTGATGTCTCTTCATCTTTTTCAGAGTCACTTGGGAGTGACTTTCGATCTTCTTCATGTATTGCTTCTTCTACTTCACCTATTTCAGAACTAGGTGGTTCATGGGTCTCCTCTTTTTGATCCTTTAAGCAAGTTGATTCATCTTTCCCCTTGGTTTCCTTAAGATCAATATATTTGGAATCTCTATTTTGAAATGGATTCTTATTGCCTTCCTTCATCTTGAGCTTGTTTGAGACAATTAGGTATTGATCAAATGGTAGAATGTTTCTGCAATCTTCACTCAAATTTTTCCATTCGATTAGAGTTTCTTTGACATCATTGGACTCAAGAAATTTTGGTGTAGTAGGACTTGGTGTTCTCTGAAATTCATTAGGTCTATAATTGGATCCTGTGCTTGAAAAGATATGCTCACCATGTGTCTTCTTTTCTTCTGATTGTGTACTATTGCTACCTCCTACTACTCCTTTAAGGCCTGCTAGTTGACTAGCCATTAATTCGAATCCCTTCATCATATTTTTGTTCATGTCTTCAAAGAAAGGTTTTAGGACTGAAATAAATTCCTCCTTATTTTCCGAGTTTCCCCTTTCATCCCTAGTCATGATTTCTTTAAAAAATTGCTCTTCTTACCCTACTACTTCCTCTTCAACTTTAGGTTCGAACGGTGGTGACTTATTACTTTGGCTCCTTGTTAAGACCATCAGGTGCCAAGACCATGCTCTGATACCACTGTAATGTCCCTTCTTAAGTATTTTATTAAAATGGCAAATTTTTCACTTTTTTCCCTAATTCAACCTTTGACTAGTTTTGTGAAGCGAATATTTATTCGTTCACACAATGAATATTACCATAACACCTAGATTATTAGATAAGCCATTAATAGGAAAATATATATTGATATTTGAATAGATAAGAAGATGATTTAATATTACAACATAACTCACTTTATATATGGCTTGAGCACTCATAGTGAAGGGTTACGTCCCTTCACATTAATAATGAACTACTTAATGATTAACAATTATTATTTATTTAATATGCCATTTATATTTGTAGCATTGCCACTCTCTTTAAGTACAATTAATTATGTTTATTATTAATCTACTATTATGTTCATAGCATTACCACTCTTTTAGAAAGGATTTGTCCTCAAAGCCTTATAATTTTGTCGCATTATTCTTTGCAATGTCGAGGCTGACGAAACATGTCGATGCGAACTACTAAGTGTAGAGCATAACTTTCGATATGTGGATGGGTCAATCCATCCCAAATTGATTTGTTGCTGACTGTTGGGATTCCCTACTGATATGTCGTCAGGAGCTTTGATCACATTAGTACCATTATCGTTCAACATTTCTCACTTTTCAAAATATTGGTTTTTATGGTTGGGGTGTCGATAGGGAATTTTCACAATGTCTTTTCTTTTACGAGTGTTGTATTTTGCGTATTGATTTGAGTTGGAAGTTGTATTTTCGTCCCTTGAGGTTTTAAGGTTTCATTCTGTATCTTTTCCAACTTGTTTTCTAACTGCATGTTATCATTTTGAAACTTCTTAATCACTTCTACTTGTGATTTTCTGTCATTTTCAAACTTCTTAAGTTGTTCCTTAAGATCTTCGTTATGACTTCTGATGCAACTATTTTCTTTCTGCTTGTCTATAAATTTTCCTTCAATGTCTTCCGTAGACTGTTCTGTCTTCCAACTATTTTTCAACTTCTTAATTTTTGTGACTAGTGTCTTGTTATGATTTCTTAATCTGAAAATTTCTTTGGAATTGTTGGACAGTACTTTATTACTCTTTGCGATTTCTGACTTATGTGTCTTTTTAGAGTCGTAATTTTGTTGTTGAAGAAATTTTATCTATTGTTGACATTGGCCGACCTCTGATTCTTGACTTTCTAATTTATGTCGTATCTGCATTAGTTCTTCATCTTTGTCGCTAACGATTTTGTTCAAGTGTATTATTTATGCTTCATAATTGTTTATTTCTTTATTTATATCTTGATTTTTCAACCTTTGATTGAAATTGTTTTCGTCTTTTAACTCCTCAATTTGAGCACATAATAATTTTTCTGTACGATTTTTCTAGTCGGAAATTTTTTGTTCCTTGTACTTTTCTTCCACCTTATGTATTTCAATTATTGTTTCTAGTTTTGAATTCATGTCGCGTAAATATTCATTGTCTCTTCAATAACACTTTAACTTGGCTTATAATTTCTCTATTTGTTATCGCAAACCAGATTCCATGATCTCGACTTTGAAAATAATTAGTCTTCGTTGACTTGACTTCTTGATAAGGGAGTCTTCCTTGATTTTGTCTTGTTCCCTTTCAAATTTTGGAAAGAATCGTCCTTGATTTTTTTTATTTTTTATTTTTATAACAATATTCAATATTATTCTTCTTATAAAAACTATTTGTGTTGGTGCTCTTCTAATTTAATTTCCCCTTAATTTTTGTAAAATAGTTGAGAATGGGTGGTTGGGAGGAATAATTGTTACCTTCCCCACGCATGTTCGAATCTCACTTTTGGTTTGTTTTTAGGGAATAAAACTAGGCCCACTTCTCACAAAACCATGTGCACTTTCATAAAACCATGTGCAGTTTTACTTCTTCTTTCTTTTTTTTAAACTTTTTTTTTCTTGTTTTTTTCTTTTACTTTTCTTTTCTTTTGTTTTTCTTTTTACTTTTTCTTTTCTTCTTAGGACAAGGTCCTATTTTAAGGGAACCCCTAATCTTATGGTTAAAAACCAAAAGAAAGCCAAAGGCTGGAAACAAGTCTGATACCAAATGAAGTGAATATTTATTCGTTCACACAATGAATATTACCAAAACACCTGGAATATTAGATAAGCCATTAATAGGAAAATATATATTGATATTTGAATAGATAAGAAGATGATTTAATATTACAAAATAGATCGCCTTATATATGGATTGAGTACTCGTAGTGAAGGGTTACATCCATTCACATTAATAATGAACTACTTAATGATTAACAATTATTATTTATTTAATATGCCATTTATATTTGTAACATTTTGATGCCTAGGTCTCCAAATTGCTCCAAATGCTCCCAAATATTCCGAGGAGGTGTATGAATGATATTAAGATTTGATTATGGTTTTCAGGGATTATTTAAGATCATTAAAACACTTATGCAAACTCTTTTAAGATTCTGGTCAATGTATGGTATTTTACTACCAATTTCTCTTGACTAGTATTGGTCCCTTTGTCTCCAAATGACTCCAAATTCTCCCAAATTTGTACAGAAGGTACTTGGATGATATTAAGATATATTTAAAATGTTTATGGATTCTATGGGGTGTTCATATGACTTTTACAACTCTTCTTTCAAATCTGGTTAAGATATATATTTTTACTAGTAAATTGTGGTTCAAATCCCCTAGGGGTAAATGATGAAAATGACTTTCCAAATGCACTCAATATAGCTCATATTTATGAATGGAAGCATGGGACATATAAATGACATCAAAATTAACTCATATGCATCCCCATTCAACTTTTAATGTCTTCTATAACTCCCTTAAATCAGATGCAAAAAGACTAGTTTCAACCTTGGGGGAAATGACATTAAATCTTCTTCAAATGGTATTAAACTGATCAAAATGACTCCAAATGATTAAGTACTGAACATGAAACTTGCGCTGCTCATAAATTACATTCCATGAATCATAAATACATAAGAGGGATGATCTTTAATTCGAATACATCAATACATCATTGCTATACATCAAGGTAGTAGGGAAATGGCACCATTCTTTCATTAACAATCGGATTTATACATTTCCACTTGGAATTTCAACCTGAAAATTTCTGAAGATGAATAAAAGATAATTTAATTCATATTATAAAATAAATGGGGCATTATAAGCTCCCCCAAAGAGTACAATATCTCACCAAAAACTCCCTCCCTCAAGGAGAAAGAATATGCAATGAAAACTGGAAATGGTTGAGTGAGTGAGATGCAATAGAAGAAACCATGAGCTTCCCTGTAGATTACACCTGCAAATAAAGAATCCATTAAATATCCATGAAATACCTGAATGGCCTCTCCAAACAGCAACTTGGATGGGAATCTTTCACCCTCGAAATTGGCTAAGGCAAGAAACTAGTCATCCACTAGCTCCTCTTTCACAAATGCAATTGCAAATTCTAAAAATGATCAAAAGCTAGTTTCATTATTTGTTCTTGACATTTATAAAGTTTCGAAGCTCTCTATGGGTCGAATTCCTTCCAAGAGATGCATTCCAACTCAAGTGGGGAAGAGATTCCAAAGAATGCCACTTGTACAACAATTCCTAGTCTCCCACTTCCACCAAATCACATTTGGAGGCATCTTAGCTGCCCTAACTCCCTCGAGTGCCCTCTTGGAGGCTATTTTTGGCCCTGAAATTTCATATATGTCAAATTTCATCCTTCAGGGCTGATTGTGTCATAGGTGTCATAGCATCTTCATCATTGTTGTCATAGAACTAGGGAATCTAGTCCAAGTGTCTCACTAGCTCCAAAATGCCTCTTCCTCTTCTATGGGAATTACTCTTCCACTCCAATTCGACCTTAATTGATTCATGCCAAGTATATTGAACTTCCAACTCATCCCAAGACCCTTGGGATTCTTATGTATTCGAAATGACAAGAGGAGGATGCCATGTGGCACAAAAAATATAGCTTGTGTGGGTCCCACTTCCTCCATGTGTCTTTATGATCAAGTGACACTTTGATTTTCCATTGTATATATTTATTTAGATCCTTTATTAAGTATTTATGCTCTTCTAATGTCCACACATAATTTATTATCCTTCTTATTCCAAATCCCAAAGTTTCCTCTCACAACCTAGGAAACTAGTAATTTTCCTCCTTGGCAATTATTTGACCCTTAACATTTAATTTGGCAAACTCTCATGAATATGGCCAATGGGATTAGGTCATTGTGACCCAATGCAAAATTTGGGACATGAAAAGTTTCCTATAATCTCTAAAGCATGAAATCCATGATGCTCCTTCTCATCCTCCCTCAAACTACCAAATCTTTATAAATATTTAGTGCTCATTCTCCTCTTCCCTCAAATTACTAAAACTTAATAAAGAGTGAATTTCCTTCTCATGTTCTTCATATAGCTTGTGAAAGGTTTGGATATCCTCTATTTTCCTTCTCCTCGACTCTTGAATTACAAAAGTATTGAGGAATATTTAATGGTTCATCTATCCATCCTTCAAATTGATAACTCTTGAGAAAGAGAAGGTGTTGCCTCTCCTCGTCCATTGAATTGGTAAGCTTCAGAAAGATTGGATGATCCTTTTCATCCCTTGAATTATTAAATCTTGAGAAAGATTTAATCCCCCTTCCCCTCCTCACTTGAATCCTAGAGAAATTACATAATTCCCCGGTTTTGACCTTTACCATGTATTTAATTAGATTATGTAAATGCTGTAAGTACTGTAGTATGGAATCCTAGTGTCATGCTCGAGGCCAATGTCTAAATAATGAATGGTTAGGCATGTATGATGTAAATATTCATATATGGGCCATGTGTTATGGTTGTTAGGAAGACTTAAATTTATGTAATATTGATATTGGAATATAATATAATGGTCAAAGATGGCTACACATAGAGTACTATAGGGGTTATGATTCCACTAGAGGGGAAGTGGAAAGAGGGGCTATGAGAATGTGAATTATCTATTTCCAAATGTCATCCTTAGAAATCATATATTTTTCTACCATGTGCCTTAAATAATCCCTCTACATCGTTTGACTTATTAAAACTAATCACTGAATGCATGTAAGAGGTTGGTGGGAAAGTCTTATCTTGTATTTATGGATGTATGGGATAAGTACACTCATTATGGGAAGTTTAAGAGTCTTACATATATTGTGAAAAGTAATGTCAGCTCTCTTTTCACAAATTCTCTAATTTTATTGACTAAGGGGGAATGCATAAACTTGCACATTCACTCTCTATGCTATGCATGATGTGTTACCATGACTACGGAAGGAAATATCTAGAAATTGATTAAAATCAACACTACAAATCTAAAAATGCATACCTTAGATGAAATAATGATTATTTTAGTTGATCATAGAGGCTAGGAAAGTTAGGAAGTACATTTTCTACTCTTCGATGCTTGATAATCCAAGTATTGATATGGTAGGTGATTCTCATAAAGCATACAACATATTAGACTCATTTTGCACACATTGAGAGCATTGTAAGGGAAGGGGCCTAGGGACTATTAAGACGTGAAATTGTAGGCATTCCTTGTGTCGTGTGGGGTAGTATATCTCTATGGATGTACATGGGAAAATTATATGCTTTATTTCTCTATGGTGAGAAAATTAACTAAGCATGAGAGAATTAGTTGGCCTGAGAAAGAGAGTCGCATATAGTTGTTTTTCTTTTGCCATGGTGGCCTCATAGCTTATATTGGGGGTGGTATCTACACTGCATACCTATGGTTGTGTGAAAAATAACTCTTATGTAATTATTTTATTGTAATTTATTTAGTTAAAATATAAGTGGCTTATCCATGTCTATGAATTTGCAAATTTTGTATTTATTTTTTGTTATCAGAGTCATTGGATTATGGATGTTCGATGTCTGAAAATAGTTGTTGTTCTAGTGAATTTTAATTTTCACACCTACACATGTGTTTTCTTAAATATTGGCACTTATCAAGAGGCTTAATTTGTTTTTATTATGAATATTTGGTTATTATGAGTTGGAATTTGAAAGTTAGAATTTGTAGCTACCTGTCTTATGGTTTGGATTATTGGATGGAGACATTACATTATGGTACCGGAGCTCTTGGTTACAACATTGGGGATATATGGAGCAAAAATTAACTTTTATAAGAAGGAATTACACTTTACAACTCAAGTGTTTAGCAAAATGTATCATTGAGTAGTTTGAATAAAAAATGCAATTGTAGGTTATGTGTTGATAAATGTCCAAGAAACAACTACATAAAATCCTTTGTCTAAGAAATTTAATGTAAATTTTGCCATGTCTTTTGTAAATTTGGCAAAATCCAAAATTAGCAAAATTGTCAAATTTTAGTTGAGCTACCAAGCTTAAATAAATTGTAATGTTGTCGTGTAATATCTCAATTTTGACCCCATTGCATTAAAATGTAAATGATGTAATATTGCTATAAAATCATGGTGAGGAGCTCAAGGCCAAGGCCCTGCCATCAATTTATTGATGCATATGGTTTGCGTGCTAGCTAGGCACATTGGAATTCAACTATCATGTAAAATGAATTTTAATAAAATACCCACAACTAGCTATGCAATGCAACAAGAGACGAGGGCATGATTTTACAAGGAATTGGGAGGGAAATATTCAAACCCTTGGATCCAATCAAGTCAAGCCAAGTGTCAATGAGAGAGCCCATCAAACCCTCAACTACCCATTTTGACTTTTGTACCCAATCACTCATTTCCCCCAAGAGTTGGTTGAGGTAGTTAATGCCTTCGGGAATGGGAGGTGTGGCTATCCAAATTCGAGTATGGGCAAGCCACCCTTCATGGAAAATCGTGTTTGGCTTCCTTGGCGAGAAAAGAGCCATGAATTTCTCCCCAAACCATTACCCATCAACCAGTTGCTCTCCCTCACGAGTTTGGAGCTACCTTGGCGTTTTCCAGCTATGTTTTCCTAGGTTTTCCTTCATTCTTAGCTGAGAGAAGGGTGTTTTTGTTTTGGTTACCAATGGGGAAGAGAACAGATCACTTTGGGGTTGCAATGAGGCTGTTTTGGCCATTGGAAATGCTTATAACCTGTGGGATAAATCGGGTTTTCTCCCTGTGGTTGAAATTCCCTTTCCACAATCCATTTTTGCTGTGCCCATGATTTGGGGAAAGTCCATGGCCATCTTGGTTGTAAATCCCATTTCTGAAATGTGTATCCATTGTATTGGCTTGATCTTGAGTGCAAGTATCCAAGGTTCAAATTTAGCCTGATAAACCCAACTGTGGACTGGCTTGGCTTAGATGCAGTGATTATTGGGCTGTGTATGAGTATGAATGTCCCATTTTCCTTGTAAGAATCATGCCCAGCTCGAGGGTGGCAGTTGTGTTGAGAGAATTGATGAAGACAACTGGACTATGGTTGGGTGGAACGTTGCAGTCACATAGCTAGTTGTTTGGGACAATTGCACAACGAAGATAAGTGTTTTTCTATCTATGATTTACTTCTGCAATGTTTAAATTGATGACTATTTTAATATGTTGTATGCATACGATATGTGTGTGGATGAGTTTAAATTCCGCTGTGCACTAATTGCTTAATTTGCATCTACACAACTCTGAATTTATGTGTATGAATCTAATGAATGGGCTGAGTTTTATGAAAAGCCCCATAGATTGGCATCATGTTCCTTTGTTTACATTGGGCCCACGGGAGGGTCTGTGACTTGTTGAATTTAGTCAAAGGTTGGAAATTCATATACAATTTTTGGGCATGGAGAAGAATTTTTTTATTAAAATATTTAACAACATCATGGTGGGAAATGGTTTAATTGGATATGTTTGTATGCATGTGTATGATTTTTAGAGAAAATTTTGAAAATGATGTGGAAGACATACAGCTTGCATAGATCTCGAAGGGGCCATGTGGATAGACATGGCGATGTGGAGGTGCCAAGTGATTCTAGGTGGAAGTGAGGAGTGAAAAGATACCATCCATGAGGCAGGACCTAAGGCTACAACATCTAAGAAGTAAGTGGTTTGTGAAGGTCGATGAAGTGGTTTTAGAATACAGAGTTCAAGCTCAACAATTGATGTGGGAATGGCACAAGTCCCGTAAGTTGTAATGTGATTGGGGTTGTTATAAGCACATTAATCCAACCATAACTTTATATCTCCTGATCAATCCTAATTTTTGATGAGGATCATGTATAAGAACATGTGTTCCCACGGTGGATGTCAATGATGGGACTCCCTTGTAATAGAAATTGATGGGATTGCACCAAGTGGATTATCTAGAGGGAAAATTGGCACAATAACCCAACATGGAAGGTAAGGAGGAAATGGAGATGACATGGTTGATTGAATTGTTGACATGTAAGATTCAATGGTCACATCATCATCCACATGGCATGGTATATCAACAACATGCCACATTAGCAAATGAAAAATTTGGAACCAAATCTTATTTTTGCAATACCAAGAGCATATGAACTTTAATGAATATAAACATTCAGGTTTTCTTCCACTATTGAAAGGGCTATAAGAATTCTAGTGAGGGTTAGTGTTGACGTGTAGAGGGAAGACCTAGGTTATAATATAAATTCACCAACAAAACCCTAGATATTAAACCTTTTGGCATCACCTGCTAGCATATGATGTCTCACCCAATGAATCTATGGGGACTGCAAGAACCAAGATTTCATAGTGCTGAAGGGATAGAAAAATTCATTAGATACTACTCTAAAATTTATTCATCTAATGCAAAAAACCAGATAGAATATTCATAATAATTGGTAATGCATTCAAAGCAATAATAGAGATAGAACATTCAATTGCGCAACAAACATAACATCCATCACATTAAGCACATAATCGATATACTTCGGAATAGATTTACTTCAACATTATCTTTTGGAGCAACCTTACATAACCTATGCAACATCAGATCTCTATTACAGACCCAAAACTACCCAACATTACACAACATAATAGAAACTACAACAACATTGACAACAACTGCTGAAGAATGAACGAATAGTAACCCAACAACAATACAACAACAATTATTCATCAACACCAACTCTTAACCCATAAACCCCTTACATATTTATACATCACAACATGGATTGAGTCCAATACAAAGTGGACACAAATTCCCAACTACTCCTAACTAATTTCCACTTTTTTCTTTCTTTGGTCCATTGGTTGAGTTGTCACACAGTCCACTTCTGGTGCGCGAATCCCAAGAATGGTAAAATAACTTGCTCCAATAGGTCCCCAACACTGACCTGTTTCTCATCTCGAGCAACTTCAGCTGCTGCGTGAACTTATTTATTATAGATATTTTATCTTAGTAGCTTGCCTACTATTGATAACACCTTTCGAACCAGAGGCCGACCCCTATGGACATGTCATTATGATCATTGATATGAGAAGAGTTCTAAACATCACCCAACTATGCTCATTATGTTTCTCTCTATACTATTACTCCTCCTTTTGGTGGCACCATGGATATTTGCATCATGGATACCTTGGCTCTTATCATATGGTGACTCTACTTCCTACAGCGTCGTCCTTGTTTCATTACTCTACACCTTTGGTTTTCCCTTCGGCTATGCATCTCTACAACATATACCCAACAATGCAACATATACCCCAAAACAAAAAGAAAACTTAACTGCTTTGGTATTCAGTCCATTGCTTCTTTTATAACCACTTACCAATGCCTCAACTCTCTTCATTATGATTTTCCTTAGCTTCCTATTTTGACTTCATGGATTTGATGCTGATTTTCTATCATGTGGGAATCATGGCCACCAATTTTTCCAATGATGGCCACATGTGTACTTTGTCCCATGTCACTTCATTCCTTTTTATTGCGCTACCTTCACTGTCTCCATCAGCTTTTGAATTGTTTCCTTTGTTTTCGCAACTTGTTCCTTTTCTTTTCCTTCCTGCTCTATGATGCCATCTACTATTTGCACTGTCATGGGTGCCTTCAATTTTTCCTTAGTGACTTGTATTTTATAATTAAACGCTTCTTGCACTGTAACATGTTCCTCTGACACTCTATATGATTCCTCTTGCAGTAGCTTTAAATTCTATGCAATTTCATGTTGCTTAGCTCTTAGATTATTAACTTCCCTCAACTGGTTCCTATGTTCCACTAGCACAACCATATGCTCTGCTACTGGCATAGTGCTCATTGTTCCCTTTATGTTACATGAATTCATTTGCACAACCTGCACTTTTTGTTCTATATCCTCTAATTCAACATACTCAATGAGTTGCGTCCAAATTTGTGTGCTTTCCTAATACATATGCGCACATTTTTCTTCCAATGTTTTGATGTTTGTTGTTTTCTCTCTTTGTTGTGTTTCCTCTAGTGGTATACTTGGAACCATTCTTGCTTCCAAGTCCACAATCTTTGCATGGAATCCATGAATAGCCTCACCTATCTTTTACACTTTCTCTTCAACTGGAATATCTACCTATAGTTTCCCCTATGGTATGGCATTGTAAATTCTCTCCACTACCTGCTGCAATTTTCCTTCTCTTGTGCAACCTCCTCTTTCTCTTTGTGTAGCTTAATATTTTATTCCTGCAGTGTTTCCTTGGCTATGCTTTCTTTGGTCCACTCTTCTAATGTCACAATTGCACACAATTGGATCTCTTGTGTCACACCTGTATGCAAAGTATGCGACACATATTTTGGCATCTATGATAAGACTAAATCAATTGAAATTATTGCCAGTGCACTCTCTTGCATTTCCACTATGGGAAAATCCAAAGCTCCTAGTGCTACCTTCAGGATTCTTCGCATGGTTGATGTTGCTGATGGATGATAGACCACCTACCTTGGTCCCATACTCTCCATATGCTCTTCCTATGATATACTTGGAGTTATTTTTGTTGCTTCAAAAAATTGACGCACGCAATGCAGCTAACTAGTCCTTCATGCTTGGTTGCATTTCCTCTTGTTTTTGCACCAAAGTTTATCTAATTCTACCTTTGCTGCTTCCTTGACTTGTTTTCCAATCTTATCCAAATTGTCTTTCGCTAGTGACTAGATATATGGCTCTTTTTTCACGTTCCTCTTCTTGTTTTTCGTTGAGGGACCTATTATCATTCAAGCTCTAGCTGCCACTAGATGTATCCCATCCGGGACGGTAGGGGAGAGGGTAGCTAAGTTGGTGACACTGCAAACACCAATTCCACCACTCAAGTGAGTGGTTATCACACCAGACAATGCACTTGTCTCTTTAGACTAGGCACAAGGCAAAGTCAAGGGGTATATTCTGCTCAACCAGTGATGGTTGAGACTCAAAACAAGACACCTTCAACCGCAAAATAAACAATAAAAGACAAGGAAGAAGTGCTAAGTGTCCTAAGACCGTTTCCAACCAAAATAATGGAATTTTTGTGTGAGATAGAAGCATTTGTTTAGCTTATTTAAGATCTGATATGTGGATGAAAAATAGTGAATTTGAAAGATTATAATGGCTGGAAATTGACCCTAGGACCAAAATAATACTAGAAGTGAAAATCAAATTTCTGCTTGTGGGGTGAATTAGCTCAAAGTGATCAAGCATACATGACAGAAATAAAATCATCTCTTTAACAAGTATTCTAATATGTTGAAGCTTGGTTTTTAATGATATTAAAGCAAGGAAAAACAAGACCAAGCATACCCACAACCTCAAAACCAAAAGACACTCAAAAAATGCCCAAAAACGCCCAAGAAGGGCGCAGACCAGCAAAGTACCAGTGCCAAAAGAGTGGGTAAATGGAGTCCAAAATTCACAGGATTTAGTATTTGGGGTTTTCTAAGAAAAACTAAATTGGGTATGAAACAAAAAATGAATCCTATGGTTAAATTATGAGATGTGAGAATTTGGGGGTTTTATAAGTATGGAATTTTATCTCTAAGTGCCCAGAATTTTAAATAAAGAGAAGAGCAGTAGATAAATTAATTGGTAGTGATGGATGAATGTATATTGGATGAATACTATCCCCACAATGATCAAATTCCAAACTCGGAAGAGCTCCCTCTTTGATTTTCTATTGTCAGAATGCCCAAGTGCACCCTCCTCCACCTGCCACAAAGAGAGTTAAATCATAAATTTGAAGCAAATGCAGAAATAAACAACTAAGAGCAAGAGACAAATGATGAGGAAAATGAATAACAATAATTTAAATTCACTCCTTGTGTTGCACCCCTCTCAGCATGGTCTCTAAATCTGCAAAATGAACCAGCAAGCAACTAATATGGAAATAACGTAACAAGTTTAGCAATGCATCAGAAATATATAGTTCAATCACCACAAGAAAATCCAACTCATAAACTACCAAGAATTTCTCAAGTGAATTTTCTCTCTATTCAATTTCGAGTTCCAAGAAGAAGCTACAATGAGTGAGTTCCCTCTTAAATAAAGAAACTCAATATGAAATCCCTAGCCAAAGAGATCAATGTCTGAGATTATGTCTCTTTCTAAGAGATCAATGGCTGATAATGATCCATTTAGAAAATGCATTTTACATAGTTACAAGAGGGGGGCGATTTTTTCCCAAGTTTGCCCAAGTGAGAGAGGGGGGGACAAAAATACTAGTGTAAACAAGTGTTGGGGACACCTAGGGGTTGTTTTTAGGTTTTTTTAACCCCCCTAGTCCCCTAACAATGAGTTTCAAAGGCTTCCATAGAGAAAAACGCCCAACTTTGCCCAAATTCTCCCCCTAGAGATATTTGGGATATATGGAGGTCCCACATCAATGGGATAATGTCCAAACATAGTCCAATGTGTTAAATATTTACCCTTTACCTTTACTTACCCATGCATTAGCCACTTTAATGTTCAACTTAGCCAAAGTCTGATTTTCCATTTAATTTTTGTTGGTTCACATGGTTGAATGTGAAAATTTTGATTTTGGGCCACTTCCTTTGCACGGATTCACTACTCTCTGCTCCATTGAGATCGTAGAGCCAAAATCCACCAATATTGGTCACTTGAATGACCCGAATCCATCATGTGTGCACAATTTGTCCGAATCCAAGCATTTTGAATTAAAACAGGGCCTTGCTGGCCATTAATAAATTAAAATCTCACCGATGACTTCATATTTTTTCAATCTGATCCTTGGGGATTGTATGGGACCCCAATAGATTTCAAATAACCAAAATCAAAACTTTCATTCCCAATTTTCCCGAGACCCATTTTTGGCTTGGTCAAACATGTTTGACCAAGTAAAAATGGTCAAATCATGGTATTGGCTGAACTATATGCTCTTGCATGCAACATAGGATGCCATGGCTTCCTTATTTATGTTAGAACATCAACTATATCATCTAGTGACAAATACAAGGTGATCACAATAAGCAATTTCTAAAAAACAGGCCTAAGGCAAGGTGGGCCCACCAACTGTTATGAATTCTCCACATTATGCACATTTATAGATTTGGTCATCTAGATAGCTATGGGTGAGGTGGACAACAAGGCTTGAAGACAATGGGGAGTGACCGATACCATGAATGTGCGACCCTTTTGGTAAGCATGGAGAGCAAGGGGACCACAATGACATAAGTTCACGAGAAGAACATTAGGGAAGCGAGGTGCCTCGCAAATGGGTAAAGTGCTTAGGAAACCACCACTAGCCTTTAGCATACAATTTTCAATTCACATCCAATCCCACATCATGCTCCATGAGGATATTTTATAGAGCCGCCGTACTGGGTGCACAACCAACCGTAATTTGAGACTCTAGGGGACACTTAGAATTAGTTGTCCCTTATTCCATCTCACCTCCCAGACCTTCATTGGGACTCGGTGAGGAATTTAACCATTACATTCTCTTTCATTCATGTGGCCAAGTAGTCATTTTTATATGACATGTGTTCCTCATCTGCTTGGCCTTTTACATTTACTTTCACTTTAACCTTTGTGGCTTGATTTGAATTTCAATTAGCCTTTTTGGCTTGATATGAATTTCATTTACCCTTTTTGGATTTATTTTCATTTCTCTTCAGGTAGGACAATGGTGCTCACAATGCATGTAATGGTGGCAAGTGTGCATGGTTCAAGGACAAATGGGGAACACCCTGTGAGTATACAAAATCATATACTGCATCATAACATCGGGGGCAACCGAATATGAGTGAATCACAGGTTTGAAGGTGCAAATCACACACTATAGAGCTGAGGCACAAATAAACATGGAGTCATAGTGTACTCAGAGGTCAAAAGGGGGGGAGGTCCCCAAGACCACCTATCTTGGTCTTAGTTAGGGAAATTAACCAATCACGAATGGGTCAGATGAGTGGAGGATAGTGACAAGTGGGACCAAGGCTAGCTATCATGAGTCAAATGGCCAAATCTATACCATGAGGGGGAAAAGAACCAATGTGCATAAACGGGAGCCTCCACTCAAATTGGTAGACCGCCCTTACTAGAGGCCACAAATAAGTCTCCAATCAAAAAAGAGGATCACCAAATAATCCACCATATGATAAGTCAAAGTACTAATATAAATATAAGAAATCCTAAAAACACACCTATGAGCATAAATCCTAAACCATATACCTTCCATACCATATACCTTTTTTCGACAAGTGGATCTAATGACTGAAATCTAACATATGAGGGAAAAGAAGTGGCAAACCAGCTATGATCTCTACTGCTCTCATAAAACTATGGATAAGCCACCCATCTCACTGGGGTCATGCAAGGGGAAGTAGAATAAAGGGGGTATGGAATGCTGCTCAGTGATGCTCTGGACAAACAAAATACAATAGTTCCCCCTCTTATCACAGCTCTGGATAATCTTAGCTCGTATCTGCTCTCGTTCAAAAAAATAATGTATCTGACAATGACTTTGCATCATGGTAGTCTCAGCTAACATAGATGTTATAACATTTGGCTCCAGCTGGAACAAGTGCTCTAAGGGAGAGAGTGCTTGAAAACCTCAGAATTTTTGTTCCACAACACCCCTCTCATCATCATCAAATCCTATACACATACACACTGTCTACATAATCATCACATATGCACTTGTTCCTGCACATGTGCATACACTATACCATCCTCTGTGGACTGATCGTCAGGACATGCAATATATATATATGGAGCAGTAAAATAACAAAACTGACAATGCTGAAAAGAAATGTTGGAATCAACATCTAATCTAACAACTCAAAAATGAAAGCATTGTAAGTTCTATTATGTCGATGAACAAAGTGCTAAAATATAAAAATGTGAATACTACTAACCAAAAAAAAAGAAAACAACGCCAAAAAAGTAAATAAGACAAAAATGAGACAACTGGTTGTCACGTAGTGGAAAACAATCAGGGTAAAGGACAACTAGCTGCTGCTCTTGAGAGCTTATTTGCCGCAAAACTAGGGCCCACAGGCCATGAAATCAAGGAAAATCCCCACGGATGGTCCCGGGAACATATCTTCTCAAATGATCACCACTCACAGGAACGGAGAAGAAGTTCCCATCCTTAGTGGATAAATAGTATATGTGTTGATCACAAAGCTCCACTCTGAAGGGGCCAACCAAAATACCCCTATGGTGACTAGTCATGCGATTATATACGTTGTTATATGTCAAATCTGCACTTCTTTGTCCGTGATCACATTAAGCTATCGATCACACAAAAGGACAACATGGATTGAAGAGAAAGATTTCCCTATATGATACATGGACTTGGTTTGCCCCTTAGCAGCTGACAAAACCCTATTTTACCTTACCTTTTGAGATGTGTGCTACCCTACAGGCATGATAGCAGTGCATTTCTTGGAGTGTGTCCTACTCTACAAGCATAATAGTAGCGCACACCTGCTAGTATGCCCTACTTTGCTTAAGCAAACTAGCGCACACCTTAAAAAATCATGCAAACGCTGGTTGTAAAGCAGTGAAGTTGCATGTGGTGCGCTACTCTACTGTGAAATACTTGTGCACATCTTAAAAAGTAATCAAAAATATATTAATTTGACCAATTGGGATTAGTTGCAGTTGGTTTTGCATCTTCCCCAACTTCCCAATCATACTACCTCTCGATCCAAACTGCCTACCTTGTACCATAAATACAAGGGGGATAGATGAGAGAGAGGAGGAGAAACTATGCATTAAGGGTTGTTACACTGGAGGAATTACAAATTTCGTGTGAAGAGCAGGAGCCCAGGATTCGGTTGCACAAGCACTCTAAATGATCAGGTATACTTGTAGTGATTATTTGCTTTTGACAATAAAGGTTGAAATGCCCTTCCCATTCCAATCAAATTTCTAATGGATTGCATATTTGTTTGGATTAAATGCTTGATTGTACTTGATGTCTAAATTGTATTTCAATTTCATCATTGTTATATCAGTCAAGATACACTAAGGAAGGTATCTTTGTATTGCAAGTTCGTCAAATGGAAGATCAAGTGGAGGATCGATCGAAGGAGCAAGCAAAAGCTAGGATCGAACATCGTTAATAAGGTATGCCTTCAAGAACCTTGATCTCTTTTCTTTTGTAGAAGCCTATGTGATATGATTAATGTATTTACCTGTCACCCTAGAAGTTGGCAGTGTCCCTCTCCTCGCTATAGGGTATAATTCCAGAACAATAGACCTGCGACTCCGCTGGGGAGTGGTTGTTTTCTATTCTAGGAGACTCATTTAACTTTCCTTCCACTACTTTTTTGATCTTTTGATCCTCTGAGAGGCTCTTTAGGTTACTATAGCCTGTTTCCATTGCTTGACTCATCCTAGTTTGAATTTTTAGAGTCTGTTTCAAACCTCCTTTGACATGTGTGCTAGTTTTCCTTATATACAGTAGCACATATCTAATGATGAGCGCTACTTTCTCTACTGTACAATAGGGCACATCACCCAGTGTGTGCTGGTTTATGCACTACACAGTAGCGCATACCCCTGTAACTCTTTGTTTGCTGTAGGGTTTTGATTTCCACTTGTTTGGTTTGATGTCCAGTCTCTTGCCTTGCTTTCTTAACTGATCCTCGAGGTTTTTAGGCCCTTGTTGAGTCTTGTTTTCCTCTCCTAAGTCCCTTAGGTCATCTTTTGCTTGCTTGTGTACTTTTGAGGTGTCTTGTTGTTTGTGACTCTTTTTGAAGACCGTGCTTTGTTCCTAGTTGGACATAGCTGCACTTATGTACCCTAGATGCTTGTTGCAGGTATACAAACCTTTGTTTTGTAACATTTGTTGTTTGTAGCAACACTAAGCACACTTTGACGGTGTCTTGGCCTTTGATTCAGGGTTTGACCCCAAGTTAGATTCCTTAGGTTGTTTTCAAAAGCTTTTTGAGTCTAGACACTTCTTGATTGCTTTGTCAGTTTCAGTTTCAAGTAAGTTGAAGTCTTTTAGTTTGCTTCCATTTGACTCTTTGTGATTGTAAGGCCATCTTTGGCCTGCTTTCCTACCGTTTGCTTGGCTTAGTGCTCTTTAGGGTTCTTGATGCTTTGGAGTAACCTTTGAGGTCCACCTTTCCATTTGAAGCGTCTCTTATCCTTCTTTTCTTTTCACTTTGTTTTCCAAGCCCAAAGCTTTTTCCTTTGAAAAACTTTGTAGGACAAGTCTTCGTCAAATCATCGATTTGTTTGATGTGAACCTTAGAGTTGCTTTCCTTACTTACATTGCTCTTTTAGGTCTTACTTGCTTCCATTTTCGAGTTCTTTTTCTTTTACATATATCGGAAAATGCAAAAAATGATTTTGGTAGTTGAAAGTAGTAAGACTTATGATCATTTCAAAGTAGCATAGTTTACTTTGTTTTGAATTTGAAAAAGAAAAGAAAAAAGAGATTTGTTTTTGGTTTGCTTATTTTCCATTTTGGAAAGAGCAAAAACGGAAAAAAGAAAAAGAGTCTTTTTGTTGCTTTGAAAGTTTTTTTTTTGCACTTTACTTTCTCAAACCATTTCCACACAATGCACTACCCCGTTGAGTAAAAAGTTGCCTTAAAAAGAATTTTTAATAAAATCAATTAGAAACATTTTCTTTTTAGGTATACACAACATCAACTAGCTTAGGCTAGAGTTACGAGCTTAAATCACCTTAAACTGCTCGCAACTGGCTTCATTACGCAACAATCGTAGTACAACTTTCATTTAAGTAAACCCATATATATCAAATAACCCTGGGATGCTCTACTCAAACTAGAGTTAAGCATGAGGCAGTGGGAGATTGGAATTATTGAGGATATCCCCTCACTTTCCTTTTGACCATAAACCAGAGTCAATTCACGTACGGGGGTCCTTTCAGACTTCAGGCTTTGCTACCCTAACCATGCATTTTGACTAGGCTGACGACTATTCACCCAGGATATTTCGTATTTATGGTAGCCTTAGTATCAGACCTTTAGGATCCTACACAGGTAGAGTGGGAGGTTATTCCCACTTCACCTCAGACAGGCGTGGAAGGTAACTCTCTGGCAGTAATCCCGGGAAAGCGGTTTGGTGATTCAAGCGCTTGCACCCAGTGGATCTCCGGTGGATGCCACGAAACTGACCATTAGTACTCTGTTAGTATGTTCTGGGCCCTAATCATCCCAGACTTACTTCCGAGAGTATTTACTATCCGTTTGATTGGTTTGATTACTTAGGATTTTTTAGTGGTATGTTGTTTGCTCCTTAGTCTTAGTGGCCACTAGGTTTTTACTTAGTGTTATTTTTATATAATTGTGGAAGACCAACAACTTCGTAGGTCTCGAAGGTTGCAAAACCTTCCCCCACCCAGTGTGGAGTCACTACCGCCACGACGACGACGGAGGACTGACTCCAGTGGTCTTTTTGAATTCACTGGTGAAATAGAGGTTCCTGGAGAACCACAACCTAGAACTCCAGATCAACAAGTTCTTAATATTGTCAAGGTTGAGGATATTAGTTCTAGTGATTTTAACACTCCTTTTAACCCTCCTCTTACCGGACTTAACGATCCATTTCTGGTACCTATTGGTTTCTAGCAACCCAAGTATAGTGCATATCTTTTCACACCTGGGCATATTATGACCAACCCAGGAGATGAATAGGGATTTCCACAGACTCCCACAATGGGTATGAATACAAGGATTGTAAATCCTTCTTCCACTGCTACACCGAGTTCGTCGCAGACAACTTCTGCTTCAACTCTGTCCTTTAGTTTCAACGCCGGTACGTTAGGCATGCCAAACTCAACAGATTTGACATCTGCCTCAATTGCCACACCTACTTTTGGACCCAATAATGCAGTGAATGTCACCCCACCTCCTGCGACTCAACAATCATACCATATACCTAGTACTTGGATTTCCACACCCAATGTAGGACCGAATCCCTCTACAACTATGCCTGTCATGAGTACCATGACTGCGCCGTCCACCTCTACTACCCCTAGTTTTAACACCTTTGTGGGTTACAATATGAATGAAAGTAACATATCAGCAAGAAATATCCCTTTTTCTTTGTTTTCTGGAGGAGGGGGTAACATTTTTATCCAACAATATGGTGGGGCTAACACTTAGCCACAGTGAACAAATGCACAGGGCCAACCCACTTTCATTTGTGTGGGGGAATTTCAACAACACTTTCACACAACAACAGATGGCTAGGGGCAACCCCTACCAGCAGATGGCTGGGGGCAACCCCTACCAGCAGATGGCTGGGGGAAACCCTAACCAACAATTTATGGGTAAAACTATGGGAAGTTCCCCTTTCATGACTCCAGCTCATCAAATGCCATCTTATAGACCTCGTTTACCATTTCTGGCAACCCTGAATTTGCCAGATCTTTCCAAGTTAACGAACGATCTGGTGTGCCATAATGTTATGTGGCCACCAGTTCCCACTAAGCTACCTTCAGACATTCCAAAATTCGAAGGTAAAACTGGTGAGGATCCTGGTGATCGTGTTACCACTTTTCATCTTTGGTGTTCTTCGAACTCGTTGAACGAAGATTCCATTAGGTTGAGACTTTTTCAAAGAACCTTGACCGGTGCTGTAGCCAAATGGTAAATTGAGCTACCTGCAGCTACCTTTTTTAACTTTCTGGATCTCGCCATAGTCTTTTTGAACCACTTCCAGCTTCCTGTTCGGTATGATGCCGGGACAGATATTTTGTCTACATTTAGACAAAACAAAGCCACCCATTTATCTGATCATATTTAGGAGTGGCGAAGATGGAAGAGGCTCATTAAAGCCAATATCCCCCCAGAATTCTTATTAGAGTGGTATCTGAAATCACTCCTTCCTTATGTTTCTAAGGAAGTAGCTATGTCTGGGTTGTCATCGGAAGAAGAAGCCATTCTAAGGACCCAACAACTAGACTTGGTTTACGCTAAGTACGAGATCATACCTGATGCACCGTGATCGAACATTGATCTAGGTAGACCAAAACCTGGAACACATGCTGACGGCATAGTAGGTTTAGTTGATTATGTAGCCTTTGAAGCATTGACTAAACAGGTTCATGCCTTATCGGTCAAACAATCAACTATAGAAGTGACTCCCATCACAACCTGTCCTTCTACTACTGAATCTGTACAGCAGGTTCAGACTAATCAAAAGGGTCCTCGGCAACCCAACAACAAAAAGAAGGGCAAGAAAGGAGAGGGGAATCAACAGAAGCCCAAAAACAAAGAAAATGCCGAGGAGGGTAACAGAGAAAAGAAGAAGGTCAAATTCCCTTGCAAGCTTTGCAAGCAGGACCACCTCACTCACCAATGCGCTCTAATCGAAGAAGCCCAGATCTGCTTCAAGAAAAGAAACTTGCCATCCTTATAGATCCATTTTCAAAAGGGCAGGGATCAGCTTCTGGCACCTCCAATGCTAGGGGCACCACCCATGCTTCAATTGATCAAACTTTCATTACTATGGTTAACTCAGATTCACAGAATAAGGATAAAGAGGTTCCTGAATCTTCCATTCCTCTCCACATACCTGTGGATTCAGTTCCCAAGATTCCGAAAGATGTCTTGAAACGGGCTTCGCACAATCCGAATGCACGGGCTGCTACTAACTCCAATCTGGTTGAAGATCTAGCCCAGACCTCTTGTGCTATGTACCTTAGAAGTCTTGCAAAGTTGTCCATTACAACGAAAGGCACTTCTGGAAGCGATTGGAAGTATGGAATCATCCAACATGACTGCGCGTTTTGATATGTCTGATATCAAATACCGGTTTCCATACCACGTTGCTCTTCAGATAGAGGTAGTTCATGGTCCTATGGCCATTGGATGAGCTATCGTAGATGAAGGTGCGTCTATGTGCGTAATGCCGATTTCTTGTTGGAAAGCCTTGGGTTCTCCCGAGTTAGTCCCCTCTAACACACTACTTATTGCATTTGATGGCAAAACCTTCTGTCCACACGAAGTCTTGCCATCATTTGATGTCACACTGGCTGGTAAGACAGTTGCTGTAGAGATTGCAGTTCTAGATGCTCTGCTTGATTACAATATGTTGTTGGGAAGGAGCTGGACATATGCCATGCGAGCTATTGCATCAGTAGTTTTTCGAGTTGTTATGTTCCCTCACGAAGGTAAGATTGTCACGGTCGATCAGCTTTCATTCTCTTAGCGAAACAACCAGACTTCATTGGAATCCACAGTTCCTTTAGTTGATCAATCTGCTCCAGTAAGTGAGATTTTAGGAGCAGGGCTTTACGTGTCATTAATAGGCACTTTTGACCTACCCTCTCCCATTCTTTTTATGCGTTCTGATGAAGGTACATCTACTGAAACTTTCACAATCGGTTTAAGGACTGATCCGTGGAGCCTTCCTTCTGCATCAGAACCCTTAGTGCTCTTATCCATTGCAGAAATAGCATAGATGGAAGCACAACATGCTGCAACAGAACATATCGTGACTCCAACAGTCTCTGTTGAGTCGGATATGGACTATGCTCCTGCATGGTCAGTAGACTCGACCCACTCTTTTGACTGTTTAGACATGGTTTTTCCTTCTGACGAAGCCATTTTCGAAGCCATGATGGGCCTGGACCAGGCTTGGGAACATATGCACCATAGGTCTTACCTGCTTCCAAATCTAGACAGGATAGAGAGAGGAGAGTTTTCGATGAGACCTGGTGGGAATTTTGATTTGTCCTCTTCCACTTTAAGTACTATTTATGCTGAACGAAATATGGATAATATATCGAGAACCATCCCGATTAACATTTCCACCAAACTCGGGGTCGTGGAAAACATTTTTATTGGAGCAGATTGTTCTTCGGAGGAGATCACTCTGTATACCAAACTTTTTAAAGAATTCCGCAATATTTTTGCCTAGTCTTATGAGGAGATGCCAGGCATCGATCCTGCCATTGTTGATCATGTCATCACAACATATCCTAACACGAAACCTATGAGACAAAATATCCATCCAGTGAATCCTCGAAAAGCAGCCACCATTAAGGCGGAGGTCAAAAAATTAATTAAAGCCGGATTTATCTATCTGATCGACATGACAGAATGGGTTTCGAACCCTGTTCCGGTTGATAAAAAGCAAGGTACCATTCGAGTCTGTATTGAATTCCAGGATCTGAACAAAGCTTGTCCGAAAGATAACTATCCCACACCATTTATTGACCAGATCATAGATGCGTGCGCATGACATGAGATTTTTTCTTTCATGGATGGATTTTCGGGATATAATCAAATTCAAATCAAACCCGAAGATCAACACAAAACAACTTTTATTTTCCCGTGGGGAACCTTTGCTTATCGGAAGATGTCGTTTGGCTTAAAGAATGCTGGAGCTACGTTCCATCGAGCAATGAATTTCTCTTTTCACGATATCAAGCACATAGTTGAACCCTACCTGGATGACCTCCCAGCGTGATCTCGCAAGAGACGGGATCATACAACTCATTTGAGACTTGTGTTTGAATGGTGTAGACAATACAAGATTCAATTGAATCCTAATAAGTGTGTATTCTGCATTGAGTCTCGATTATTACTGGGTTTCATTGTATCCAGTCATGGCATAATGGTCGACTCGTTAAAAGTTGAGGCGATTGTAAATCTGCCTCCTCCTCGCACCTTGAGACAACTCCAAAGTCTGCAAGGCATGTCTAACTTCCTACGACATTTCATCATAAACTATGCCAAAATTACAAAAGGTTTCATGAGACTGCTTAAACAAGATACCTACTTTTTGTGGGATGCGGCTGCTCAAGCATCATTTGAGGCCTTGAAAAAGGCATTACTATCAACCCCCTTGTTAATCTCACCTGATTATAAAAAGGAAATGGATTTCCTCTTATATTTGGCGGCATCACTTTACACAATTGGAATAGTACTAGTTCAGGAGGACGACACGCTCCAAGAGCATGTCATTTATTATCTCTCACACGCATTGATAGCTCTTGAGATTAAGTATTCACATGTTGAGAAGTTAGCACTAGCTGTGGTCTATGTGGTGTAGAGGATTCGTCACTATATCCTTTTATGACCCACTACTGTGATTGCGGAGGTCAATCCTTTCCAATATGTTCTCACTCGATGTATCATCGGTGGGAAATACAATAAATGGATTGTAATCCTGCAAGAGTTCGATTTGGTTTTTCAGTCTGCCAAGTCGAAGACATCATTAGTGTTCACTGAATTAATTTCAGAATTTCCGAGTGACTTAGTGCATATTGAGGAAGAGTCATCATTCCCGGATGAACATATCTTCCTTATTTCCTCCTCTGACCCATGGTACGTGGATATTTTAGTATATCTCTAGACTTTGAGGTGTCCTACCACTTTTTCGAGAGAGGAACGATGCAAACTAAAAAGTCATGTGAAAAACTATCTCATTATTTTTGACACTTTGTACAGACGTGGGATAGACTCCATCCTATGACATTGTTTGACTTTAGAAGAAGTAGAATCCGTATTGAATGATGGTCACAGCGAAGCTTGTGGGGGTCATCTTTCTGGGTTGGCAACAGCTCAGAAAATATTGCGTGCCGGGTATTTTTGGCCTACAATCTTTAAAGATTGCGTGGAAGCTATGAAACGCTACCATCCGTGTCAATTTTTCAGCAGAAAAATGAGAGCACATCCAGCTCCTCTTCATCCTGTGATCATAGCAGGACCCTTCACCAAATGGGGGGTTGATTATATGACTTGTAATCCAGTTTCGGTTAGAGGCCATCACTATATTATTGTTGTCGTCGAATACTTCACCAAGTGGGTCGAGGAAATGCCTACTATTAAAGAGGATGGAGAAAATGCTGCTTATTTCGTATTCAACCAGATTATCGCAAGGTTCAGCATACCCAAAGTGATCGTGACAGATCATGGTTGTCATTTTCAGAACAACATGATGACCGAGCTTTATACCATGCTAGGTTTTCGACAGGAGCATTCATCTTCATTCTATCCACAGGCGAATGGTCAGGTCGAAGTGGGTAACAAAACTTTGAAGACTATTCTACAAAGAACCGTTAATGTTAGTAGAAATAACTGGCACATCATGTTGTATCCTGCTCTTTGGGCTTACCGAGCAAATGTAAATACTGCTACCGGGTTCTCTCCCTTCCAACTTGTGCATGGGACAGAAGCAGTCGTTCCGATTGAATGTGAGATTCCCTCATTAAAGTTGGCTGTCCAACTATTACCAGAAACTTCAGTACTAGAAGAATGTTTGCTACATTTAGAGCATCTAGACGAGCAATGCCGCGATGCGCTCACAACAAACAAAGTCCATAAGAAGCAAGTCAAAGGATAGTACGATAAGTTTGTCAGACCTAGGGTTTTTCTCGAAGGAGACCTTGTTCTACTTTGGGATCAGGACAAGGAACCTTTAGGGGCTGGCAAGTTCAATTCCATGTGGCTCGGTCCTTACATAATCTCGAAGGTACTGAAGAAAGGAGCTTATGAGATAATGGAATACGACGGTAATAAGCTTCCCGAGCCTAGAAATGGTCTCTACTTGAAGAAGTACTACGCTTAGGCATGTGTACTTTTTCATGTATTATAGTTGTACATTTTGTAGAACTAGTTTTTGCTTGTGATTGTTAGTTGACCTTATGTGTGTTTTCTTGCTTCTTGTTTCAGATGTCGACTGAACACTTTTTAGGATTTGTTGATGGCGCCAATTGCCACACCCGACAGTTGGCTTCAGCAACTTGGGTCATTTACCCATCGACTGGCCAACTGGTTTCCTCGGGGGGGGGGGGGGGGGGGTTTGGGTCCCACAACGAATAACGTAGCTGATTACAATGCGGTCATAGAACTTCTCTGGGATACTCTTATATAGGTAATTTCACATTTGGAGGTAAGACTTGATTCACAACTAGTTTTATTTCAGTTGACGGGTGTTTATCAGATTAGAGATCATGTTTTGCTATGACAGTTTCTGCGAGTTAAATTATTGGAAAGACAGTTTGATTCCATCATATATCAACATATTCAAAGAAATTTGAATGCATTAACTGATTCATTTGAAAATTATGTTCTATATTGGCATTTGTATCATACACTTCCATAAATAAGTATTGCACATAAAGTTAAACACACACATGTAAATATAAGCCGATACTGTATATATATCTGATATTGTATAAAAAAATAATATGAGTTTGGAACACAGGTCTATCACAAAGTCATATCATAAGATACAAAATTGGGCTCGATGGCCTCAAAATACATAAAATATCCTTCTCCTATGGAGAAGGTGGGGCCTCATCAGCATCCACTGCCTCTCGGTAGCATATGACCATCCTGGCTACCTTTCGCAGCAATCTAATCCAGGTTGGGGACACACCTACTACATCCTCCTGCATGTCAATGGGCATCCGCTCAATGCAATATGTGGGAATATCATGAGTCAACCGACTCATCTTCCTCTCTATAGCCCCTAGCGTAGCAACAACTGCACCCACATCAATGGGCCTCACGAAAGTAGTAGGATGTCCCTCGGGATGAACTGGTCCAACATCTGCATATGACACTTTGTTTTAGTATTTTCAAACTCATCATAAAAATAATATACTTTAAATTGAAAAAATTAAATAATTTTCAAAATACAAACATACCTATATCTCCCCAGGCACCACCTGGAGGAAGTACCAGCTCTGGATCATGATGGAAGTCTAAACCAGCATACAGAAACTGCTCAAATGCTGGCACCTGTCTCTCCCACCATCCCCATAAATCATCAGTGTGATAGCAAAAGTGGATTTCACCACCACCCTGTCGGAGAAAAATGTCACCCCAACGGCCCAATCTCGGCTCACGAGGAATGACTGGGGGCAAAGGCATGTCCAAACTAAGAGCAGGTACCCTCTTGAAGAAGAAGGTACAAAGAATGCTTCTGTATCCAAAGTTCTTCATTCTCCTGGTCTTACACCTCGAGAGTTGAAGCTTCATGTTTGCTAACATACTAGTGCACCAGTCATACACATGACCTTGTAAGCATTTGATACCAATATGCATATAGTTCCTTGAGGCTAAGTGTTGTGTGGCACTCCCTCCCATTCGGTTCAACATACTTACAATAACTTTCAAAGGGAGGCTGTCAATAGTAGAAATAAGAATTTGACTTCCTGATTTCTCAGTACCTACCACACAGTATGCATTCACGTATTTTTGTACAGACATGGCACCCACATTGCGTGAAGACCCTTTTAGGTTTACAAGATCTCCCCTCCTAGAGAGTCGTGTAATGAAGTATATGTCATCAATGGTGAGGTCTAGGGTCTCTCCCCGGATATCAAACATATTGGCATCTGCATCCCAATACTGAATGATTCTTTGAAGCAATCGGTTGAGTGCCCTCATGTTGACGGTTCTATGGAATTTTAACAAACCACACCTTCGGAGCGCATGTAGAGTTGCCGGGTCTTGTATAGCCACCCTATCCATCTCTTCATGCTCCCTTTCTTTCCAAACAAGCACCATCCTGCCAAAAGAAGGTCAATTTTTTAGTTCTCGTCATGTTTTTCTCCATGTTCAGGGGTGTGCTCTACTCCTTAAGGTAGACAGTCACGTTTGGGTGCTACTGTCCTTGAGGAAGAGTAGCGGACACCTCCAGTATGCCCTACTTTCCCTCTTACATAGTAGCGCACATGCACTTCATGAGTTGAGCATGGCTAGAAATTGATTTTTAAGCATAAAAATTGATAAATGAACCATCAAAATGCAAGGAGGGATGAAAATAACTTACTTGGAAGAGGTTTGAAGTTGAATAGTTGCCCGATTTGATCGCTATGAATGGTTGAAGATCAAGGGTTTGCTCCAAAAACTTGCCCTACAATTCCAGATGTGATATTTGAGTTTTCAAGTTGAAATTACATATATGAATTGAATTTGATTTTTAACCCACTTTTGTGAAAAGTCTATAGTTTCAAATTACATAAAAATGATCTATTTAATCATTAAATACCTACAAATGTCGGTAGAATGATTTCAACCTATATCTCTCAAATTTTTACTAGATTTTTGTAGCATCAATCTATTATGACTTAATTTCTTTATTGACGGACCATGCTAAGTACTTTATGGTCAAAATTTCATGTCATTGAAGATCTTTTGTCATTAATACTAACTTGGTTGTTGAGATCCTAGTCTTTGGCAGGTCATGAGTCATGATCCTAGAAGCTGTCATTTCAGTCATTTTAAGATCTTGTTTTTTCTATTGAAACCTAAACAAGATTTCCGAGCAAACGTTTCCTCTTCAAACTCGTTAAAGGAATTGAAGGCCCATCTGCTTAAGTATAAGTTTAACCCTTTTCCGAACTTTTGCGGATTACTTATGAAAAATGAATACTCTAGTCATCCATGCCTAGAAGAGTTCTTCTTCCATTGTTTTACACTTTTTCGGGGGAGGAGACTAACTTTACAAAAAAGGACCTTTTGGAGCCTTCTTTAGGGTTTTCAGGCTCTCGAAACATGAAAACACCAAGCGAGCACTCACCTACTCGGGCTCGATGTGAAATCCATGAGAGGGTAAAAAGATGATTGTTTAAGTTTTTCAGATTCTATAAACAGGAAAACACCGGCGAGCATTAACCTACTTGGGCTCGATATTAAAATCCATGAGTAGGTGTATGGAGTTATTGTTTAAGTTTTTCACACTCCTTAAAATTGAAAACACTTGCGAGCAATAATAGATCTCGGCTCGATATTAAAATCCAGAGATCATTATTATAGAGTATTCTTCTATCTCCTCTTCGAACTTTGTAAACAATGAAGAAGGTCCTGAGTCTTCCTCCCATGGGCTCGTTAAACTCTTTACATGGTTGGATCTCTTGAGTTTTCATTCTTTCTTGGACTCATTAAAACAACAAGAAAAATGTTCTTTTATCTAAAAAGAATAAGGGATAAGAAGGGTATATCATATCTTGCAGTCTCAAAGGCAGTTCAGTCAGTCCTATCCTTGAACACAACACCTATTTGAGTCTATCATTTTAGTTGGGTTTAGTTTTTGACCTTAGGGTGAACCTGATCTCCGAGTTGTTTACTCCCATTGTTGGTTATTCTTCCAGCCATATAGAGGGTCTGCTAATATCTCCTACATTGCAGGCTTATATCACTTCCCCGTCATGTTGAAAACTGCCTAAGTCACTTTATGTTGTGCTCATTGTTCAAGGATACAACCTGTGTTATCCATTCTACAGTTTATCTTGACCTCATGTGTCGGCCATCCTAGTGTCAGTCTTGTTACTTATACTACTCCAGATCAGCTCATACCATTTGAGTTTTCCTCATGTTGGATGATGGAGGATGCCTTAAGGCCTCCCTTCCAGTGGACTTCTTCCCATTGACATCAACTCATTTTGCTCTGGGAATGAATTTTATAGTTTCGGTTAGTAACTTGGGGATTGCAGTCACCAGTGGCAATTTACCTCACTGTCGAATTATGAGAATACATCAATGTCTCTTATTTGGCAGGTTCCTCAGGTGTTCGAATTCAAGTCCACTTATTCACACTTGTTGGATCATACTAGGTACCTTGGGCCCCATTATCATTATTGGTGGAAGCCCTCGCATTTGTTAATAGTATACATCAATGACCGGTAATCAAACGATACCCCCCATGTTCGACTTTCAGCTCATTTATTCACGTGGTTAGGGTTTGTACCTTGGGTTGTTTTGGATGAAGACCTTGGGATTTTGATAGAATTACCTCATTATGTTATCACCCAAGCTGTGCAAGACTGAGCCTCACTCATTTTGGCTCTCCATTAGACATAGATCCAGTTTGTTGTTATGGATATGATCTCTCATTCTGACATGGGTCCACGCTTGTATTTCAGTGGCCATGCTATATATACATCTCCTAGTTATGTATCAGAGATCATGTTGTATCATGATACACATCTATATGATGTCAATATTGTAATTGCTCGCTGATCTTGATCGTTATTTCAGGTACTTTTGTGACTTGGTTCTGTGGTTTCTTGCTCCTCTACTGACTTGGAATTATAATGTATTTCGGCCATCATTTCCCTCTGACCTCACACATTAGGGGGCATCTATTATAGGTAAAATCTGCACTTCTCCATCTGTAATCACATTAAGCTGTTGATCACACAAAAGGACAACATGGATTTAAGAGCAAGATTTCCCTAGATGATACATGGACTTGGTTTGCCCCTCACCAGTTGACAAAACCCTGTTTTACCTTACCTTTTGACATGTGTGCTACCCTACAGGCATGATAGTAGCGCATTTCTTGGAGTGTGCCCTACTCTACAAGCATAATAGTAGTGCACACCTACTAGTATGCCCTACTTTGCTTAATCAAACTAGCGCACACCTTAAAAAATCATGCAAATGTTGGTTGTAAAGCAGTGAAGTTGCATATGGTGCGCTACTCTCTATGAAATACTCGCGCACATCTTAAAAAGTAATAAAACATATATTAATTTGACGAATTTGGATTAGTTGTAGTTGGTTTTGCAACTTCCCCAACTTCCTAATCAAACTACCTCTTGATCCAAACTACCTACCTTGTCCCATAAATAAAAGGGGGATAGATGAGAGAGAGGAGGAGAAACTATACATTAAGGGTTGTTATGCTAGAGGGATTCCAAAGTTAGTGTGAAGAGCAGGAGCCCAGGATCCAGTTGCATAAGCACTCTGAATGATCAGGTATACTTGTAGTGATTATTTGCTTTTGACAATAAAGGTTGAAATGCCCTTCCCATCCCAATCAAATGTCTAATGGATTGCATATTTGTTTGGATTAAATGCTTGATTATACTTGATGTCTAAATTGTATTTCAATTTCATCATTGTTATATTAGTCAAGATATGCTGAGGAAGGTATCTTTGTATTGCAGGTTCGTCAAACGAAAGGTCAAGTGGAGGATCGATCGAAGGAGCAAGTGAAAGCTAGGATCGAACATCGTTAATAAGGTATGCCTTCAAGAACCTTGATCTCTTTCCTTTTGTAGAAGCCTATGTGATATGATTAATGTATTTATCTGTCACCCCAGAAGTTGGTAGTGTCCCTCTCCTCACTATAGGGTAGAATTCCCGAACAACATACATGGTTCTACAACACAACCCAATCGCCAGTGGTATATCTCCACCTATTGACTGATGGCGGGTTCACTTCTATGTTTCGGAAAACGGAAACATAAGTGTTCCCCATATAATCAGGATGGTGGTCCTTGCCGCTAGCATGAGCATCAAATCGAGAGTGATCCCCATCTACCGGAACAACAACCCTACCAATAAACACCTCTCGGGACATCTCTCTCACTGTGAAGGGATAATCTAGGAACCACGAGAATCGGGATGAATGACATCTCGCTGGATCTCTGCTATGGTGCAGAAATCCCTAAGTCGGGAAGTCGGTCTCCTAACACCTAGGTCTATGGTAGGTGGAGAATGAGCGTGGGTATTGGATCCCTCTCCTGATGGGATGGGAACCTTGGAAGGTAGAAGGAAACGTGGAAATCCATTCAGATGAGGAGATGGGGGTGGTGTATGCGTGGGTGCAAGCTCAATGTCATATGTAATGTCGATCGGAAGGGAGAACTACTGAAAAATACTCTTATCACTGTGCATGGTCACCTCATCGGAAGGGTCATGGGTGGAGTACTCCTCCCACCAGTACCGAGGGGATAAGCCTCTAGCCTGTTGTGGTAGGTTTTCATCTATTGAGGACAAAATATCACTAACTCTCCTGAAAGTCCTCTACTCAAGAGGTGGGATGCTTCTCACTTCTAAGTCCTCCAAAGGATGAGGGATGCCATCTATACGAGCTCCCGACTGGTGATCTCTCTCTCTCTCTCTCTCTTTCGGAAGGGAATACTGAGGGTCAGGTCAGGCTCAGGTCCCTGGATAACCTCCACCTCTACATCCATCTCTACAGTAGGTAGAGTATCCTCTAATGACACCTAGTCCAATCTATCCGTGGGATCTGAAAAGTGAGGGTATCCTACATAGGTTCCCTCGTTTGTCTCTCTATGGTCACGTCCCTCAGGAGGTAAATTTAACTCACTCGTGGTGTCCTCGTGTATAAGCAGTCACATGTATTCCTCATCGAAATAATCGTCATTTGAAGTGTGAAATCCAGGGCTAGAGATCCACTTGTTGAATTTCCACCTCGTTCTGGCCCATTCTACAATGTCTTCTTGATCACTACCAAAGGCCATGAAAACCCCCTTCGGGTTCAACTCGCCTTCTCCATAAGTCTCTCGAACTCCATCCTCGACACTCTCAACATGTCCCTCATAAAATGGCTCTCTGTAAATCCTCACCATCACTCTATTAGAGTCAAGGATGGAGGCATATGATAAATCCATCTGTAGGTGTCCTCCTAACCCTGCATCCCACTTATTGGACAAAATCAACTTGTACACATAGGGAATATCTATAATGACAACATCCATAAGTGTGGAGCTATCCGAGTAGACAAAAAGATTAGCCTTCAGGTTCTTGATCAAGCCATAGGCCTGAACCTTTCTGGAATCAATCCCACATACACTCTCGTAAGGGCGTGTCACCTTAAGACCCAAGGCCTTCATGATGCATAAGGGAATGAAATTCATCGAGGCTCCGGAGTCTAGCATACATTTGTGGAGAAACATATCTTGGATGAGGAGTGTAAGGTAAAAAGGCTGGTGTCCCCCATTCTTCCTCTCATATATAGTTGTCTAGAGGTTGATTAAGGGATCATGTACATCCCTCTTTGTCTCGCAAGTGACAACAGGGGCCTCATGAGGACTCATGAATACACTAGGGGCCTCCCTCTGTACATGAATACTATCAAGGAACTCTGCTATCTAGTTATGGACTGAGGGGAGCTTCATGAGCTCCGACACATGAACACTTTGCATGGTCTTAGCGAACTCTCTCTAGGGGGCGAATTTGGGCAAAGTTGGGAGTTTTTCTCTATGGAAGCCTTGGTATTTTGGTAAAATTACTTGATGAAACTCATTGTAAGGGGCCTATGGGGTTAAAAAATCCTAAATACACCCTCGAGGTGTCCCCAACACATATTTACACGAGCATTTTTTACCCCCCTCTCTCACTTGGTCGCACTTGGGAAAAAAATGCCCCCCTTTTGTAACTATGTAAAATGCATTTTGTAAATGGATCATTCTCAACCATTGATCTCTTAGAAATAGATCTAATATAATCCATTGATCTCTTTGGCTATGTATTTTGTATTGATTTTCTCTATTTAAGAGGGAACTCACTCAGTGTAGCTTCTTCTTGGCACTCTTCACACTTGAAATTGAATAGAGAGAAAATTCACTTGAGAAATTCTTGGTAGTTTATGAGTTGGATGTTCTTGTGGTGATTGAACTCTGTCTTTCCGATGCATTGATAAACTTGTTACATGATTTCCATACCAGTTGCTTGTTGGTTTGTTTTGCAAATTTAGAGACCATCTTGAGAGGGACGCACAACTTGGAGAAAAACTCCATTTTTGCTTCCTTGTCGGAATTTAAACAACAGGGAGTGAATTTAAATTATTGTTATTCATTTTCCTCATCCTTTGTCTCTTGATATTAGTGGTTTATTTTTGCATTTGGTTCAAATTTCTGATTTAACTCTCTTTGTGGCACATGGAGGAGGGCGCACTTCGGAATTCCGACAATAGAAAATCAAAGAGGGAGCTCTTCCAAGTTTGGAATTTGATCTTTGTGGGGATAGTCTTCATCCACGCTACATTCATCCATCACTACCAAGTACGTTATCTACTACTCTTCTCTTTATTTAAATTTCTGGGCACTTAGAGATAAAATTTTATAGATATAAAACACCCAAATTCTCACATATCATAATTTAACCATAGGATTCATTTTATGTTTCATACCCACTTTAGTTTTTCTTATAAAACCCCAAATACTAAATCCCGTGTATTTTGGACTCCATTTAACAACTCTTTTGGCACTGGTTGTAAGACCCCAACCGGGGTCCTTAGTTTGTTTTACAACTCTCAATAAAAATCTGTCTTCTACTGTTTACGTTTTGTTTTAAATTTATGTTTTCTAATTTATGCTGTTCCTATTGGCTGTAAAAACAGTATTTACAGTTTCAAAAAATATATATATATTTTCTAGTTATTGTTCTAACATCAATTACAGGTTTTTATTCTCAACAGCAAACATATAAGCACGTAATTTACCAATTCTGTTTGTGCAGGGAAGCAGATTATAATTCCAGCATATAACCATTTTTATTTAACTTACAACTGAATTTGACAAGGTAGAAATAATCAACATACCTGCTGGAAAATACCTGTAGGTAGCTTGCAGATCCCCTTTTTTTTGTTGTTGTCCTCATTGCTGCTTCTCCTTGCCTTTCCTTGTAGTCAAAAGCCTTCCCCACAGTTCTGAAACTCAACCAACCGAACCAGTTTTGCCACCCTACCAACTGGCGAGGTCTCGCCGACCACCCAGCTCCAAAGATACCCCTTTGGACCCCCGAGCCCAAACCGAGTACAAGCCTAGCTACTGTATCCCTTTAGAAAAAAAAACAAACTCCAACAAATCCCCTCTTTGCAGCTCTCCTCTCCCAATTTCTCCAAAATCCTAAGGTAAAAAGGATCCCCTTCTCCTTCCTCCCCTCTCTCTTTTATCCCCTTCACTTGCCGACTCTCCCCCTCATTACTACCCCTATCCCTAACTTAAATTTCATCCAACCCATTCATCTACCATGTAAGTCCTCGAGCCCTCAACTTGGACTTGGACTCTTTTAAATAATTAAATTAATATTAAAAGTGTTGGTTGGGGACACTTCTCAACCGTAACCTTTAATTCAATTAAATTTAATCATTTTATTTAATATGATAATTTTAAACATATCCTTACCCATATTCCAATATTTAACCATTTAATTAATCTTTTAATTAATTATTCCAAGCTCATTTTTATAACTTGTTACATAATGGTATATGGCATTGTTCATAATTTACTTCCTGGTTATAAACAACTACAACATACTTATAAGAAATTAGTAATATATAAACTAAACCTTATCCCTATATTTCAATTAATTAACAACAATGGTCAATTGATTAACTATTATTAACCTAATCGTTTAATTAATGGATTCTAATGTTTATAATATGTTAATTCCCTCTAATTATCAATTCAACTAAATCAATTTATCAATTATGAACCATGATCCCATCAATGTAATTCATAACATTATCAAGGTGTAATTATATTAATTAAATAAAATTTACGAAGATTTAATCGACTCATTTACCTGGTTTCATTTTAATTACACCTTAGTTTGTAATTAGCTAATTAACAATCATTACTAAGGATAAGCATAGTCTTGTTAGATTTAATTAACATCATTAACACATAATTAATTTAAGGGATCAAGTTACTATTACTTATTTAACCTTATAATTACATTTCAACCCTTAGCCCTGGCTAATTAAGCTCATTAACAATCAATCAAGCATTCTAATCAGTTGCATTAGTCACTACCTAGGTTAACCCTAGCTTTGTTTATTAATCAACAATAATTAATTATTAATGGACAATAATTAACCGTTAATCAACATTATTAACCCTAATCATCATTATTAACTTAAATCGACATTATTAACATTGATAAACAATAGTTAATTACTAAACGACAGTAATTAATATTAAGCGACATTAATTGACATTATTACTCAACAATATTTCATGTAATTCATAATATGTAGGCAAGTTATGTAAGCGCAGCTACTGCTTACATTCCTCACGTAAGTACACTAAAGTAATAATTCACATACATCAATCATAATCAAGGAACTTTATTATTTACCGACACATGTTTTAACATAGTTTACAAGGTATGATCCATTAGCTTACTGAAATCCAAGTTACGACAATTCATACATCACTGATTTGACACATACTAATCAAGGGTTTTACATGCCTACAGTTAGATCTTATTTTCACCCCTACTTCACACTACACCTATCTACCTACATCATTACTAACTTCAACATCCTATCCTGTCCTCTGCTGGACTACCCTGAAATGTCAAGTCATGACCGGTTCCAGCTAGAACCCGTAAGTGGAAGTGTCGACTACATCGACCAAGCTTCCCCAACAGGCAACCACCAGTCATCATCACACACCTTGGGGAGCGCGCCGTAGCATAGCCCTCCCATGACTCTGGGTTTCAGGGATAACGGTGGGTAAAGCCTCCACCCCCCTAATGGAACAAGGGACTATGTCCACCCGACATAACAACAGCATTGCACTTGTACTCGGTCTGTCATCGTATAACCGATCCGGGCGGTTGAGTTTTGCTGAAACCCTACCCCACCCATGTCATAACATACATCATAATAAACAACATAATAACCATACGAAAATAATGCATCACTCGCATACCATTTTCTCTTTCGAATTCCGTGTCCTCGAGGCCCTCCCACCTCGTAGGATCCAGCTTTCACTTAGCCGTTTCAACCTGTAAGTCAGTCCTCGACATACAATATAGAATATCGTGCATAAATCCTCGATATGTACACACATATATTTCATCATAACATAACAACAATAAACTTGTTCATTCGCCATGCACCTGGCATAACATTCATTATTTTCAACATATAACTGTAACGGTATCCACGTACCCATCATTCAGTAAATTCCATATATTTGACATAATTAACACATGATACATATCTTAAACATGACTATCGATCATAACACTATCATCATACACACATATATATATATCGGCAAAATAATAGAACCATGTCCACAGTGTCGTCAACTGACGAGGTCTCACAGTCAAACAAATACAACATATAATAGTAGTTCAGGTAGTAATGTCAAAATGGGGTGTTACACTGGTACCTTGCTGGTCTGCACCCTCCTTGGGCATTTTTGGTCATTTTCTGATTGTCTTTTGGTTTTGGGGTTATGGGTATGCTTGGTCTTGTTTTTCCTTGCTTTAATATCATTAAAAACCAAGCTTCAACATACTAGAAGACTTTTTAAAGTGTTGATTTTATTTCTATCATGTATGCTTGATCACTTTGAGCTAATCCCCCTCACAGGAAGAAATTTGATTTTCACTTCTACTATTATTTTCGTCCTAGGGTCAATTTCCAGCCATTATAATCTTTCAAATTCACTATTTTGCATCCACATATGAGATCTGAAATAAGCTAAACAAATGCTTCCATCTCACACAAAAATTTCAGTCTTTTGGTTGGAAACAATCTTAGGACACTAGGCACTTCTTCGTTGTCTTTTATTGCTTATTTTGGGGTTGAAGGTGTCTTGTTTTTAGTCTCAACCATCGTTGGTTGAACACGGTCTCCCCATTGACTTGGCCTTGTAATTAGTCTAAAGCGAAAAGCACCTTGTCTGGTGTGACAGCCGCTCACTTGAGTATTGGACTTGGTGTTTGTAGTGTGACCAACTTAGCTGCCCTCTCCTCTACCGTCTCGGATGGGATACATCTAGTGGAAGCTAGATCTTGAGTGATAACATTTTCGGCACCGTTTTCGGGGACTGGCCAACTGCAATTTGAGACTCTAGGGGACACTTAGAATTAGTTGTCCCTTACTACATCTCACCTCCCAGTCCTTCATTGGGACTCGGTGAGGAATTTAACCATTACATTCTCTTTCATTCTAGTGGCCAAGTAGTCATTTTGATATGACATGTGTTCCTCATCTGCTTGGATCTTTACATTTACTTTCACTTTAGCCTTTGTGGCTTAATTTGACTTTCATTTAGCCTTTTTGGCTTGATATGACTTTTATTTAGCCTTTTTAGCTTTATTTCCATTTCTCTCCAAGTAGTACAATGGTGCTCAATATGCATGTAATGGTGGCAAGTGTGCATGGTTCAAGGAAAAATGGGGAACACCCGGTGAGTCTACACAATCCTATACTACATCACAACATTGGGCGAAACTGACAAGGAGTGAATCCCAGGTTTGAAGGTGCAAATCACACACTCTATAGCCGATGCACAAATAAACATGGAGTCATAGTGTACTCAAAGGTCAAAGGGGGGGAGGTCCTTAGGTCCACCTATCTTGGTCTTAGTCAGGGAAAGGAACCAATTACGAATGGTTTGGATGAGTGGAATATAGTGACAAGTGGGGCCAAGGCTAGCTATTATGAGTCAAATGGCCAAATCTATACCATGAGGGGGAAAAGAACCAATGTGCAAAAACGAGAGCCTCCACTCAAAGTGGTAGACTGTCCTTACTAGAGGCCACAAATAAGTCTCCAATCAAACAATATGATCACCAAATAAGCCACCATATGTTAAGTCAAAGTACTAATATAAATAAAGAAGCCTAAAAACATACCTATGAGCATAAATCATATACCTGTCATACCATATACTTGTTGACAACAAGTGGATCCGAAGATTGAACTCTGACATATGAGGGAAAATGTTACATCTTATTTTTCCACCTTGTGAGCATTAATACTCCTTGCCCTCCCTTACCCATCTATAGACTCAAATGCATATTTTTGGTTCTCCTTGAACCCCCTTTTTCCCTATGTTTCCTCCTGTACGCAAGCTACTTTAGTACACCTCGTGTATATGCTGGTTGCATCACTACAACTAGGGTACATCGACTTTTTGGTAAATGAAAGTAAAAACTCTATTTTTCACTCCAAAAAGCGGCCATTGTGACCTTTGGCCCTCCATGTATCTTGAAACGACTCAATTCGACCTTTCACTTTACTTTGGAAGGTTATATATTGAGATATTGTGGTGCATGGAAGGAGGAGAAAGAGAAGAGCATTGAAACTTTGAAATTTTTCCTTGCTTGAGTCTACATCCATTGATCCTAGTTGTTGTGAACCATTTATGTTCATCTCCAAAAATCTTTCATATCTAGTGAAGGAATCATTATTTTACTTGTGAGTTTGCCATTGTATGGGGGATTGAAGTGGTGTAGGAACAAGTGGAGGGACCTAGTTCTTGGTTCAGATGAGTTGTCGATAGGAGGTTGTATGTTGTACTTCTTGTTCATATTAATAGAAATACTCATTTTCTCGTCCATTTATAATCATTGGGTACATTTTATTATATATATCATGGATTATTCTATTGTATATGCTAGTATCTTTTATATATCATATGCACTTGTTTGCGGTTATTGTTGAGACTAAGCTGCAGGTTCAAGTGTTGTTATTTGAAAGCTCAACGTAATTCTTCATCAGACGTCCGGATTGAGGTAAGTCCTTCATGTCGTTTATCCACATTTACATTTATATAGAATATGTTGGGAAGTGAGTTGATTTCTCGAGTTCATTTGTCTGTTGTAGTCTACCCCAAGCCATAGGAATTTTTTCTCTGTAACAAAATTGGCGTCTCTGCTGGGGAGATGCCTCCATTTAAGGTCTTTTGGGTAATTTTTCTTGTTTTTGGTTCTCTGTGCTTTCGGGTTTCTATGTCACTGGTAGGTTGTTAGGTTCTTATAGAAAAATCCCAAGTTTCTTTCCTTTTTCACTCATTGTTTGGTCACCTTTCCTGCCCTATACGCGAGTTTGTTGTGTTTTACTGGTGTGTACATGCCACTGTTAGTTAAGTAGCCCACGTACGTACGCTATTGTTCATTGAACAGTTGCATATAGATTTGGTTTAAACTTGTTTATGGTGTTTGGTTGATGCTGGGTGAGTTCTTGGTATTCCTAAGTCTTGTTGGGCCTCTATCATGTCTGCCTCTTCCCCTTTTAGTGACTGGAAGCTCCTCTTTTTGTTTTTTGAGAAATTGTTTTTTTTAACCATTTTCTTTTTTATAGCTCAGTGGCTTAGTTGAGTCTTGCTTTTTGGGGATTGTTGGGTTATCTGCACTACATTCTCTGCATTCTTTTTATGAAAAGTATTGATTCTAGTTGCATTTTCATTTATTTATTTTGAAAATACAAAAAAATTGCTTTTTGTACTTGCATTTTGCATTGGAGTGCTTGTGACTTCATTAGGGTTTGATTGGGCATGAAATATTGTATGGAGATTTCATTTTATTTCTGAAGAAGAAACCTTGGTTTGATTGTCATTTAGTGGCATACATATTTCTATTGATAGATGAGTCTAGTGTTTTCTGGTGTGCATATTATTGAGTCATTTCATATCACTAGTTTCACGAACATATTCCTTTGAGTAATCACAACCAATATAATTAATGCTTAATTAAAATTGATTAGAATGATTTTTCTTTTCTAGGGTGCACCAACAAGTATAGGTTGCAGAGTCTTGGAATAGAACCTTTGAGATTAAACAATCTAAGGCTATCAAACAAACATTATGTGTTTGAACAGGGAGTGGTGAAACCCATTGTATACATCAGTGTTCTCAGGACGCTCTACTCATGCCAGAGTTAAGGACGAGGTAACGGGAGGTAGGTTACGGAGATAGCTCTCCAATACTTGCTGAACGTGGGAGATATATCCAGGATTTGTTCATATCTGGGGACTCTTGGGGGATTTGACCCTTTTGAGTTTTGGGCTTAGCTAACTTTCCCATACGAAGGATCCCACCTGTGACTGTTCCCCTGAGCATTGGTTATACATAGTGACCATAGTTTCTTTACCTAGGTATCACATAAGGCATTTGCAGCGGTTATTTTGTGAGTGTCTTGAGTCATATAGGGGTCGGACAACACATTGTGTTCGCACATTGAAAGGGCCATTATAACTAATTCTATTATCTCCGGTTATAGTTTCGGAGTCTCAAGCCTATGCTAAGAGAGACATACCGGCTGTAGTGTTGGGAGGTCCCTTGAGCCAGTCCCTTGTTGTGTGCATTTTGGTTGTAGCTTCTTTTAGGTGTGTGCTCTATGACAATTTAGTAGGCCACTAGGAGACATTTATTTTTTGACTCTTTGAAGTCATCGTGGATTGAGATCCGGCTCCTCGTCGATCTCTTCGGTTGGCTGGTTTACCAACTAGCGATCCATCACAGTCTCTTCACAAGAGACATTGGAGGACTATTGCTGGTCCTTTATTCACATATTACGAGCTTCATAGAGCTCCCATTATGAGTTCTGCATTTGGCATGTTGGGAGTCCCCATGACTCCATCTATTAACATGAAGAGAAACTCCCCTCCTCACATATACTCTCTGAGGACTAGACGGGAGGGAGGTTCATCACACATCACTCCTCATGGGTTTGGGACATCCCATACCACTAGTAGGAACACCTTTGATGATACATGGTCATCAGCCATTTGTATGGTTCATCTATGGGTGTGTCAGATTTTGGTTCTGCATCTGTCTCCACGAACTCAGACCCTTTTACTTTAGGTATGCTCAGTTTTATGTCGAGTGTTACTTCCTCCCTATCTAGTAGTCATGCTAGTTCTAGCATTGGGGTTGGGGGCACTACACCCCTTTATACTACTTATCAGTTCGGTATTGGTCACATCCCTCCCTCTTCCCCAAGTGTTGGAGGATTACCTTCTCCTTCATCAGCCCCTAGTGTTAGTGTGAATCCTTTCTCGAGTGGAGGTTTCATGGTAGGCATCGGATCCATGACTTATATCCCATCCGTTAACCCATATTCCTCTATGCATGCGCCTGTGCCCACGAACGCTTATATGATTTTGAATCCTCCTCCTAGTTCTTTGGTTCCTTGGGGTGGGAACATACCATTCTCTTATGGCCCTTACTTGGTTGGTTCTTTCGTGTTAAGTGGTTATACGATACCCCATTCTTATGGAGGTAGCTTTTATAGTTTTTCAGCTAGTTTCGGCCCTTATTCCGTTCCCCCCTATGGATCACATTCTATGCACCTGCCTATGTATCCTCATATGGGTCAGGTTGGAGAAGCATAGTATCCTTCTGGTCAGGGTCATGGGTTCTATCAAACTTCATTGACACCTCATGTGTCGACCTTGATGTACACGGTCTCATCCTCGGTTTCGCAAAGTCAATCTCTTTCGGGAGCTTGTAATCAAACTTCGCAGCCTCAGCTCCCATTCCTCGCAAGGTTGAACTTTCCTGATCTTTCTAAGCTCACGAATGATCCGGTGTCATGAATATACATGGACCCAGTCCCCACCAAGCTCCCTTTCGATGTTCAAAAGTTTGAAGGGAAGAAGGGTGAGGATCCAGGTGATCATGTCACCACATTCCATCTATGGTGCTCCTCTAATTTCTTAAACCACGATTCCATCCGTTCGAGGCTATTTCAATGCACCCTTACGGTGGATGCTGCGAAATGGTATGTCAAGTTTCCTGGGGGAACATATAAGAGCTTCAATGATTTGGATTTGTCTTTTCTAGATCACTTTCAGCTGTCAGTTCGTTATGACACTAGCACCAAATTTTTTTTCACTTTTCGCTAGGATAAATCCATGCATATTTCTGATCATATTCAAGAGTGGTGCCGACGAAAGAGGTTAGTAAAAGCCAAAATTCCTACAGAGTTTCTCATGGAATGGTTCCTCAAGTCTCTGCTCCTTTATATTTTGAAGGACGTTTCGTTGTCCAGAATTATGACTGAGGAACAAGCCATGTTTAGACCTCAGCAGTTAGACCTGGTCTATGCTCAGTCTAGGATTCTGTATGACATTATAGCTGATGCACTGCGATCAAGACATGATCCCAAGACTGCTCCTGGACCGCATGTCGATGGCATTGTTGGTTCCGCAAGTGCTCATTCTGTAGATATGGCTATGAATCAGATGAAAAATATTTCTATTAACCAGTCTACCCCTGGACAGGCTCCCACCTCATTCGTTTCCACCCAATCGTCCGATGTAAATTCTATGCAATCGACAAAGCCATCCGATAACCAGCAACCTGGTGGGAAAAAGAAGGGGAAGAATAACCGTATGAGTGGGAACAATAAGAATAAGAAAGAGAATGCTAACCCTCCTCGGGATGGCAGAAATGCTGGTGGAAACTGGAAGCTCAAGCGTAAGGTGAAATTTCCTTGTAAACATTGCTCGGAGGATCACCTTACACATTTGTTTCCTTGTATGGAGGAAGCATCGAAGCACATCGCACAGAGCCCAGCTGTGCTAACAAATCCCCTTCCTCATCATCAGAATGTGGCTTCTAGTGCTTTCGTCACCGGTTATGTGACTCTTGGAACTTCGACTTCTTCTACCCATGACAGTGGTTTTGGATACATAAACAAGGCAAAATTGGAGGTTTGTGTTGCTACTTGCTCGCATGATTATGGAGCTCCACAACCTTCTTTGGGGAATGAGCCCCCTCAACCCGAGACTCCATTTCATATCGAGAATCCCAACTCTATGTCACGGGTACTGAAAGGTGTTCTCAAGCACTTGGCACATAATCCTAATGCCTGAGCCGCCCAAAACTACTCAATTTTGGAAGATCTGGTCCAGACCCCGTGTGTTATGTCGACTCTTGAGGTTCTTCAGGCTTATCCTTCGCAAAGGAATGCCCTTCTATTTTCTTCGAGAGTCCAATATTTTGTAGCCCAAATGTCATCAAGTTTGAAACTACTGATGTTCAGCCTCGGTTTCCCTATCATGTGGATTTCCAAGTTCATGTTAGGTGTTTAGAGATGATCTTTAAGCATACCATCGTTGACAAAGGTGCTTCCACTTTAGTGATTTCTTTAGCTTGTTGGAAGGCTCTCGACTCTCCTCCGTTGTCAAAGTCTATGACCATGCTTACTGCATTCGATGGTCGTTCTTTCAGGATGCATGTTATTATCCCCTCCCTTGAGGTCCACTTGGGTGGGAATTCTGTGCCTATATAGGTTGAGGTGGTTGATGCTCCCCTTGACTATAATCTCTTACTGGGTCGGAATTGGATCTACTCTATGAAAGCGATCATATCCTCTATTTTTAGAGTCATCTGCTTTCCCGATGAAGGAAAGATTGTGACGATCGATAAGTTGGCCTTTACTAGTTCCAATCCCATAGCATCACCAAGAACTGTAGTTCAACATATTGAAAATTCTCAGCCGGAAACTAAGAATGTTGGTGTAGGCTTGTATTCCTCCTTGATGGGGTATTTTTATTTTTCTGCACCAATGTCCTTCATAGGAACCATCTCCGATGATGCTCCTTCATCATTGAATCCCGTACCATTTCAGACATCGTACTTTAGTGATCCGTGGACTCTACCTTCCATGAGTTCCCCGTTGGGAGACTCTTCACACATCGCGGTGGCTATGCCCTTTTCTGCAGCTGAGCTTGCTTATCACAATATTCAACAAGTCACTGCAGAGCCGGATCTCACTTCTTCAGGGACAGAGGAAGAAGATCCCGTTATGCTACCCACATGGGAAGTTGAATCGTCTTGTTCATGTGACTTCCTTGATGGTACTTTACCTTCAAATGAAGCCATTATCGAGGCCATGAACATAAATGACAAGCCTTGGGAGGATCTCCATCATAGATCTTATTTCCTTCCCAACCTTGATCTTATTTAGCAAGATGAGTTTCGATCGACTCTAGCCGAGAAAGTTGGTCACCCTGTGGCTCCTTTGGAATCACATGGAATTTATGCGGATGGAAATATAGCTAATATTTCCCCTAATATCCCGATCAACATTTCTTGTACTCCCGGAAAAGTAAAAAATGTATACATCGGTGTTGATTGTTCCCTTGAGGAAATCCATATATACACCGGTTTATTCAAAGAGTTTCGAGATGTGTTTTCCTGGTCATATGAGGAGATCCCAGGTATTGGCCCTAGTATTGTCGAACATGAGATTAAGACTTATCCTCACGTTAAGCTTGTTCGACAACGTCTTCGTGCTGTTAATCCTAGGAAGGTAGCCTCCATTAAGGAAGAGGTAGAGAAACTTCTTAAGGCTGGTTTCATCTACCCGATTCCTCTTATCGAATGGATCCAACCCCATTCCTATGGATAAGAAGTAGGGAACCATCTGTGTTTGCACTGAATTTCATGATCTGAATAAAGCATGTCCTAAATATAACTTCCCCACCCCATTCATATACCAAATCTTGGATGAGTGTGCGGGAAGAAAAGTATTCTCGTTTATGGACAAGTTTTTAGGCTATAATCAGATCCAAATCAAACCTGGGGATCAACATAAAACTGTGTTTATATGTCATTGGGGTACCTTTGCATACCGGAAAATGCCCTTCATCCTTAAAATCGCCGGAGCTACTTTTCAACGGGCCATGACCTATGCTTTTCACGATCTTAAGCGCATAGTGGAAGCTTACCTGGATGATCTTACTGCTTACTCTCGTAAGAGAGTGGATCACCCAAGTCACCTCTGCCTTATTTTCGAGAGATGGTGGCGTTATAATAATTGTTTGAATCCGAACAAGTTCATCTTCTGTGTCAAATATGGTCTCCTTCTAGGGTTTGTAGCCTCGAAAGAGGGTATTAGATTCGATCCATTAAAGGTTGAGGCAATACTTCGGTTGCCTTCCCCATGTAATTTGGTTCAACTTCTGATATTCCAAGGGAGGGATACTTTCTTACGTCGTTTCATCATGAACTATGCCAGTCTTACTAAGGGTTTTGAATGATTATTGAAGAAAGACACCCCTTTTATCTGGGATGAGTGATCCCAGCAATATTTTGACACTCTTAAGAAAGCCTTGGTATCGGCCCCTCTTCTTAGTCCACCCAACTATGCAAGAGACTTTTTTCTTTATGTGGTCGCGTCTCAAGAGATGATTGGTGTGGTCTTGGTTCAGGTGGACGATAGGATCCAAGAGCATGTCATCTATTATCTTGGTTGAAAACTCGTAGACACTAAACTAAGGTATTCTCGCATAGAGAAACTGGCCCTTGCGACTGTTCATGCAGTCCAGATACTACGACACTATATCTTGCTAAGGAAAACCACAGTTATAGCACATGTCAATCCATTTCAGTTCGTGCTCTCACGACGTTTGATTGGGGGGAAGTATAATAAATGGATTGTCATCCTTCAGTAATTCGATCTTGATTTTTCCTCGACAAAGTCTGTGAAGTCTTTGGTTTTCGCAGAGTTGATGTCGGATTTTCCTATACTTGATGAGAAGGTAGTCCATGAGGTCTCATTTGTTGATGAGCATTTATTCCTTATCTTGTCGTCGGACCCTTGGTATGGAGACATCATTATATATCTCCAGACTCTGAAGTTCCCTTCACATTTTTCGCAAGATGAGCGACGGTATGTGAGACATCATGCAAAATATTATGTCATCATCGGTGTGACTTTGTATCTCCGAGGAAAAGATTCTCTCCTGCGTCATTTTTTTTACTCATGAAGAGGCAGAGTTAGTGCTTAATGACTGCCATAATGGGGCATGTGGTGGTCACCTATCCGGGCTTGCTACAGCCCAGTGTATCTTGTGAGTGGGTTATTTTTTTCCTACGATCTTTAAATATTGTGTTAACGCTATAAAGAGATGCCACCCTTGTCAGGTGTTTTCTCGGAATGTACGCTCGCATCCTGCTCCTCTCTATTTGGTCGTCATCGTCGGTCCCTTCACCAAATGGAGAATTGATTTCATGGATTGCAACCCAACTTCGACTGGGGGCCATCGTCATATCATAGTGGTCATATATTACTTTACCAAATGGGATGAGGCCATGCCGACTGTTAAATCCGATGGTGAAACAGTAGCCCACTTCGTGTTCAATCAAATCATAGCTCGGTTCGGTATCCCGAAAGAGATTGTCACTGACCATGGTAGTCACTTTAAAAATAAGATGATGGATGAATTATTGCTTAAGCTTGGGTTTAGACAAGATCACTCATATTCGTATTATCCCCAAGTGAATGGCCAGGTCGAGGCAGTCAATAAGTCCCTTAAGTCCATTCTCCAAAGAACCATCGAAAAAAGGCAGAGTAATTGGCATATCATGTTGTATCCTGCTTTGTGGGCTTATCGAACTGCAATGAAGATTTCCACCAGTTTCTCACCTTTCCAGTTAGTTCATGGTGTGGACTCCATCTTATCGGTTGAATGCGAGATCCCTTCCTTGAAGCTAGCCAAACAATTCCTGCCTAGTACTTCAGATGTAGAGAAACGCTTAGTCCACCTCGAGTAGCGTCGGGATGCCGCTGTGGAAATAGATGCCAACAAACGTCATGTCAAGGTTCAGTACGATAGGTCTGTCCGTCCCCGACAATATGTTGAAGGTGACTTGGCTCTTCTTTATGACCAAGCTAAGGAATCCTTGGGGGAAGGAAAGTTTAAACCGATGTGGCATGGTCCTTATGTTGTGATGTGTGTCCTTGAGAAATGATCCTATGAGTTAGAAGATTATGAAGGGAATGCCTTGAAGGAGCCTAGAAATGGGATCTATCTCAAGCGGTATTATGCTTGAGATTCTAGCTCGAGCTGATACTTTTGTATAGTATTGTATAGTTTCAGTACATAGTTTAGCTTTCCTTTGTTTTTTTGAGTCCGTTGATTTGATTCCTTTTGGTTGAAAGATGTCAGTAGAATCTCTGGTGTTATTAGGATTCACAGATGGGTCTAGCCGTCATACACAGAGATTAGCTTATGTTGCATGGGTTATTTACTCGCCCAAAAACTAGATTGTCTCTTCAGGAGGTGCTTGTCTTGGTCCTACATCAAGCAATGTGGCTTAGTATAGTGCCATCATTGAGTTACTTCGTGATGCCATTTCACATGGTATCCATTCCTTAGAGGTCCTCCTGGATTCACAGCTGATTGTGTTTCAGTTGAACGGCCAGTACTATCTGAGGGATTCTACGCTACTAAGGAGATTCTTAAGGGTAAGACTCTTGGAACACCATTTTGATTTTATTACTTATATTCATGTTCCAAGACGTTTTAATCATACTGATGATGCATACGCTAATTATGTCCTAGATTGGCACTTGTCGCATAATTAAAAGAAGTAATGAACCACACATTTGTACACATAATAGTAGAGTCAAAAAAATTATAGTCTTTTCATTATCAAAAAGTGATGTCATAGTACAAAACTAGAGCTCGTAGCTCTCAAATATACATATCCGATACAAAAAATGGGACCCCATGGCATCTAATACCTATGGGTAAATCTAGCCTCCTTGAAAGGATGGGTCTGCACATAGTAGTGCACAACATTGGCTATACGTCGAAGCATCTGCACCCATGTACCTGGTACCCCTCTACATGTCTCTGGATCGCCTCAGGGAGGCGCTCCACCTCAATCACTGGTACCCTGGTAGTCATATGAGTCAGGTTGACCCATATAGTCTCTAATGTGCACTCTATCACTGCACCTACTATCTGCTCACACCTGCCTCTACGTCGATGTCGTGTGAATCCATGTGGTCTTCGCAGACCCAAGTCTAGGAGCAAACAGTCAACTATCAATACATGATATCACACCAAAAATATTTTTTCTTGCTTTCACTTAAAACAAAAATACAAAAAAGTTAAATATTCGGAAGTTAAAAAGAGTGTCTTATCGATGTCTCCGAACACGGCCCCTAGTGGAAGTGGCATGTTGCGATCTCATCTGAATTCAATCCCCTCATAGGGATAGTCATCTATGGCGATCACCTGTCGCCTCCACCAGTGGAAGAACTCATCAGTATATAGAGAGGCCAGCCAGCCACCCCCCTGTCGTGTCAATAGCTCTTCCCACTAGGTCTGAGCAGGATCTCAGAGACTATGAGGAGGGACCTCCACCCTCGGACTAAGGCCTGGAACCCTCTCAACAAAGAAACTGCACAATATGCTCCCGAAACCAAATTTTATGGTCCTCCCCAACTTGCACTCTATCAGCTGGTGTTTCATGGAACCCAACAGTGTAGTGCACCAGTCATATACCGTAGGCCTCAAGCACTTGGTCCCATAGAATATAAATGGCCTCGATGCTTGATGAAGTGAAGCAAACCCTGTTATCCTTCCGAGAGTGAGGATGATGATCTTCATGTTTAGGATCACTATAGCCTCTGTGGGTACTTGGGTACCCACTTTTTGGGTGCCCGCAACACAGTATATGTCAATATAGTCACTAATAGTGACTCCACCCCCCACGTTGCGAGACTTGAGGCTTTCCACCTCTCCTCGGCGGGACAAGCCGGTAATAAAATATATGTCTTCCACCTCCAGCAGAAGTGGTTTCCCATCCAAGCTGAATTGCTAAGTTTCTGGGTCCCAGTAATCCACCAATGCAGTGAGTAATCAGTTTTGGGCCCTAAAACCCCAGATACTCCAAAACTTGTATATACCACAAGCTTGTAGTGCTTGTTGCACGGCCAAATCACCTCCAACTTGATGATCAATGACATCATGTTCCCTCTCCCTCCACTCTAGCACCATCTTGTGGAAAAATCAAAGGATTTTTAATGTTAAAACTTATAAAAAACATTTCCCACGACGTTGTACGTGGCCTAAATCATAGACAGTCGAGCGTATACATGGTCAACGTTTGGTTTGACCGCGTACACCCAGCCCTATACGCGACTCGATAAACTATAGCTAGTGTACAACGCAGATTGGGTATAAAATGATTAAAAAGATTTAAAATATACCATTAAAAACAAAATTGAAAACCATAGACTTGAAGGGAAGGATGAGGGCTCTTACCTAGTCTTGACGACTCACGATTTCATTGCTCCTAGATCCCAGAATCGTCGCTTGAAGATTGAGGGAAAAAACCACCAAAATGCGCTACATTGGGTAAAAATGAAAATGGTATGGTAAAAATGTTTTTTTTTACTATTTATTAATTTTTCTTACCCACTTTTGTATAGCATATATTGGTTTTTACCATTTTTAGAGCCTTTTTTACTAATATATTGTTATGAGGCATCTTTTTGAGCAGTTTTTTTGCATCGGGAGTGGATTTTGAACCTTTTTGCGCCTTCAACAGGTATTTTCTACACCCATCATATAGGTTAGGATGTCATTATGCCTGCATTATTGCATTGACCTTATGACCATATTCATAAACCTCAGGGGCAACCCCGCTTTTTAACTGACACAAATCCTTCATGTTGCTTTAGAAGTGTCGTTATTCAGTGGTAGGGCCTGTCCAATCATGAGTGCCCTAGTTAGATCCCTTTTATATCTTATGGCGCCCATGCAGTTGTTTCTCCTTAGGGTTAGGAGTCCTTTGTAGTCCCACCATGACATTGCGATGAAGACTCATACTCTACTTTATCTTTATTCTGGTCATCTCCCATAAGGACTCCCCATTTATGTTGAGTTGTGAATGCATTGCATTATCCTGCTTGATTTTGAGCCTTGTGCCGACTCCCACTTTCTTAGTTATTAGCCATTTTCCTGAGCACTTTTCCTTCTGAGCCAAGCAAAGATATAATTTATCTTTCGCAGCTTGATGACCCTTACCTGGAGGGAACACCCCCCCGAGTGTCCACGTCCTGCACATGCTTCCTTGCATCGAGCATAGGTATGTTCCATTGCTCAGAACTGGTTTGCTTGCCCATGAAACTCATTCCCTCACTGTTGTATCATAAGAAATTTTATTCTTTTTCAAGCTTTAGAATATGAAAAAGACAAAAAAATCACATAACGTAAAAATCCGGATGGGAAAATTTTACTACCTTCTATTGGCAGCTGTCGTGTCGCCTTTGAATGGAGCATTCATCTCCACTCCATGTATCATGGGTCGGGATATTAGTATGACCTTAGGAAGCTGTATTGGTTTCTCATATCTTACTCCACTGGTTGGTTAAGCTTCCAATCATTATGGAGCCTTTGTTGATGCCTCATGTGTCACAAAGTATTGTCAGTATCCAGCATCGAGTCTATACTTTCTGAGTCTATTCATCCACTCATGCTCTTGTTCAAACGAAGTCTTGAAACCAGAGTCGGCCACTCCTCAGATCTCTTGACTATTGCATGTCGGTCATCCCGTATGAGTCTAATTCAATCACATATGATGTTCCACCCTGCACCCTGGGCCTACTTTCATCATTGGCAGGTGACCTTGAACTTATCAAGTGACATCTCATCATTAGTCCTTGACTAAGTGGTTTCCCTTATGTTCGACAGCAAGACATCTATTCACACATTGGGATTCATGTTGTGCCTTGGTTTCCATTAGACCCTATTGGTGGTTTCCTCGCTCCTGTCAGTAGTATTCGTCATTGGATGCTATTTAGGAGGTCTCTTCCTTGCACTACTTTCATCTTGTACATGCATAAGAGACACACTCTATTTTTGGTTCGTTTAGCATGTTCGTCCGAGTTCTTCCAAATATTTCATCTTAGCTACTACCTCATGCTCGTTGATGGGGGATCCATTAATGCCTTCCTTCGAGTGAATCTCATTCCATCAACTCCAACTCATTTATTCTGGATCGAGATTTAGAGTCCTTTGAGTACCTTGAGACTTGCATTCATTAGTGGTAGGTCCTCTCACCATCGAAAATTGGGAATTCATTAATGTCCCCTAATCGATGGATTCGTCAAGTGTTCGACCTCAACACCTTTATTTTCATCATTAGTGGGTTATCTCACATCTGTTAACAGTATACATCATGATCGGTAATCAGACAATGTCACATTAGGTTTGACATTAGTACCCTTATTCACTTGATGGGACATGCACCGTAGATGGTTTGTGTAGAAGACCCTAGACTTCAGTGGCATTCCGTATATGCTACTTGTGATCGTGATTGTACCTATGGGAGATTGTTCTCATACATCAGCAGTTTATACCATCAGTCTGCATCAGACTTTTCCTCTTCAGCAGGAGACCATATCTGATTGTATATGGGTCATGGCTATGACCATTCATGACATGTATTCACTATGTACTACCTACTCATGGCCATTGTATCAGATTGATATGTATTGTACCGATATGTATATAGAGATATCATTGTATTATGATGAGTGGGATACTCCTTCCATTTGTATCTCCATCACTCCACTTCTAAGATTCATAATGTATTTCGGCCATCGTAGTACCTTCTATGATCTCACACATTAGGGGGCATTTGTTACACCGTATTTTTCCACCTTGTGAGCATTAATACTCCTTGGTCTCCCTTACCCATCTATAGACTCAAAACCATATTTGTGATTCTCCTTGAACCCATTTTTCCCTATTTTTCCTCCTGTACGCGAGCTACTTCAGTACACCTCATGTATACGCTGGTTGCATCACTACAGCTAGTGTACATCGAATTTTTGGTAAATGAAAGTAAAAGCTCTATTTTTCACTCGAAAAAGCGGCCATTGTGACCTTTGGCCCTCCATGTATCTTGAAATGACTTGATTCGACCTTTCACTTGCCTTTGGAAGGTTATATGTTGAGCTATTGTGGTGCATGGAAGGAGGAGAAAGAGAAGAGCATTGAAAATCTATTGAAATTTTTCCTTGCTTGAGTCTACATCCATTGATCCTAGTTGTTGTGAACCATTTATGTTCCCCTCCCAAACTCTTTTGTATCGAGGGAAGGATTCATTCTTTTACTCATGAGTTTTCCATTGTATGGGGGATTGAAGTGGTGGAGGCAAAAGTGGAGGGGCATAGTTCTTGGTTCAGATGAGTTGCCGACAGGAGGTTGTATCTTGTACTTATTGTTCATATTAATAGAAATACTCATTTTCTCATCCATTTATATTGTGAATGATCATTTATTATCATTGGGTACATTTTCTTATATATATAATGGATTATGCTATTGTATATGCTAATATATTTTATATATCATATGCACTTGTTTGCGTTTATTGTTGAGACTAAGCTACAGGTTCAAGTGTTGTGATTCGAAATCTCAACGAAATTCTTCATCAGACGTCCGGATTGAGGTAGGTCCTTCATGTCGTTTATCTGCATTTACATTTATATAGCATATGTTGGGAAGTGAGTTGATTTCTCGATTTCATCTGTCTGTTGTGGTCTACCCCAAGCCATAGGAAGTTTTTCTCCGTAACAACAAAGAAGTGGCAAACCAACTATGATCTTTGATGATCTCATCAAACTATGGCTAATCCACACATCTTAGTGGGGTCATGAAAGGGAAAGTGGAATAAGGGGGGTCTGGAATACTACTCAGTGATGCTATGGAAAAAAAATACAATAGTGACCCCTCTGATCACAGCTCTAGATCATCTCATCTCATATCCGCTTTGGCTCATAAAAATGATGTCTCTGACAATGACTCTACATCATGGTATCCTCAGCTAACATGGATGTGATAACAAGACCTACCTCAGTTTTCTCCTTCCTATTTTCACCTAGTACTCGTGCAGTCTCTTACACAGTGTCACCTACACCATTTCTTTGGTCCGCTTCTCTTTTTTCCTGCTCTCCTTGTTCCTCCTACTTGTATTCCATATTGTTGGTTTTGGATCCTGATCTTCTAGTTTCAAAGGTTGTGTTTCATCCATTTTTTGGATCCTAGTCTCCATGGGGGGACATAGGGGGGCATCGACTGCTATCGGGATCTCTCCCTAACGGGGGTTCGAGGGAGGCACCCCTATAACGAAATGTTTGAAAAACAATGCCTTGTAAAATGTTATATTTTCATAGTCATGACACTTGGTCAATAATGGATAATTTACAGGCCCATGGTATTGGGTATCTTGTGGTATTTTTGCATGGTAATGCTTCCTTAAAAGGAAGGCATTGTAATACAATTGTGTGTTGTAGTATTGTATTGTAAATATCTCTGTGATTGTGTTAGAGAGACCGTGAGAGAGTGAAGAGGAAATTGCAACAGATGCATTGTGGGCTGTATCCCTTCATTTGTGGGACAATATAATAAAAGGACTGACATTTTCTCCATGGACGTAGCCCATGTTCAGTCAACCACGTATATTGGTGTCTCTTTTGTATTGTGTTTATGTTTTTTTATTTCTGCATCTTGTTTTATGCTATTGATGTGCGATCCTATTTTCTAGCACGTCTCTTCATCTTGATCTTCGTCATAGTTTTCATTATGATTTTGTTTTTCCTCCTCTGGGACCGGGGATATCCATTCCATGTCCCAATCATTCACGATCGGGATGACATCTTGCTTTGTCAATTGAAAAAGTGTTGGTAACCATCGTGCTTCTAGATCCCTTCTTGCTTGGATATACATATGGTGCATCCCAACCTTGAAGTGCATAATTCCTTTATACATTTATACCACCTGTGACCTGTAATATCCTTGATATGATATCAGATGATATTATCTCAAATACAAACTTTAAAATCACAAAATTCACAAGCAGAACTAGTTCACAAAACTAGACAAGATGAAACAAGTCTTGATCAGTGAATAACCCACCCATAGCTTGATAGGAGCACACTTTTGGATATGAAAAATGTACCAGGGAGTGTGCAGCGGAAAGGAAAATAGCATCAAGTCCAGCTTTTGAGTTCTATGTACAAGGTGCTGGGGCCATTTATGTTTTGAACATCAGCCAGGATGAAGTCTACTTCAAGGCTTCTTGGGCACACTAGCATATGCATACTAAACTCATTAACCTACACTTGACATCAAAAAAAGGTGTAAAAAAGGTCAATAAACCCATAACTTGATTATGTACAGTATTTCCTAAGGTTTAGGGAAGGTTTGACTGAGTTTGGGGGCAAAATGAGAAAGTGCGCTATGGTGGACTACTCCACTAGCTTTCTTCTAGGATCTTCCAAACATACATAGAAGGAAACGAAGTATCAGTATAATGGTGGGATGGTATTCAAAAATGTCTCAGGGACCCAACATGACTGACATAACTGAAATTGAGCATATAAATGCTTTTTAATTAAACAAACTGCAAAACTAGTCAAATTCGGGTGCCCAATGAGCTAGTCTTGATAATCATGGACCCAAACAGCTAGAGAAGGTCATGGATATATGATTCTTGGATTGGGATGGATTATAAATGCAGTTAAAAAAATACAACCTTTAGAAAGGAAAATAGTTACTTTGAGCTTTGTATATTGCAAATCCTGGAAAATTAGTCAATTAAAAGATGCTAAAGAGCTAGTTTTGAGAAAAGTGAGCAAAATTAGCGTCTAAGGATCTTGAATTCTCCTTATGATGAAAAATATGGCTCAAATACATATAAAATAACATCATCATTCTATATTAGAGAATACTGAGCAGAAAATGAATCTTCTATGGATCTTCAATATGATGAATACATGGAAAATGTATTCTCATGGAAGGCACATCATATTTCAGTGACTACTCATAGGGGGCACATTCATCAACTGAAACTTCTCCAAATTGCACATGTACGCTCCTCAATACTGAAACTTTGGCTCTAGTGAGAATTATTGTAACTTGGTGATCCAGACACCTTTTTCAACAAGAAAAAAGGTGTTTCTTACTAGAAACAACCCTCCAGATGCAATGGAGTGGGTATCACAACCCATAAATGATCGTAAATGCTGAAACGAGAACCTCCATTTCATCCCTTCAACATTGTTTCCACTGAATGAGAATAATGCTGCATAAGATAGAAAGAAGAGAGTATGTAATCATAGAGATGGATTAAATCTGCAAATTTTTCATCAGTAGCTGTATTGGATTATGTGTAGAATACTGTAATAGGAATTATGGGGCACATATCCCACATGTGCCTAAGGGTGCATCACCAAATCCTAGAGAAACTTGAGCTTACTCTCATACAAACAATAAAATGAATAAGAGGGAAAACCACATGGGAAAACCCCCATATTCCCCCATAAAAGAGAATGTAAATGAGAAGGCTAAATATCCTACTTAGAAGGAGCCTTCAATTTCAAGGAAATTCGTAGCTTGGTGAACTGCTTCTCAATGAAGGGCTTTGCAAAGATCCCTGCAAAATTTTGTGAACTCCTCATCCCATTCGAGTGCATGTGATCCCATTCACAAGATCCAAACAATTGTAAGTGCTTGAATGATGGTTTTTTACCACTCCTTGATTTAGACGAAGGAATCCCCTTAACTATTTTATGCAGAACTTGGTGAATTGTAGGAGCCAAAGTTGTAGATCTGAAGTGTCAAGAGACATTCTGGAGGTCTTATTCAAGAAGAACCTAATTTGGGATAAGTTCTCTCATAGATCATGAGTATGAAGAGACATTACATAGGTATTCTTTGAGAGCCTAATTTTGGGACAAGTTTTCCATTGGATAGCAGAAAATTGATGATCTTTGTTGATCATCTATTCTTTTGGGCATGTAAAATGGCCTTCCTCAGCTGAGTAGTGGATCATGGATTTACATATGCCCTTGTCTTCCATATTTTACGAATATTCTCGTCCCTCTTTCATCCTCTCAATGGATTTGAATATTTCCTTGTAGGGAATATGTTATGAAACTTTTGGGGCCTTCTTGAACTTTTAATAAGACCAGATCCCTGTAAAACTACTATACAAACTGTTTAGCACCCCTACAAATCTGATACCATGAAGAATTTGAGCATGCAGATCTAGATACTAAGAAACATAACAATACTTTGAAAGAGATAAAAAATATAAAAATTTTGTGCAATAGATCTGCTAAAAATTAACCAGTACACAAAATACAACAGTCAATAACAAGAGAGAATGTTGTATTACATTGAGCTTCAGTGAATGAAGTGAAGGGAAATAAATAGGCAAAGAAATTCAATAGTTTAGGAGGTAATTTAAATCTTTAATGCAATGCATGAGATGCTAGTGAGGATTAACTAGTGCTAGAGTGTTGGAACCTATGGTTCCAATGGTTCATCACACTCCTATATCTTCTAGAGACAGTTAGTCAATAAACAACAATTGGCTAGAAAAGCAGTCGATTGCTCGATCGACTGGGAGAGTCAAAGGCTCGACTCAATGTTTGATGAGGCCATGGTTGGAACAACTACAAAAGCCGACTAAACTATGGGACATTACATATTTTGTGGAGACGGTTAGAACCAGTAACCCCTATTTGTGGACCAGATCTTCCTCACCTCAAGGGAGTTTGTTAGATATAGATATTATAAAAGAATGACCCTATAGGTTGTATTGAGACGTATTTGTGTGTATCAAGTATGCATTGTGATGTTCTAATCATAATTCACTGTGCTTAAGTGCTATAGCATTGTCTTTAGACACCGCCTCTCTTCTTGGAAAATAGTTTCCTTCTACTATTTTCTTTTTTGTTCTATAGTTCAAGGTGAAAAGGTTTCCCAACATGGTATCATAGCTATTATTTTTGACCTAACATGTTGAATACAAATTGTGTTGAGTCAGATCCAAAGATGATTGAATCCGGGATGAATATTTGTCAATTGATACCACTTCTACAGATCAGATTTGTTTAGTTAGGAGGATGAATTCCATGATAGAACTTGTTGTTCTAAATGAACACAATTATGTAATATGGGTGCCATATATGGAGACTTTGTTGAAAATCAAGGGACTGTGGAAATACATGAAGGTTTCTATTGCACATATGACAGATGTCGATGCTAAGTTTATCATCAATGGAAAGAAGGATGAGGCTCTTGGGGTCATCATGACCTACATTTCGATGGAGATTCACTTTCATACAAGCGGGATCAACTGTCCTCATGCCATATGGAATAAGTTGAAGTCATTGTTCAACAAGTTTAATGAAAATCAAGTTATGCAGATAGAGTTGATCTCTATGGAACCTCTTTCCTTTGACTCAGGATTGAGGACAATTTGGCTCGCATCAAGGAGCTACAGTTGAAATTGGGGGAATGTGACAAGGATTTTATGAAGAAGGATGGACAACTCATTGAACTAAACCTGATAAATTTGAATACACCTTATGATGTATTCTAGTCCTCCTTTCACATAGTTGGATGTATTTCAATAAAGACAATAAGTATTCCACCTTTGATGCCTTCTTTGATTTGTTGTTTAAAGACCAATAAAAGTTTCTTGAAGAAGGGAAGCTTGGTAACAAACAATAGAATCACTTGCTCAAAAGCAAGATCGAGCCAAACCTTAAATATCATGGTCAATCATATCATTGACCAGAATGTTTCGAACAACCTACTAAAGAAAATATTGGAGAGTCATCATCGACCACAAAGGATCGAAACAAGAAGGATTGTCGATATTGTTGCAAAGTGGGGCATGTCTAGAAAACCTACTGGAAGAATATGAAGGAGGGAAGGTCAAGAAACTTGAGGAAAGTGCATTGACTAGTCAGCCAATCAAATGACCTACAGAAAGAGTCACATTCTCTATTGGCACTTCCTATGCATTAAATGCCCGTACCACTAAGACATAATGGATAATTGATTCTGGTTGTACTCATCATATGGCTAAGCATGCATCTCCTTTCTCTTCCTTAAGTAGAGATCCATAATAGAAGATTTAATTTTTTGATGACTACTATTCTCATTGTTGCTAGAAGAGGCGATGTTGAACTCCAACATGGTCAAATATCCAATGTCTATCATGTGCTTAGCTTGGGTGCAAATTTGTCATCAGTTGCCCAACTTACATAGATTAAGAAGACTATTGAGTTTTGGTCATATCACATTATCATAAAGAATCTAAGGCTTTGTGGGGAAATTGTTTCTTTAGGATATTTAGATCCTAAATACGTACTATAAAATTTATGTGATTCTCCCATGAATGTTTCCTAGACAATTGGAATGACTGCACTCATTGCTCATACCGAGTACATAAGTCATATTTGGCACGAATGACTTGGACATATGAACTTTCAAAGTGTGAAGATAATGGTTAGTCATAATATGGTTACTGGTATTTCAAATATTGTTACACCTGATGGAGTTTGTAAAGGATGTGTGCTTGGAAAGCATCATCAGGAACCCTTTGATTTAGGGAAAGCGTGGCATGCACATAACCGATTGGAACTTGTTCATTGTGATCTCTGTTCCATGAGAAACCATTCATTAGTAGATGCAAACTATATTTTAACCTTTAATGATTATTTATCTAGATTTACATGGGCATATTTGTTGAAGAATAAGAGTCATGTATTTGAAAGATTCAAGGAATTTAGGGCATTGGCTGAAAAGTAGTGTGGATGACCCATCAAATGTTTGAGATCAGATAGTGGTGGTGATTATGTGAGTCAACATTTTGAGGTGTATCATACAAAATGGTATTTATTAGCATATGTTTTTCCGTCACACCCCTCAATAGAATGGCGTTGTAGAGAGGAAGAATATGAATTTGGTGGAAATGGATCGGTGCTTACTGTAGACTAAAGACCTTTCGACTAGATTTTGGGAAAAAGTTATCTACTATTCAACCTATTTCCCAAACCTTGTTTTGGATAGATAAGTCACTGATATGACTCCATTCGAGAAGTGCAATGGAAGTAAACCCTATGTTAGACACCTTAGAACCTTTGTATTTTTTTCTTGGTTCATATCAGTGATAACAACAAGGATAAATTGGATGCAAAGAGCCATGCTTACATCATGATGGGCTATTCTGATTAATCAAAATCTTATTGTCTGTTTGACCCTGTCAAACAACAAATAATCTTGAGTAGGAATGTGATCTTTGATGAGAATATTTTATGCAATAAAATGTTGAATTACTCCTCTGGTCAATTGAACTGTGATCAGCTTGATATTCTTGAAGAATCTAGATCTACTACACCCTTCTACAGAGTTTTGACTGAACTAACAATTCTACTCTTAAGTTGACTAGTAGTCAGTCTACTGTGAATTGAGACATCGATACAAAGGCTCCTTTGAATGACAATCATCACTAACTTGTTTACCTCAGTAGGTAGTTAAAACTACTGAAGATACTGGATTGGATAATGGAGGTGCTAGTATTGGTTGACAGATCTGCAAATAGAAACAAGATGGTAGTGTTGCACTGATGGAACATGTTCTTGAAACATTTATTCCTAATATTTATTCTGATGCTCAAGGTGTTCTAGAATGGGAAAATGCTATGACTGCTGAAATTGATTTTCTAAAGAAGAATTAAACTTGGGAACTTGTTCCTCGATCACAAGGAAATAATGTTGTGAAGTGTCAATGGGTCTATAAGACCAAGTTTATTTTCGATGGTGTTGTTGAATGCCATAAGATTCATTTGGTAGCTAAGGAATTCTCTCAATAAGAACGAATTGAGTATAGTGAAACCTTTTCCCCTGTTTCAAAGATGAAATCTGATCGATTAATTCTCTCCCTTGTTGCTTGTTTTGGATGGGAACTTCATTGAATGGAAGTTAAAAGTGCATTTATTCATGGAGACTTGTTTGAAGAAATCTATATGGAAAACTACTTGTTTTGTGATAGGTTTTAGTCTTTTTTGTCAACTTAAGAATTCATTATATGGTTTGAAACAAGAACCTCATTCTTGGTATGAGAAAAATGATAGCTTCTTTGTCGATCTTGGCTTCAGATGTTGTGAATTTGGTCACATTATTTATGTATTACATGTTCATGGTGATACCTTGATTATAGAATTTTATGTTGATGATTTATTCATAAATAGAAATAATGTCAATTTGATTTTGGGTTTGAAGAAACAACTTGCAGATAAATTTCAAATGAATGATCATGGTCTATTGCATTTTCTTTTGGGCATTCAAATTTTGCAAATGGATGATGGTATCTTTCATTCTCAACCTAAATATGCTTTGAATCTTTTGGAATGATTAAATATGGAAGATTGTAAGTCTTGTGCTACACCTTATCAGTCTGGAGTGAAGTTGTCAAAATATTGTGACTCTCCATGAGTCGATACCACTCTATATTGACACTTGGTTAAGAGCTTGATTTACTTAATGCACAATCAACTAGATCTCTACTTTGTTATTAGTGTGGTATCCTGATTCATGCAGACTCCTCGAGAAATCCATTGGAAATATGCAAAGAGAATAGTTAACTATACAAAAGGAATTTATCAGTATGGTATTAAGTATTGTACCAGTACAAAAACATTGGTTAGGTTTATTGATTTCAACTAGGGAGGTGTCATTGATGAACGTAAGTCCATTTCTTGCTATGTGTTTTGATTGAGTTCTAGAATTTTGGTCTGGTCATGTAAGAAACAAAAGGTAGTCTCTATTTTGACTATAGAAGCAAAGTATTGTGGCGCTGTCAATGCAAGTAAAGAGAAAGTTTGGATTCATAAGATTCCAGAAGAGCTTTGGTTTCTAGTTAAGAACTCGACCATTATTCACTGTGATAATTAGAGTAAAATGCATTTTGTTGATAATACTGTTGCTCATAACAATATGAAGCATGTTGAACTTAATGTGTGTTATTTAAGAAAATTGGTATAGGACAATGTTGTCTCACTTATTTATTGCAAGACATATGATTAGATCACTGATAATTTTACAAAGCAATTACCATAAGCTAAGTTGGTGAAAATTTGGGCTATGGTCAAGCTTCAAGAAGCTCCAATTGTGGTGGGATGTCCAGAGAATGTAATTACATCTCCTGAATCTCTAGAATGTTGTGCTAATGAGGGGTTGTTGGAAGCTACAATTTTGAAGGTTCACCACACTCCTAGATCTTATGGAGACAACCAATCGATATACAACAATTGATTAGCAAAGCATTCAACTAGTGGATTGACTAGGAGAGTCAAAGGCTCAACTCAATGGTTGATGAGGCCGCCATGATCAAGTCGACTATGACAACTAACTAAAGTATGGGATGTCATATATTTTATGGAAATGGTTATAATCAATGACCCCTATTTGTGGACCATATTTCCTCACTTAACGAGTGTTTATTACATTTGGAGACTATAAAAGAATGAACCTATGGGTTGTGTTAAGATTTCTTTGCATGTATCAAGTATGCATTGCGATGCTCTAATCATAATGCATTGTTCTTAAGTGTTATAATAGTGTCTTTATACACCACCTCTCTTTTTGGAATACTATTCCCTTTTTCTATTTTATTTTATGTTCTATAGTTCAAGGTGAGAAGGTTCCCCAACATAGAGACCCTTAGTTAGCCATGCACACACTCTCCGAGGTGATTTAAACTGACCCATGAATTCCTAAACACTATAAGTTCTAACTGAATGAGGCACATGCAATCGAGTGCATCCACATGCAATTGAGTGAATGCACAGGAGTACAGAGAAAATCCCTAAAAAAACTCAAGGAGGGTGTTACCATCTCATAACCTAAAACAATGTGCATGGAGTCCCTAAACAGTGGATTAAACTCCCTTGATTCACTCCACAACTATAACATGTAAACAATGTCATACCCTAAAATCAAGAAGAATAAATCGAATTGAAATAATTCACCTCCATATTCCAAAATAGACTTTAGGAGTTCTAACAATAGTATGTTAGGCCCTTAGGAGCTTGGAAGAAGCTCTTGGGTGACTCGAGAGGCCAAATTGAATAGGATTTGTCCTATTAGACTTATGAAGTCATAGCCTAAGTCCATAAAAAGGAAAATGAAATTATAGAGAGGGTTATTATGCTCTAATACCTGCCCATAAGCTGAATTGGGTCAAATAAATGCAAAAAGACTGGGTCTTGACAATTTGCAGCCATGTTAGGTACCCATGTACACAATATTCTCTAAAACTGAGTAAGAGGGAAAAACCACATGGAAACCCCCCTAACCCCATTAAAGAAAATGTAAATGAGATTGCTAAAGAGCCTACTCAGAAGGAGCCTTCAATTTCAAGGAAATTTGTAGCTTGGTGAAATACTTATTGATGAAGGGCTTTGCGAAGATCCCTGCAAATGTTTGTGAAACCCTCCTTCTCTTGAAGTGTATGTGATCCCATTCAGAAGATCCAAGAACTTTGAAATTCTTGAATGTTGTTTCTTTACCACTTGTTGCCTCAAATGGAGGAAACCCCTTGAAGCTTTTGTGTGGAACTTGGTGAATTGATGGAGCAAAAGTTGTAGATCTAGAGTGTGAAGAGACAATCTGGAGGTATTATTTGTTAAGTTTATAGATGAGCATATAATGAGAAACTCAATTAACAATCATAGCAATATCACATTAGACACATAATTACCCTAAAAACCCCATGAGGGAAAAAACCAACCAATGAAGATCTTCATTATCCTTGGCAAAAACCGGCTAGCTCAGCTCACTTGCTCACCTCCAGGCCACATTACAATGGAGTATGTCAAGCCCTTTAAAAGCTTCATTAAATGCAATACCTTGGTCCAATACCATGGGCTACCAAATACCATGAGACCAAAACCATGTGTTGAGACCTAAACCATTTGACTCATTCCTGAGTCAAAGTTAACCATAACAATCCCCCCTTTAAACATGACTTGGAGTAAATAACCAACAGCCCTCAAACTTTTAACCAAGGAATCTCTGCATGCCCCCTTATCATCTAGGTCTATATGACTTTACCGACTTCACCACCATCATCTGTTGCTATTGCTCTTCCCTTTTGATGCTCGTCTTCTTTCCATGGACCATTATTTGTCACAAAATTAATCCATACACATGTTATCATGTCATTGCCATACTCCCAGCCATGGTGCTTAATGCACCAATCAACCTATGCCCTCAGCCGCTGCAAATGTGCGCCAAATGTGCGCACTCTTGGCGGAGACCCTGAATGAGAACGAAATAGTATTATTGGCCTTGGCATAGGTCTCCACAACAACAACGAATTTTTGCATTCAATCATAAAATCTCGTCCAATCTGTTCATGCACCAAATGAACTAAAACCAGTGTGATCACCACGAGATTCCCTTTTACAACAGCAATTTATACACAGGTAATGGGCTATGAATTTAACAAGCAGTGAAAATATAGTACAATGGCTCCCTATCTTTTGCACATTAATTTCTAGCTTCAATCTCCAAACTTGCAATATCTCAATCTGTTAACAATAATCACCTCTTTGCACAGATCTTTGGAGGCAATCGCACCTTTAAACATCATTCACACAAAGCCATACAGATCACTTATTCCCGTGGGTACATTTTCCTTCCAGAGTGATGAATATCCTTGTCCATCAGCTTCTCCTCACGCGGACTGAGTCATATGATTCTCCATGCAGTACAGTTCTCCACGCAGTCTCGACTGGACTACTCTTCAATACTACCCAGATTGAACGCCTTGGCTCCAAATTTAACCACTGCGAGCTCCTCCTCACAGACAAAGTTGTAAACCCTCGTTGTAATCGGTCTACATTCCACCAACACACATCAAATCTAACCGCCTCCGCCTTTTCCTCGGCCTGGGCCCTTGCATCCACGACCGTAACTCCAGCTTCTCTCGCCTCATCCATCGCCTTCCTAGAGCCACGAATTGTTTTGATCCTGGTGCGTGTATCCTTGCACGTCCCTGGATCTCATGCGATGGTTTCTTCTCAGCAACGGGCTCCTTCTCCACTGTGGGTGCTGACAAACACACGCTAAAAACAAATTCCAACCCTCTACATACTCTTCCTTAAGGCGTGGATTGGACAAACCTTTGTCCTTCATTGCCTCCCTTAGTACTGTGGCTTGGCTTTGCTCCTCCACGGTGAAAAATCCTTACTTGTCGAAGTTTTTAAGTAGCTAGGGTGACTGCTTTTACATGGGAAGCTTTCTCTTACAAGCTAGCTTCTGCTCACGCAAAGAATGATTTGTTTCGTCCCAACAACCTAGCAAAGAATGATTTGTTTCGTCCCAACAACCGACGACTACATTCATGTGGCTAGGGTTTCTCTTATTCAACATGGATGTTTTCCCTATAGACAACTCCTACTAGAGCTCTGATACCAATTGTTAAGTTTATATATGAGCATATAATGAGAAACTCAATTAACAATCATAGCAATATCACATTAGACACGTAATTACCCTAAAAACTCTATGAGAGAAAAAACCAACCAATGAAGATCTTCATTATGCTTGGCCAACATTGGCCAACTGAGCTCACTTGCTCACCTCTAGGCCACATTACAATGGAGTATGCCAAGTCTTTTAAAGGCTTCATTACATGCAATACCTTGGGCCAATACCATGGGCTACCAAATACCATGGGCCCAAAACCATGTGTTGAGACCTAAACCATTTGATTCATTCGTGAGTCAAAGTTAACACTAAAATTATTTAATGAGAACCTTATTTGGGAAAAGTTATCTTGTATATCATGAGTATCAACAAAAATTACATAGGTCTTATTGATTGAGAACCTAATTTGGGACAAGTTCACCAATGGATAGTAGAACATTGTTTATCACCTCTTCTTTTGGGCATGTAAAATGGTCTTCCTCAACTGAACAATGGATTATGGATGTGCATATGTCCTTTGTAGTCCATATGTTTTGAAGTTTATGGGGCCTCTTTGATCATCTCAATGGATGTGAATATGTCCTCGTAGGGAATATGTTGTGAAGCTTCTAGGGCCTCCTTCAACCTTCAATAAGACTAGATCCATGTAAAACTAGTATACCAACTATTTATCACCCCTACAACTATAGTACCATGTAGAATTTGAGCATGTAGTTCTAGATACTAAGCAACATAGCAATACTATGAAAGAGATCAACAATCTAAAAAATTAATGCAATAAATGTGCTAAGCATTAATCATTACACAAAATAGAGAAGTCAATAACAAGAGAGAATGTTGTATTACATCGAGATTCCATGAATGAAGTGAAGGGAAATAAATAGGCAAGGCAATTCAAATATGCTAGGATGAAATTTGAATTGTTCATACAATCAGGGATAATTTTAAGGACCCATACTTATTTAAAAGTGTATAAACCTTGACGAATCTTACCAATTCTTAAAATGTCAACTTTAAATTATTTGGCGATATTTTTCTAAAATTATTTCAATTTCTAAGGATTTTATATGGCGAAATGGGACTTCATAAAATGCAAATTGACGAATCTTTTATTGGAAAAAAAATGGAAAAATAGCCCATGGACTAAATTTCACCCCTAAAATTATCCTTGCATACAATGCATGATGTGTTAGTGAGGCTTAACTAGATCTAGAGACCCTTAGTTATCATTAAACTCTTCAAGATAAGATAAACAGACTCATGACTTCCTAAACACTAATTATTACTAAATGAGGCACATTGCAATTGAGTGAATGCACACTTTAACCATTTTCAACTTCACGATATAGACTCAAACCTAGTATCAGAAATTCATAACATAAAATGTCAAACTTTATGCAATGAATAAAGGGTTGGTGCAAGGTAATGATACCCAATTATGACACGTTAGTTGCAATGACTTTCTGGAAAAACAGAAATATTATCACTAAAATGAATTATTAGGGGTAACCTACAAAACTTTTTCGAATTAGGTGTAAAAAGATGAAACGTAGAAAAACGGATGACCTTTCGTAATATATAACTTTTATTTATGGAAACATTGTATAACCACCCAAAAATGTCATTATTCGAAGATTGGTATGTTATTTTTTTTCTAAAACATAATGCACATGTTTTTGTTGAGCCACCTGTTTGCTATGTAAATTTTCAATTTATGAGAAAAGAAATATGTAGAGGCGTAGGCAACAGAAACATATTGTGCGGGGATATTTTTCCAAAATTTTAAAAGTCAATTTTTTTTTTTTTTAAATTACCGAAGTCAGTGAATTCCTAAAACGACATTGTCAAGTCTTGAGCCACATATCATGGTCTAAAAATAATCAAAATGAATTTTTTTGTTTGTTTAGGTTGTAGGTATTTTCATGCTCTTGTGCGGGTTCTTTTCTGTTTTCGAAATAGGTAATCCAATCAAAAGTTATAGGCCAAATAAACGACCTATGTTTTTTACGAATTTGACATGAGTGCAGTTTAAAATGAATTAAAAATAGAGAACAACAACATATCTATTAAAACATTATATATTTAGAATCTGCACACAGAGATCGACAAGTGTGTGCAATTTCATCTGTAGTGCACTCGTGGAGCTTATGCAGAACTAGCTGTGAAAAACAGGAAGTTGCAGCGTTTGATGTGTTCTGCCATAAATCATAGATAAATCAGATCGAGCTTAAAGGTGCAATCCGAAGCTAATTCCAATCCTGCAAGGGCACCAAAAACAATTTGAATTCGTACACGCGTGCACGCAAAGAGGTGCGCACGTGTAAGTACGTGTACGCGTCCATGGAAGCGCGCATGCGTGGTTAAGAGCGCGCACGCGTAGGTGCGCGTACGCAGTCATTTAATTTCCTTTGTCACGGGGATACATAAAGTTGATAAAGGAATGATGATGAAGAAGATGACGATGATGGAGATGTTGATGAGGAAGGGGGGGATGACAATGATGATTAAGATGTTGATGAGGAAGGGGGAGATGAAAATGATGATGAAGATGTTGATGATGATGTTGATGATGATGAGATGATGGTGACAATGGTGATGAAGATGAAGATGATGATGATGATGAGATGATGGTGACAATGGTGATAAAGATGATGATAAAGATGATGGTGGTGATGATGGTGATGATGATCATGATCATGATGGTGATGAAGATGATGATGATAATGATCATCATCATCATCACCATTATAATGATCATTATCATCTTCATCATTACCATTGATGTTGATGATGATGAAGATGATGATGATGATGTTGATGATAAGTACAATAACCATCAACATCATTGTTACACAAAAATCTTCCACCCTGTGAGCATCAGCATTCTTTGGCTTGTAGGATCCCATTTCAGTGACTCAGATCCATTTTCATCGTTCAGTGATACCAGTCTATCCTATTTTTGTTCCTACCCCGCATGTTGAAACACTATAGCATGCGTACCCACGAGTTGCATCCCTATAGCCCACGGGTATCAAGTAAAATGGTAAAAGCCACTATTTTATTACTTTTTAACTCCCAAAAAGCGGTCATTGGGTGACCTTTGGCTCTCCATCTGCCCAAGTAACATCTCGATGAGTCCTTTCACCTACCTTTGAGAGGACTATATATTGAGCACATATGGCTTATGGACGGGAGGAAGAAGAGAATAGTAAAGACATTCTAGTGGATTTTTGCCCTATCTTGAGTCTACACTCATTGATCCTTGTAGTTGTGAACCAGTTATGTTCACCTTCCAAACTCCTTTCTAGTTTGAGTTTGCCATTCATGGAGGATTGAAGTGGTGGGAGGCACAAGTGGATTGATCTAGATCTTGGTTTAGATTGGTTGCCAGCAAGAGGTCGTATCACTTTGTACTTCTTCTTGTTCATGAATAGAAATACTCATATTCTCGTCCATTCATAGTGTAAATTTCATTTATTATACATTGGGTTGCATTTGCTTATGATATTATGGACCATTGTTATTGATGATGTTAATGTTATTTATATATCACATTGTACTTGTTAGATATTTGTTGTCAAGACTAATTTGCAGATTACAAGTGCTTGGACATGCACGGATTGAAAGCTCCAATGGGGATCTACATCAAACGTTGGATCGAGGTTGGTTACATTTCTCCATTGTTTTAACATTGTCATTTATAATAGCATTGTTTTGAGAATTGAGTAGATTTCTGGTAGTCATCTGTCTGTTGTGGTATTCCCAAGCCATAGTGAGTTTTCTCCAATATATAAATGGCGACTCCGCTGGGGAAAACATCCATGTTTGGGAAATTTTTTGAGCATTAGTCCATATTTAGAGTTGCTGTTTATCGAAGCTCTGTGTCACTAATTGGCCGTTAAGATACACTGTAGAAAACTTGCTTTTTCTGAGCCTCCGGACTCTCTGTTTGACCATTTGCTATTCCTCACCCGCAGGCTGGATGAGTTCTGCCCGCGTCTACCCACCTCTGTTTACTCTACTGCTCGCGGGGTACCTACAGGTATTCCTTCGACCAGTAGCATGTAACTCCGGCTTTTGTTGGTTTATGGCTATTGGTTGTTGCTGGGTGAATTTGGTTGATCCTTGAGTTTTTGTTGGCCTCTTTCTTGACTGTTTCATGCCTTGGTTGTGACCAGATCTCTTCGTTTATCTTGGTTGAGACTTCTTGTTCTTTTACCAATCTTTGGTTTTAACCTCTTGGTTTTTCTTGTTGAGCTCATTCCTTTGGCTGAGTCTTGTTGTTTAGGATCTGCTGGGTTGTCTTAGTGATCTTCTCGGCACTTCAGTGACTGAATAGTAGGATTTTGCTTGCATTTTTTCGTTCCATATATATTGAAAAAATACAAAAATATTCATTAGTTTTTTGCATTTTTCTTTCTGTTTACAAGAGAAAATACAAAAATATTTTATTTCCATGTACTGCATTTTGCATTGAGTGCTTGTTGCCTTCATTTTAGGTTCTGCTTGTGCATTGAAAAGATAAAAGTTTGCATATTTATTTCGGAATTATTGGTTGATTTTGCATATTAGTGACATTGTTTTATTGGATAGTTGAGTCTAGGATTGGGCGATGGTGCATATTATTGAGTCTACACATCACTAGTTTCATGACCATATCCCTTGAGTAATCACAACCACTAAAATTAATGCTTAATCATAAAATTGATTAGACTTATTTTATTTATAGGGTACACCAACTAGCATAGGTTTAGAGTCTTGGAATAGATCGTTGTGAGTTAACAATCCAAGACTACTGAAGGAAACATTAGGTGTCTGACCAGGGAGTGGAGGAATCCATGGTATAGATCAGTGTTCTCAGGAAAGCTCTACTCAAACCAGAGTTAAGCATGAGGTCACAGGAGGTTGGTTGAGGAGATATCCCTCTGATACCGGCTGAATGTGGGAGATATATCCAGGATTTGTTCGTATCTGGGGGTACCGGAGGTTCGTCCTCTTGTGCTTCGGGCTTAGCTACCCTTCCCATATGACAGGTCCCACCTGTGACTGTTCCCCTGAGCATTGGTTATATTGCGGTAGACATAGTTGCCTTACCTAGGTACCGCACAGGGTACTTGTAGTGGTTATGCTGTTTGTGTTCTGAGTCAGATAGAGATTGGACAACACAGTTGTGTTCATGCGGTGGACTTGACCCTGTCGACATAGTGAAGCCTGGGTGTCTCTATAACTGATTTTGTTACCTCCGGCTATAGTTTGGGAGTCTCAAGCCTCTCCTAGGAGACACATACCGGCTCTAGTGTTTGGAGCTCATTTAGCGACTCTGTTTGTCTGCTCTTGGCTGTAGATTCTATAGGTGTGTACTTTTGATTTACTGTTTTTTGATCGATAGTTTCCTTTAGGAGACGCTGTGTCTCTCTCCGGAGAGAACGTGGCGCAGAGCCCTACACTCTGCTGGTCTCGTTGTTTGGTTGGTTTAAAGCTAGCTTTGGTTACACGACACATTACTAGAGGATGCCAGATGGCTCCTTCTGAGTCTTCAGATTCTTACACAACTTACGTTGAGGATTACATGGCTACACATCCCGATATTGAGAAAGACCTTTCTACTCTTTCGGGTAGAGTTGAACACATTTCCGATCCCCAGACTCCTCGTGAGGATTGGGGAGGTGATCCACCTGCGACTCAACCTGGTTCTATTTGGACTAATCCACTTGACCGAGATCCGTTTGATCCTTCAAATATGGATAATTATCTTTACGGGATGCCCGACTTACCCGAGGAGGAAGAACAGGACGAGCCTTTCGTTCCTTTGTTTCCATGCGATTCTAGATATGGGAGGCCTAAGACTCATGATGATTCCGGCCCTATGGTCAACCCCACTGCACTCTCTTTTGGTATGCCTAGTCACAGTACTGTCGAACCTTCCATTATGGTTGGTACTCATGCTAGCACTAGTCAAAGTGTTAGCCATACTATACCCACTAGGGGCACTACCCTAGCTGGGGACACTACGTTGTCCACCCACTCACATAGTATGGGGACTAGTCTGATTCCTAACCATGCTAATGTTGGAACGCGACCACCTTCTAGGAATACTCAACCTAGTCGGAATGCTGTCCGAAACACATCTCGCCATCCACCACCTAGTACACATGTTGCTACTCGTCAACCTAGGACCACTTTTGCACATGATACCGTTCCTCCCAACCATGGGGGTGGACACTTACCACATACTTTTGCGTCCACTACCATTGCTAGTAATAGTAATGTAGGGGGTGGGAATATTTCCTATCCACATGGACATCACACCACCAACCTTGCTACTGGTCACACCCATATTGGACCTGGGAATACTTCTCATGCTTATGGTCATCACACGACTGCTCAAGCTAATCCTAATATTGGGGGTGGGAACATACCATACCATTACGGTCAATACAACACGGTTCCCACTATGAATAGTACATACATGCCCCATACCCATGGTGGCAACCCTTACTACAACACAGTCGGTGCTGGCCACTAGTATCACCCACCACCCCAATATGGTGCTCAAAACGCACATATACCTGCTTACTCTCAAATGGGTCAAGCAGGGGGAGGTTATCCATCTTATGGCCATGGACAAGCTTATGGGCCATCAGGTCCTCAGTATCATCATTTTAATCCTCATGGTCAAGCTTTTGGTCCATCGTGTAACATAGTTCCATTCAATCAACTTTTTATGGGAGCTTATAATCAAGCTTTCCAGCTGCAGCTCCTGTTCCTTGCACGCTCGAATCTCCCAGAGCTTTCGAAGCTCAAGAATGATCTGGTGTGTCACGACCCTACTTGGCGCTCTGTCCCTACCAAGCTCCCTTCGGACATTCCAAAGTTTGAGGAAAAAGGTGGTGAGGACCAGGGAGATCATGTCATGACATTTCACCTTTGGTGTTCCTCCAACTCTTTGAATCATGATTCCATTCAATTACGACTATTTCAATGCACCCTCACGGGGGCAGCCGCGAAGTGGTATGTGGAGTTTCCCGGAAACACCTATAGGGGTTTCAATGAGATTGCTTTGGTTTTCTTAGACCATTTCCAGCTACCAGTTCGTTACGATACTGGTACTAAGTTGTTGTCCACCTTCCGTCAGAATAAGGCCACACATATTTCTGACCACGTTCAAGAGTGGCATCGGCGGAAGAGATTAGTGAAAGCCAACATTCCTCCAGAGTTCCTGTTGGAATGGTTCCTCAAGTCTTTACTTCCATATATTGCTAAGGATGTTTCGATGTTTGGCATTATGACTGAGGAGCAAGCTATCTTGAAAGTCCAGCAGTTAGATCTTCTTTATTCTCAGTCTGGCATTTTGTATGGCATTATTCCTGACGCACCGAGAATAAGACATGAGCCCACGTCAGTTCCTGGACCACATGCCGATGGCATCTTGGGGTCCGCATGCACTCGCCCTGTAGCCCTTGATAGCTAATCAAATGCAAAATTTGTCACTAAACTAGTCTGCAGCCGGACAGGTTCACACCTTGTCCACTTCCACTCCGTCATCTGATGTACACAATCTGCAATCAACGAAACCGTTGGGTAACCAGCAACTTGGTGGTAAGAAAAAGGGGAGAAATAATCGTAGGGGTGGAAACAATGGAAGTAACAATAATAGCAATCTTAATACTCCTCGTAAAGAGAATGCCAACCCTCCTCGGGAAGGTGGTAATGCTGGCGAGGATCGTAAACCTAAGCATAAGGTGAAATTCCCTTGCAAGCTTTGTGGGGAGGATCATCTTACTCACTTATGCCCTCGTATTGAAGAAGCATCGAAGCATTTGGCACAGAGCCCAGCTGTGTTGAAGGATCCCCTACCTCATCATCAAAACATGGCTTTGCATGCTCCCACCACTGGTTATGGTACTAATGAAACGACAATGTCTTCTTCCAATACTAGTGGTTACGGATGCGTGAATATGGTTCAGTCGGAGGTTTATGTTGCTACTCGTCAACGTGATTATGGTGCACCACAACCGAATTTGGGGAATGAGCCTCCCCCTCCTCCTAATAATTCCTTGCATATCGAGAAGTCTTCTATTATGCCACGGATACCGAAAGGTGTTCTCAAGCGCTCTACGCATAATCCTAATGCTCGAGCCGCCCAAAACTACTCCATCGTAGAAGATTTGGGCCAAACTCCGTGTGCCATGTCAGCTCTTGAAGTTTTGCAAGCCTGTCCTTCTCAGAAGCATGCCCTTTTGAGTGTGTTAGGAGTTCAGGATGGGGGAAGTCCTAGTGTTATCAAGTTCGATACTACTGAAGTCCAACCTCCCTTTCCTTACCACGTGGATTTTCAAATCCAGGTGGTTTGCCTTAAGAGCTTCGTCGAACGTACTATGGTTGATGAAGGTGCTTCTGCGTTAGTAATGTAGTTGAATTGTTGGAAAGCTCTTGGCTCTCCTCCCCTTCTCGCGTCTATAACTACACTCACTGCATTCGACGGTAGATCTTTTACGCTGCATGGAATTATCCCTTCCCTTGTTGTCTCCTTGGGAGGTAAGTCCGTGCCTATTGAAGTCGAAGTGGTTGATGCACCCATCGACTACAACCTTTTACTGGGTCGGAACTGGATGTACGCTATGAAGGCTGTCGCGTCTACTGTATTTCGAGTTATTTGCTTTCCCCATGAAGGCAAGATTGTGATGATCGATCAGCTGGATTATGTTGGCACTCCTTCCACAGCATCTACGAGATCAGTAGTCTCGCAAGTTTCTGATTCTTAGTCAGCAACTAGGAACATAGGTGTTGGAATGTACCCCTCGTTGATGGGAACTTTTAACCATTCTGCACCTGTGAATTTTATTGGAATCATTTCCGACAGTGCACCTCCTCCTTCGAATAGTATGCCATTCTAGACTTCCTATTGTGGTGATCCATGGATTTTTCCATCCGCGGATTCTATGTCTGGAGACATTGCGCACATCGGGATGTCTATGCCTTTATCTGTAGCAGAGCTCACTTATGATCACATCCAACAAACCACTGCAGATCCAGATCTCTCTTCTTCCCAGACAGTTGAAGAAGATCCCGTTACGCTGCCAGTTTTGGCAGCCAACCTATCTTGTTCACATGATTGCCTCGATGGTATCCTACCTTCAGATGGAGTTCTTTTTGAGGCCATGGGTGGTGATGACAAGCCGTGGGGGGATCTTTATCATAGATCTCATTCCCCTCCTCCCCTTGATCTGATTGAACAAGATGGGCCTATAATACAACCTGTCATCCATTTCAATTTGGATCCATTCACCGTCTCGTCCAGCCCTGATTTGACGTTTGACTCTAATGAGTCTTTGAGCTCTCCTATAGATCCACAAATCGGTGATCCTGATGAGTTCGATTCTACTTCTAGAATTTCCAACTCCTGTGATGATGAATTTTCCACTGCAGATTCCTTCACATCCTTCAGCTTTGCTCTTCATTTTGAAGATGATCATTTTGATCCCTCAGGTATTGGTACTATGGCACCTTCAGTGGTTAGCTCTACCTGCGTTATGTCTGAGGTTAACAATAGTGAAGTTGAAAATGTTTCTACCGCAGTGAATTGTATCGGATTTTTCTTTACGTACGTTTTAGAAATGATCTTGGTACTTATGTTTCTTGGAGACAGGATTCTTAGTTGGACTTATACTTGTTTACTGGTCCTTTTCGACATTTGCTTCGGCCATGGTAGGAATATTCAGAACCTTGCATATAGGTTTAGGCCTCCCCATTGTTATGATGCATTTGAACCTATTACTATACGAATTCGTAGACACCCCCCCCTGAGTGTCCTTATCTTGCTCATGTTCCTTGCATTATGCATAGCTTTGTCCCATGCGCTTGGAACTAGTCTCGCATATCCCTGACACTCATCTGCTCTCATTACGAGCATTCTTCCATATCTCTTTTGAGCTCGTTAAAAACAGTAAGGAGGTCACGAGTTTACTTTTTCGGGCTCGTTAAACCTTTATGGAAAATAATTTTATAAAGTCTTTTTTAAGCCCTTGTTAGAATTTTTCAAAATCAAACAAGATTGCCAAGTATACTTGTCATTTCAGACTCGTTAAAGGATTTGAAGCGACATTCACTTAGGTATAAGTTTACCCCTTTTCCGGACCTTTGTGGATTAATTACGAAAAAGATATACTCTAGTCATACGCGACTAGAAGAGTTATTCTCTCATTGTTTTACACTTTTTTGGGTGAGGAGACTAACTTTATGAAAAAGGACTTCTCAGTTATATCATGTTGTGATTGCATTGCATCATCCTGCTTGCCGCTTGAGCCTTGTGCCGGCTCCCGCTTCCTCAATTGTTAGCCTAGTTCCTAAGCACTTTCCCTATTGAGCCCTGTAGAGCTGATATATTTTCCCTTCACAATTTGTTGACCCTTTGACCCTGAGGGAACACACCCTCGAGTGTCCACATCCTGCACGCACTTCCTTGCATTGAGCATAGGTATGTTCCATTGCTTGGGACTAGTCTGCTAGCTATTTGACACTCGTTCCCTCACTTGTTGTACTATAAGCAATTTTATTCTTTTTCAAGCTTTTCCCAAATATGAAAAAGACAAAAAAATCAAATATTCCAAAAAGCCGGACGGGATTATGGTCACTATCTCTTGTTGGCAGCTGTTGTGTCACCTTTGAACAGAGCATTCATTCCACTCTGTGCATTATGAGTCGGGACTATAGTTGGGCCTTAGGAGCTGTACTTGTTTCTCAGTTTTCTCCACCGATTGGTTAAGCTTCCAGTCATTATGGAGCCCTCTGTAATGCCTCCTGCATTGCACAGTTTATGTCAAGTCTATGCTGCCTGAGTCTATCCATCTGCTCATGCTCTTGTTCAAAGGAAGTCCTGAAACCAGTGTCGGCCACTCCTCAGATATCTTGACTATTGCATGTCGGCCATCCTTATTGAGTCAATCCGTTTCACCTGAGATCTTCCAAATCTTTCAGCATTGTTGGTACCTCATGCTAGTTGATGGGGGATGCCTTAATGCCCTCCTTCCAGTGAGTCTCGTTCCGTCGACCTCAACTCATTCATTCCGAGACTTGAGGCTTATAGTTCGGTTGAGTACCTTGAGGCTTTCAGTCATTAGTGGTAGGTTCTCTCGCCATCGACAGTTTTGGGAATACATCAATGTCCCCTGATCAATGGATTCATCCTAGTGTTCGACTTTAACCCATTTATTCACACTCTGATGATTGTGCTCTGTTCCTTGATGCCCATTTTCATTATTGGTGGGTCATCTTGCGTCTGTTAACGGTATACATCAATGACCGGTAATCAGACGATGTCTCATCAGGTTCGACCCCAACTCCTTTATTCACTTGATGGGACTTGCACCGTCGAAGACTTGTGTAGAAGACCCCAGGCGATTGTGGAATTCAGTATGCTACATATGAATTTGACTTTACATCTGAGATATCACCTCTCAGATTTCAGCAGTTTGTACCTCCAGTTTGCACCAGTTGTCTTCTTTTCAGCAGAAGACCATATCTTACTATAGAGGGATCATAGCTATGATCACTTATGACATGTATCTACTTATGTACTACCTATTCATGGCCATTGTATCAGATTGTTGTACTATACCGACATGTATTCAGAGATACTATTGTATTATGACGAGTGATCCGTTCTTTTCACTCGTGTCTCCATCACTCCACTTCTGAGTTTTATAATGTATTTTGGCCATCGTACCACTTTCAGTCTCTGACCTCACACATTAGGGGGCATCTGTTACATAGAAATCTTCCACCCTGTGAGCATCAGCATTCTTTGGCCTGTAGGATCCATTTGAGTGACTCAGATCCATTTTCATCCTTCAGTGATACCAGTTTATCCTATTTTTGTTCCTACCCGCATGTTGCATCACTATAGCATGCGTACCCGCGAGTTGCATCCCTATAGCCTGTGGGTATCAAGTAAAATGGTAAAAACCACTATTTTATTACTTTTTTCTCCCAAAAAGCGATCATTGGGTGACCTTGGCTCTCCATCTTCCCAAGTAACGTCTCGATGAGTCCTTTCACCTACCTTTGAGAGGACTATATATTGAGCACATATGGCTTATGGACGGGAGGAAGAAGAGAATAGTAAAGGCACTCTAGTGGATTTTTGCCCTATCTTGAGTCTACACTCATTGATCCTTGTAGTTGTGAACCAGTTATGTTCACCTTCCATACTCCTTTCTGGTTTGAGTTTTCCATTGATGGAGGATTGAAGTGGTGGAGGCACAAGTGGATTGATCTAGATCTTGGTTCAGATTGGTTGCTAGCAAGAGGTTGTATCACTTTGTACTTCTTCTTGTTCATTAATAGAAATACTCATATTCTCGTCCATTCATGGTGTGAATGTCATTTATTATACATTGGGTTGCATTTGCTTATGATATTATGGACCATTGTTATTGATGATGTTAATGTTATTTATATATCACATGTACTTGTTAGATATTTGTTGTCAAGACTAATTTGCAGATTACAAGTGCTTGGACATGCATGAATTGAAAGCTCCAACGGGGATCTACATCAAACGTTGGATCGAGGTTGGTTACATTTCTCCATTGTTTTAACATTGTAATTTATAATAGCATTGTTTTGAGAATTGAGTATATTTCTGGTAGTCATCTGTCTGTTGTGGTATTCCCAAGCCATAGTGAGTTTTCTCCAATACAATCATCATTATCTTCATCATCGTACTCATATTCATAATCATCCACCACCACCACCATCATCATCATCATCATCTTTGTCATCACCCTCTTCCTCATCAGCAACATCTTCGTCATCATCATCATCATCATCATCATCATCATCATCATCATCATCATCATCACGATAGGAAGATGATGACGAAGATGTCAATGACGAAGATGATGACGAAGGTGGCAATGATGAGTATGATGAGGATCATGAAGATGACGATTATGATGACGAAGACAATGATGATAGTGACCATGATCATATGATGATGATGATGATGGTGAGGATGATGAAGATGGCGATGATGATGGCTAATGAAGATGATGATGACGAATATGATGATTTTGATGGTGATGATGATGATGATGATCATATTTGTCGTACTCGTATTCATCATCATCGTACTCGTATTCATCATCATCCACCACCACCACCACCACCACCACCATCATCATCATCATATCATCATCATCTTCATCATCCTCATCATCATCTGTGTCCTCACAATGATGATGATGATGATCATGATGAGGAAGTTGATGATGATGATCATGTTGTTGATGATGATGAAGATGATGATGATGTGCTGCATATTCCTCATCATCATCACCATCATCATCATCATCTCCAAATTAGTCATCATCATCATCGTACTCATATTCATCATCATCCACCATCATCCTCATCATCATCATCATCATCTTTGTCGACGACGACGATACGAAGATGTCAATGATGATGATGATGATGATATGAAGATGTCAATGATGATGATGATGATACGAAGATGATGATGAAGATGTCAATGATGATGATGATTATGAGGAAGATGGCCATGATGAGTATGATGACGAAGATGAAGATGACTAAATTATGATGACAAAGACATTGATGATCGTGACCACGATCAAATGACGACGATGATGATGATGAGGACGATGATGATGATGATGATGGTGATGATGATGAATAATGAAGAAGATGATGATGATGAATATGATGATTTTGATGATGATCATATTCGTCATCATCATCATCATCTCCATCATCGTACTCATATTCATCATCATCCACCATCATCATCATCATCACCATCACTATCATCATCGTCATCATCATCATCATCATCATCATCATCATCATCCTTGTTCTCACAATGATGATGATGATGGTGATGATGAAGTTGATGATCATGATCATGGTGTTGATGATGATGAAGATGATGATGAAGATGAAGATGATCATGATGATGAGGATGATGTGCTGCATATTCATCATCGTCTTCATCATCAAATCATCATCATCTCCATTAGTCATCATCACCATATTCATCGTTCATTGTCATCATCATCATCATCATCATCATCATCATCATCCCCGTCCCCACAATGATGATGATGATGAAGATGGTGATGATGATGACTAATGAAGATGAGTATGACGATGAATATGATGTTTTTGCTATTGATGATGATGATCATATTCGTCATCAACATTATCATCTTCATCATCGTACTCGTATTCATCATCATCATCATCATCATCATCATCATATCATCATCATCTTCATCATATTCCTCATCATCATCTGCGTTCTCACAATGATGATGATGATGATAATGACGAGGAAGTTGATGATGATGATCATGGTGTTGATGATGAGGATGATGATGATGATGACGATGATGATGATGGTGAAGATGATGAGGAATATGCATCACATCATCATATTCCTCATCATCGTACTCATATTCATAATCATCATCATCATCTTCATCGATGATGATGATACGAAGATGTCAATGATGATGATGATTATGATACGAAGATGTCAATGATGATGATGATGATACGAAAATGATGACGAAGATGTCAATGATGATGATGATTAGGAGGAAGATGGCGATGACGAGTATGATGACGAAGATGAAGATGACTAAAGACAGTGATGACGAAGACAGTGATGATCGTGACCATTATCATATGTTGACGATGGTGATGATGATGACTAGTGAAGACGATGATGACGAGTAGGATGATTTTTATGATGATCATATTGTTGATGCTGATGATCATGTTGTTGATGATGATGAAGATGATGATGATGTGCTGCATATTCATCATCATCATCATCATCATCATCTCGAAATTAGTCATCATCATCATCGTACTCATATTCATCATCATCCACCATCATGATCATGATCATAATCATCATCATCTTCGTCGACGATGATGATACGAATATGTCAATGATGATGATGATGATGACGAAGATGGCAATGATGATGATGATTAGGGGGAAGATGGCGATGACGAAGATGAAGATGACTAAAGACAGTGATGATGAAGACAATGATGATCGTGACCATGATCATATGATGACGATGGTGATGATGGTGATGATGATGACTAGTGAAGATGATGATTTTGATGATGATCATATTTGTCATCATCATCATCATCTTCTTCATCATCGTACTCATATTCATCATCATCCACCATGGTCATCATCATCACCATCATCACCATCATCATCCTCATTATCACCATCATCCTCATCATCATCCTCATCCTCACAATGATGATGATGAGGAGGAGGAGGAAGTTGATGATGACGATCATGGTGTTGATGATGATGAAGATGATGATGAAGATGATCATGATGATGAGAATGATGTGCTACATATTCATCATCATCTTCATCATCAACATCATCATCATCTTCATTAGTCATCATCACCATCTTCATCATCATTTTCATCATCATCATCATCATCATCATCCTCATCCCCACAATGATGATGATGATGAAGATGGTGATGATGATGACTAATGAAGATGAGTATGACGACGAATATGATGTTTTTGCTGTTGATGATGATGATCATATTCCTCATCAACATCATCATCTTCATCATCGTACTCGTATTCATCATCATCCATCATCATCATCATCATCATCATCATCATATCATCATCATCTTCATCATCCTCATCATCATCCGCGTCCCCACAATGATGATGATGATGACGATGACGAGGAAGTTGATGATGACGATCATGGTGTTGATGATGAGGAAGATGATGATGATGTGCTACATATTCCTCATCATCTTCACCATCATCATCATCGTCATCATCATCATCATCATCATCTCCAAATTAGTCATCATCATCATCGTACTCATATTCATCATCATCATCATCATCTTCGTCGATGATGTTGATACAAAGATGTGAATGATGATGATGATTATGATACGAAGATGTCAATGATGATGATGATGATATGAAGATGATGACGAAGATGTCAATGATGATGATGATTAGGAGGAAAATGGCGATGACGAGTATGATGACGAAGATGAAGATGACTAAAGATAGTGATGATCGTGACCATGATCATATGATGACGATGGTGATGATGGTGATGATGATGACTAGTGAATATGATGATGATGAGTATGATGATTTTGATGATGATCATGATCACGTTGTTGATGATTCATCATTGTACTCGTATTCATCATCGTCCATCATCATCATCATCATCAACAATATGATCATCATCAAAATCATCATATCATCATGCATCAAAATATTTTCATAATGATGATGATGAGTATGATGATTTTGATGATGATCATATTGTTGATGATGATGATGATCATGTTGTTGATGATGATGATCATGTTGTTGTTGATGATGAAGATGATGATGTGCTACATATTCCTCATCATCATCATCATCATCATCATCATCATCATCTCAAAATTAGTCATCATCATCATCGTACTCATATTCATCATCATCCACCACCATCATCATCATCATCATCATCATCTTCGTCGACGATGAGGATAGGAAGATGTCAATGATGATGATGATTATTATACGAAGATGTCAATGATGATGATGATGATGATATGAAGATGTCAATGATGATGATGATGATGATACAAAGATGATGATGAAGATGTCAATGATGATGATGATTAGGGGGAATATGGCGATGACGAAGATGAAGATGACTAAAGACAGTGATGACTAAGACAGTGATGATCGTGACCATGTTCATATGATGACGATGGTGATGATGGTGATGATGATGACTAGTGAATATGATGATGACGAATATGATGATTTTGCGGATGATCATATTCGTCATCATCATCATCATCTTCTTCATCATCGTACTCATATTCATCATCATCCACCATCTTTGTCATCATCACCATCATCACCATAACCATCATCACCATCATCATCATCCTCGTCCTCACAATGATGATGATGATGATGACTATGAAGATGGTGATGATGACCATGTTGTGGATGATGATGAAGATGATGATGAAGAAGATGATGATGAAGATGATGAGGATGATGAGGATGATGTGCTGCATATTCGTCATGATCATCATCATCAACATCATCATCATCATCATCATTATCATCATCATCATCATCATCATCATCATCATCATCATCATTAGTCACCATCACCGTCTTCATCATCATCATCATCATCCACCTAGAAGCATTATTCTTGATGTAATACATATGTTTATAATTCAAAATTAAATTAATGTTTTGAAATTAAAATACATATTTGTAAATATACCCCTAAACCCCTAAACACCTAGAAGCACTTAAATGCACAGAGGGATTATGGGTTAGAAGAGGTCCTAAAGGCGTTTATGGTGGAGGGGCTCTTTATGGGGAGGGGCTCTAGGAATAACCCGACACATTTATATCTCTTGGGTAATAAATGCACTGAACATTTCCCACCAAACAATACAATGGTCAGAAAAGACGCGCACGCGCGTCCCTATTAAAGATAAAATTTAGAAAATCAACCGCGTTCTTTCTCCCACAATTTTTTCCTCATTTTCGCGTTCTCTTCGCTAGTTTCACGCACAGTTCGACAAGCATTTAAATGGTAGATTGAATTCATACAACATTTGGTGCTTCCTTGACCATTTGGATAGAATACACAACATTTTGGGCTCTATTTTGGCTCCTTGGATTGAATTCACACCTCTTGGGCTCTATTTGGATCAATCAAGTGAATACACAATAGTTGGACTCTATTTGGCACCTTGGATTGAATTCTGATGCTACTTGGACACACATGAAGTCTTCTTACATATAGTGGACACATCAAAAGAGCATTTGACATTTGAGGCAAAGAGCAATCATAATCCTTGAGGTATGGTGATAATTTTATCTTGTTAAATGTAGTTTAGTCTTCATTCACTTGTTTGAATGGCATCTATTTTGGTTTTTACTCATGAATTGTATGATAGATATATTTTAGTTTTCTTAATCTTCAACATAGACAATAAAAACATCTTACCAAAAAAAAAATACAAAATGCACCAAGCAATGCTTTCAACCTTTCATGAAGATAATAAAAAAAAATTACTTGCATCACCACCAATAACATTTCATAATCACATTCTTCCATCTAGTAGATAAACATTTGTTGAATTCCTCATGGTTTCACTACAACAACTCACACAAACACCTAGAGAATTGAAAACTCTTAGTCTTTTGGGGCTATTTTCCCTCATAGGGAAGTTGCTCCTACTAACATCCCATACCACCATTCAATACCATCCAATACCATCCTACCGAGTTCCTAGAGGTGTCGTTGCAATTATATGTCGGGAATTCCCAATAGATTTTAAGATTATATGAAAACATTCTCACTAGATGTTGTTGTACATAATCAATTGCTACATCGAGCTTTAATAATCATGTGCACATCGAGTTTTAATATCTTATTTGTTGTTCATTCTTGTAGGGGTGATATTTTTTTTTTTTTTTAAAACGCATTGAATATGGGCAACAGACATAATAATAAAAGAAAGTCTAGAAGGACGGGGCTGCCCCTTGAAAAGGCCCATGGTATAAGAGAAAATGCTAGGTTGTACATGCAAAACTGTAGAAATCAAAATGTTAGTGCCTTAGATCCATCAACAAGCAATGAAAAAGTGGTTGAAGCCAATCAAATATTGCCTGATGTCAAGTATGAAGGGATGGACATTGAACAAGTTCTTAATTGGAAACCTCCCCAAGAAGAGCACACACATGCAGAACACACTCCCTTGCAGGATCAAGTTGTGAACGAAGGGCCACAACAAGCCATTGACGGGACTCATACTTCCTTGCCGACTCCCTTGCCTCGACTATCAAGTGGACGACGAAGAACTCCCAGACGTATTCATGTGGATGAAAGTTCATTTTTAGGACTTGAAGGTAAGATGCCCAAATGCACTATTGATTTCCATTGTAGCAAGATAATGAAAGAATTTTTTGAATCCAAAACCGATGCAACAAAATGTCAATTGTTTCTTTCTTTGTTAAAATCACATTTTCTAGCGAATGTTAGGAGAATTTTGGGCATAAAGGTAGTTAGAAGTTCAGATGTCAACAATCATGTTGTTAGAAATCTACAATCTGCATTTAATTTGATTGGAAAACTTCTCATACAAAAGATTTTAATGCGGCCCGTCGTGTACTGTCGGAATCGATTGTAGACAAATCCACAAGGCAACGTCGCCTACTATCACACACATGTAAAATATTTAAAGTAGACATAAAGACTCTTAAAAAGTATTCTTCCATTAGAGAAAAACTAGAGACCCTAGGCCAAAAATATTGTTGGGCCTTTGTTGGTAGGTTACCTCGTTTAGACATGAAGCTCATTGATGCTATTAAAGAACTAGTGCAGAAGTTTTGGCATGATAACACTAGACCATCATCGAATCAAAGAGATGTTTTAAAGTTGAGAAAAGGTGTTAGGGGGAGTGAACCCCATGTCAAGCACTTCCTTGACATGACACAAACAAAACTCTACGAGAGGTTCAAGAATGAGCACACACAATTGAACTTGGGCCAAAGGTCCTTTGAAAAATGCAAACCCTGGTATGTTAAAATTTGCAATGATTGCAATACATGTTGTTGTAGATACCGAGTAGAATTTGAGTACTTTTATGATACATATAGACATATATTTTGTGATTTGCATACTAACATTGTGCAGGATTTCCCATTGTTACAACCACCGAATGCATCCAGAGAATTTACACATAGAATAATGTGTCCAAGCCCTGAAGGACAAAAATATTATAAAAGATCATGTTTATATGAAACATGTTCCAGTTGCAGTGGATTTGCATTATTGAGCCCCTGCATCCACGCAACCGCAGAGCACGCATTTGGGAGGATGTCAATAGAAATGTAGAACTTCCAGTACATAACATATCAAGTAGATAGTTCGAAGGAAAGCAAAAAAATTGCATTGGTGAAGTCATAGGTAATCTAAGTTTGCATACTTTCATACTGTACATGTTGAATTTGTACATATATATTCACATTGAAAATGTCATGTTGTATTAATGCCCTTGGTTTTGTGGCACCAGGTACAAATTTGCAATTTCATGAAGGAATTATACCAAAAGACTGAGCAGTATGTACAACATGTCCATGTAGCACGATGGCAGGATGAACAATATAGACAGTGCAGGGACTCCTTCCCCAATGGTACAATATTGTTGGTTGTGGAATTTGCTGAAAACCACACCCTACAGCCACAGAATGAGATTCAAATTCAATACTACCATTCATACCAAGTTAGCATAATGTTCCATATCACGTATAGGCATGCGCCAGAGAGCAACAATGACAGGAGGATAATATTGAAAGAGACCAACTTCTATATCAGTGATGACAGGTGCCATGACCTGCATTACGTGCAACATTGCTTCAAAATTTTCTATGATCAGCTGAAGGAGAGAGGTATACAAATGGATTGGCATTGGATATGGTCATATGGTCATGCAAGCCAATTCAAAAATGCACATGCATTCCAGTGGTTGAGTATTTTGCACAAGACTTGTGATGTGCTACATGTGTGGAACTATTTTGAGACCGGTCATGGAAAGGGAGAGCACGACGGTGCTGGGGCATGTCTCAAAACTGACCTACGAAGGGAAGAGATGAGGTGCACGAGAAACCCTCATATTCAGGATGCAGAAACCATAGTTCAATGGTGCTCTGCAAAAATGTCAGATCGAACCACGGAGCAACACATACCAACAGGTAGAGGACATGTTGTCAGAAATTTCTGTCATGTAGTTGATATAGACCGATCGCGTTCTTATAGTTGCAGTACTGTGCAAGGAACTCGTGAATTTCATTCGGTTTGAAGCTCAAACAACCCCTTATTTGAAATATGGACGCAAAAAATTGCTTGCTTTTATGGGCCTTGCAGCAGTTGTGAATGGGATGAATGCAAATCAATGGATTGGGTTGATGAATGGGATCATGTATCACTTGAAGTGGACCCACATGCAGTTGTTGAAATAATCCAGTTAGAGGAAGGCCAGTCCTCTATTTCGAATGAATATGATCATATATCTGATCTAGTACAGCCAGGTAAACATTTATGCATGCATATCCCGGTTCCCTCCTTGTTTATATGTAATTATCCAAGTTATCAAATCACTACTTGTTGGAATATGACTGTAAAATGCATCTTTGCAGGACACATCTACGCAGTTGTCTCCCCAATAGACAGTGCAATTGGGACTAATTATTGGTTGGAATGATGCATCCAGGCATTACCTTTCCCACTGGCTCGATGGTTGTTTAGGGGGAATATCTTACAATGGATGGAAAGGGACCAAAGAGCAATGGCTACACATACACGGATTATAGACTAGGGTCGCAGGTGTATCAATTTACGCACTTGATCATTGGTACAAACATCCAACTACAAAAAATGTCAACGAAGTCATCAAACAAGGTACGCTACTTACTACCTCATGTAGAGCACGAGAGGTTGTTTGAGACAATAAAAAATCGAGAGGATCCAGAAGGCCTAATTGATTGAGGTACATAGTATAGTAATGATGTGATTATTTATTCATGCATGTCCAAAGTTATTCATGTTAGATAGTTTATTTGATATCGTTATCTTATATCGTTTATTTGATGTTTGAGTTATGATTAAGTTATGATATATAGCCAATCATGCATGATCAATGTTATTCATGTTAGATAAGAATTTGATATCGTTATCTTATATCATTTATTTGATGTACATGAGTTATGATTTATGTGAATATGTATGTGGTTCATGTGATGCAACAACTTCCATATTGTCCTGAGCTACTTCATCATCTCCTTGATCAAATTTGATGGTCAAATGCATAGAGATCTTCTAGACTCTTAGATATGTATCCTAACAATTTATTTTAAAACATACTCATTTATGGTTGAAGATTGATGCTTGATTCCTATAGAAAACAACTTAGATACATCATCTCCATCATCATCATCATCTTCTTCATCATCATCATCATCTTCTTCACCATCACCATCATCATCAATGTCTTCATCTTCATCATCATCACCATCTTCATCATCATTTTCATCTCTAGGTCCCTCACCAACATCGCCATCATCATCACCATATCCATCATCTTCATCATCTTCATCATCATCAACATCATCATCATCATCTCCATCATCTTCATCATCATCATAATCATCTTCATCACCATCGCCATCATCATCAACTCCTTCACCATCATCACCATCTTCATCATCATTGTCATCTCTAGGTCCCTCATCACCATCTTCATCATCGTGGTCATCTCTAGGTCCCTAATCACCATCTCCATCATCATCAAAATCATCATCATCATCATCATCATCATCATCTTCATCACCATCGCCATCACCATCAACGCCTTCATCAGTTAACCGCTAGCCACAAGTGCCCAGGGGAGGATTTTTCAAAGTTGACCCCCGTGTGCAAAAATTGCACACTCCCTCACTGAGCAAAACCCTAGTTTCCAAGATGGACCTACAAGGTGACACCCAGGCTATGGGAACAGAGGGGAGGGGCACCCCTAGCACTATCCTGACATCCTGAATCCAACGGAGTCGAGGGTTCGTCGATTGAAGCCACGATCGTCGTTCTATGGCTCGCTCCATCTCGCATCTGAAAGCCCTTCAGGGACACCTGCTGGATACCTGCCAGAGGCATAGAACTCCAACCGTGCAACAGAATTGGGTTCCGGTGAGTCCTGAAAGTGTGTCTAGGGAGGTTCTGGTTGGGGATGTTAGCCACAAGTTCCCGGGGGAGGATTTTACAAAGTTGACCCCCATGTGCAAAAATTGCACACTCCCTCATTGAGCAAAACCCTAGTTTCCAAGATAGACCTACAAGGTGACACCCGGATGACAGGACCAGAGGGGAGTGGCACCCCTGGAACTATCCCGACATCCTGAATCCAATGGAGTTGATGGTTCATCGATCGGATCCACGGTCGTCGTTCTATGGCTCATTCCGTCTTGCATCCGAAAGGCCTTCAGGGACACTTGCTGGATACCTGCAGGGGGCATAAACTCCAACCGTGCAATAGAATCGGGTTCCGGTGAGTCCTGCAAGTGTGATAGGGAGGTTCTGGCCGAGGATGCTAGCCATAAGTGCTCGGTGGATGATTTTGAAAATTTGACCCCATTGTGCAAAAATTGCACACTCCCTCACTGAGCAAAATCCTAGTTTCCAAGATGGACCTACAAGGCCACACTGGGACCATGGGACTAAAGGAGAGGGGCACCCCTACCACTATTTGGACGTCTTGAATCCAACAGAGTCAATGGTTCATCGATCGGAGCCACGGTCTTCATTATATGGCTTGTTCCATCTCGCATCCAAAAGGCCTTCAGGGACACCTGCTGGATACCTGCCGGGGGCATGGAAATCCAACCGTGCAGCAAAACCTGGTTCCGGGGAGTCTTGCAAGCGTGTATAGAGAGGTTCTGACTGGAAATGCTAACCACAAGTGCCTGGTGGACGATTTTGAAAATTTGAGCCCATTGTGCAAAAATTGCACACTCCCTGACTGAGCAAAACCCTAGTTTCCAAGATGGACCTACAAGGTGACGCCGGGACCATGGGACTAGAGGGGAGGGACACCCCTAGAACTATCCCAACAACCTGAATCCAACCGAGCTGACAATTTTTCGATCAGAGCCACGGTCGTCATTCTATGGATCGTTCTGTGTCGCATCGAAAAGGCCTTCAGGGACACCCGCTGGATACCTGCCGGGGCATAGAACTCCAACCGTGCAGCAAAACCTAGTTTCGAGGAGTCCTGCAAGTGTGTCTAGGGAGGTTCCGGATGGAACATATAGATCTTAATAGGATTTATACAATCTCTGTTTTACAAGGAAATGACCTTAGAACTTCTCGTAGAAATGACAATGAATCCTTCATTTTGCATTTGTTAGCAGAAGAAGATCAATTTTCGACAAAACAATGTAGTTATTACATGTGGAGACATCGGTTTCCCGTGGAAAACGAGTGTAGGGTTGAGCAGAGGAAAGATGTTGGGAAATGGGCTATTACATTAGCATTTTCGATGGGCAAGCAGTTTACAGAAGGAAATATGGCGCCTGTAGGTATCATTAGCTTTTATTGCTGAAAAATGGAAGGGATTTTCAAGTCACCTGCAAAACACTCCTTTGTTGAAATATCTAAGTTCTTCCAACAACATAGATTTGGCTAGTGTATCAAGTGTTTCCGTCCACACTAGAATTTATCTTTTGTCAAAGGAGTTGTACATATTATGGCTAACCAAATGGTCTGGGGAGCTTGGAAGTGCTGGAAAATATTATTCCATGCCTGAATCTACCCAGAAGGCAATTATAAATTTAGATCCTCGAGAATGCCTGAATCTACCCTGAAGGAAATTATAAATTTAGATCCTTGAGAAGCTGAGAAACTGTATGAGTGGTTGAATCAGTATCCTAAAATTACAAAGCTTTCTATCTCAAAGTTTACTGAGTGGATCCTTGATGTAGTATCATACTCAACAGACAGTAAACTTATTATCACCACTAGAATGGGCCCGGGGTTTTAGCTAGGGGACCCCCCAGAGCGTGTCTCAAAGACCTGGAAGCGGTGCCAATGGGCCATCCCCGGAGCTAGGGTTTTGCTCAATGAAGGCCATTCCAAATTTGCTCAAGGGGGCCATTTCTCATCCGGAGGCCCCCGGGCATGCATGGCCACTGTGGACAGGTCCACTATGGCCATGTGGACCTATGGGAGCCGACAGAATCCAAGTCCCCTTGTCGTTTTGGGTTTCATGGCCGCGGAGCAAATGCCCAAAGTGTCCCTAAATGGCCCCGAGGTGCCCGATTAGGATGTCCGTAGCACCCAAATCGTGGCTCAGGTCACAAATCCATCGACTCCAGTGGGTCCAAGATGCTGGATTTCAGCTAGGGGACCCCACACAACATGCCTCGAAGGCCCAGAAGCGGTGCCAATGAGTCATCCCCGGAGCTAGGGTTTTTCTTAGTGAAGGCCATTCCAAATTCGCTCAAGGGGGCCATTTCTCATCTGGAGGCCCCCGAGCATGCGTGGCCACCATGGACAGGTCCACTATGGCCACATGGACCTAAGGGAGCCAATAGAATCTGAGTCCGCCCATTGGTTTGGGTTCCATGGTAGTGGATCAAATGCCCAAAGTGTCCCTGAATGGCCCCGGGGTGCCCGACTAGGATGCCCGTAGCACCCGAACCGTGGCTGGGTTCATGAATCCGTCAACTGTGGTGGGTCCGAGATGCTGGGTTTCAGCTAGGGGACCCCACACAGCATGCCTCAAAGGCCCATAAGCGGTGCCAATGGGCCATCCTTGGAGCTAGGGTTTTGCTCAGTGAAGGCCATTCCAAATTTGCTAAAGGGGGCCATTTCTCATCCGGAGGCCTTTGGGCATGCATGGCCACCATGGACAGGTCCACTATGGCCATGGGGACCTATGGGAGCCGATGGAATCCAAGTTCGCTCGTCGGTTTGGGTTCTGTGGCCGTGGAGAAAATGCCCAAAGTGTCCCTGAATGGCCCCGGGGTGCCCGACTAGGATGCCCATAGCACCCGAACCGTGGCTCGGTTCACAAATCCGTTGACTCCAGTGGGTCCGGGATGCTGGGTTTTAGCTAGGGGACCCTACACAGTGTGCCTCGAAGGCCCGGAAGCGGTGCCAGTGGGCCATCCCCGGAAGCGGTGCCAATGGGCCATCACTGAGCAAAACCCTAGCTTCGGGGATGGCCCATTGGCACCACTTCAGGGCCTTCAAAGCACATTGTGTGGGGTCCCCTAGCTGAAACTTGGCATCCCAGACCCACCGAAGTCAATGGATTCACGAACTGAGCCACGGTTCGGGTGCTACAGGAATTCTAGTTGGGCACCCCGAGGCCATTCAGGGACACTTTGGGCATTTGCTCCGTGGCCACGGAACCCAAACCGCCGAGCGGACTTGGATTTCATTGGCTCCCGAGGGTCCATGTGGCCATAGTGGACCTGTCCATAGTGGCCACGCACATCCAGGGGCCTTCGGACGAGAAATGGCCCCCTTGAGCGAATTTGGAATGGCCTTCACTGAGCAAAACCCTAGCTCTGGGGATGGCCCATTGGAACTGCTTCCCGGCCTTCAAGGCACGCTGTGTGGGGTCCCCTAGCTGAAACCCAGCATTTGGAACCGACCGAAATTGATGGATTTGCGAACCGAGCCATTATTTGGGTGCTACGGGCATCCTAGTCGGGCACCCTGGGGCCATTCAAGGACACTTTGGGCATTTGATTCACGGCCACGAAACCCAAACCGCCGAGTGGACTCGGATTCTGTCAGATCCCACAGGTCCATGTGGCAATAGTGGACCTATCCATGGTGGCCAGGCATGCTCGGGGGCCTTCGGATAAGAAATGCACTCATTTAACGAATTTGGAATGGCCATCACTAAGCAAAACCCTAGCTCCGGAGATGGCCCATTGGCACCGCTTCCGGGCCTTAAAGGCACGCTTTGGGGGGTCCCCTAGCTGAAACCTGGTGTCCCGGACCCACTGGTGTCAATGGATTCATGAACCAAGCCACGGTTCGGGTGCTACGGGCATCCTAGTCGCGCACCCCGGGGCCATTCAGGGACACCTTGGGCATTTGCTCCGCAGCCACGGAACCCAAACTGGCGAGCAGACTTGGATTCTATCGACTCCCGTTCATCCATAGTGGACCTATCCATGATGGCCACGCACGCCGAGGGGCCTCTGGAAGAGAAATGGCCCCCTTGAGCGAATTTGGAATGGCCTTCACTTAGCAAAACCCTAGCTCTGGGGATCGCCCATTAGCACTACTTTCGTGCCTTCGAGGCACGCTGTGTGGGGTCCCTTAGCTAAAACCCGGCGTCCTGGACCCACTGGAATCGATGGATTTGCAAACTCAGCCACTGTTCGGGTGCTATGGGAATCCTAGTCGGGCACCCCAGGGCCATTCAAGGACACTTTCGGCATTTGCTCTGCGGCAACGACACCCAAACCGCCGACCGAACTTGGATTTCGTTAGCTCCCACAGGTCCACGTGGCCATAGTGGACCTGTCCATGGTGTCAACGCACGCTCGAGGGCCTCCAGACGAGAAATTCACCCCTTTAAGGAATTTGGTATGGCCATCACTGAGCAAAACCCTAGCTCCAGAGATGGCCCATTGGCACCGCTTTCGGGCCTTGAAGGCACGCTTTGGAGGGTCCCCTAGCTGAAACCCAGTGTCCTAGACCCACCAGAGTTGATGGATTCTCGAATCGAGCCATGGTTCGGGTGCTACAGGCATCCTAGTCGGGCACCCCGGGGCCATTCAGGGACACTTTGGGCATTTGCTTCGTGGCCACGGAACCCAAACCGGCGAGCGGACTTGGATTCCATCAGATCCCATCTATCCATGTGGCGATAGTGGACCTATCGACGGTGGCCACACATGCCCAGGGGCCTCCGGACGAGAAATGGCCCCCTTGAGCGAATTTGGAATGGCCTTCACTGAGCAAAACCCTAGCTCCGGGGATGGCCCATTGGCACCGCTTTTGGGCCTTCGAGACATGTTGTGTGGGGTCCCCTAGCTAAAACCTGATGTCCCAAACCCACTGGAGTCGACGGATTCACGAACCGAGCCATGATTCGAGTGCTACGGGCATCCTAGTTGGGCACCCCGGGGCCATTCAGGTACACTTTGGGCATTTTCTCTGCGGCCACAAAACCCAAATAGGCAAGCAGACTTGGATTACATCAGCTCTGAAAGGTCCATGTGGCCATAGTGGACCTGTCCACGGTGGCCACGCATTCCCAGGGGCCTTCGAACGAGAAATGGCCCCCTTGAGTGAATTTGGAATGGCCTTCACTGAGCAAAACCCTAACTCCGGGGATGGATCATTGGCATCGCTTCCGGGCCTTCAAGGCATTCTATGTGGAGTCCCCTAGCTAAAACCTGGTGTCTTTGACCCATTGGAGTCGACAGATTCGTGAACTGAGCCACAGTTCGGGTGCTACGAGCATCCTAGTTGGGCACCCCCGGGCCATTCAGGGACACTTAGGGCATTTGCTCCGCGGCCACGAAACCCAAACCGGCGAGCGGAGTCAGATTCCATCGACTCCCATAGGTCCATGTGGCTATAGTGGACCTATCCATGGTGGCCACCCATGCTGAGGGGCCTCTGCTCGAGAAATGCCCCCCTTGAGCGAATTTGGAATGGCCTTCATTTAGCAAAACCCTAGATCTAGGGATGGCCCATTGGCACTGCTTCCGTGCCTTCGAGGCACGCAGTGTGGGGTCCCCTAGCTGAAACCCGACATCCCGGACCCACCGGAATCGACGGATTTGCAAACTGAGCCACTGTTCGGGTGCTACAAGAGTCCTAGTCGGGCACCCCGGGGCCATTCAGGGACACTTTGGGCATTTGCTCCGCGGCCATGACACCCAAACCGTCGAGCAAATTTGGATTCTATTAGCTCCCATAGGTCGACGTGGCCATAGTGGACCTATCCACGGTGGCAACGCACACCCAGGGGCCTCGGGATGAGAAATTCACCCCTTTAAGGAATTTGGAATGGCCATCACTGAGCAAAACCCTAGCTCCAGAGATGGCCCATTGGCACTGCTTCCAGGCCTTGAAGGCATGCTTTGGAGGGTCCCCTAGCTGAAACCAGGCATCCCGGACCCACCGGAGTCAATGGATTCTCGAACCAAGCCACGGTTCGGGTGGTACAGGCATCCTAGTCGGGCACCCCGAGGCCATTCAGGGACACTTTGGGCATTTGCTCCGCGGCCATGGAACCCAAACCGGTGAGCGGAATCAGATTCTGTCGGTTCCCACAGGTCCACGTGGCCATAATGGACCTGTCCACGGTGGCCACGCATGCCCGGGGGCCTCCGGGTGAGAAATGGCCCCCTTGAGTGAATTTGGAATGGCCTTCACTGAGCAAAACCCTAGCTCCAGGGATGGCCCATTGGCACCGCTTCCGGGCCTTCGAGGCATGCTGTGTGGGGTCCCCTAGTTGAAACTTGGTGTCCCAGACCCACCGGAGTCAACGGATTCACGAAGCAAGCCATGGTTCGGGTGCTACGGGCTTCCTAGTCGATCACCCTGAGGCCATTCAGGGACACTTTGGGCATTTGCTCCGCGGCCACGGAACCCAAACCGGTGAGCGGACTTGGATTTCGTTGACTCCCATAGGTCCATGTGGCCATAGTGGACCTTTCCATGGTGGCCATGCATGCCTAGGGGCCTCTGGACGAGAAATGACCCCCTTGAGCGAATTTCGAATGGCCTTCACTGAGCAAAACCCTAGCTCCGAGGATGGCCCATTGGCACTGCTTTGGAGCCTTTGAGGCATGCTGTGTGGGGTCCCCTAATTGAAACCCGGCATCCCATACCCACCGGAATTGATGGATTCAAGAACCGATCCACTGTTCGGGTGCTACGAGCATCTTAGTCGGGCTCCTCGGGGCCATCCAGGGACACTTTGGGCATTTTCTCGATGGCCAAGGAACCCAAACCAGCGAGCGGAATCGCATTCCATCATCTCCCACAGGTCCACGTGGCCATAGTGGACCTATCCACGGTGGCCACGTATGCCCAGGGGCCTCCGGACGAGAAATGCACCCCTTTAGGGAATTTGGATTGGCCATCACTAAAAAAAACCCTAGCTCCGGAGATGAGCCATTAGCACCGCTTCTGTGCCTTCAAGGCACGCTTTGGGAGGAACTCTAGCTGAAACCCGGTGTCTCAGACCCACCGAAGTTGACGGATTCGCGAACCAAGCCACGGTTCGGGTGTTACAAGCATCCTAGTCGGGCACTCCGGGGCCATTCAGAGACACTTTGGGAATTTGCTCCGCGGCCACGGAACCCAAAACGGCGAGTGGACTCGGATTCCATCAGCTCCCATAGGTCCACATGGCCATAGTGGACCTGTCCACATTGGCCACACACGCCCGGGGGACTCCGGAGGAGAAATGGCCCCCTTGAGGGAATTTTGAATGGCCTTCACTGAGCAAAACCCTAGCTCTGGGGATGGCCCATTGACACCTCTTCCAAGCCTTTGAGGCACACTCTGTGGGGTCCCCTAGTTGAAGCCTAGCATCCTAGACCCACTCAAGTCAACGGATTCACGAACCGAGCCACGGTTCGGGTGCTACAGGCATCCTAGTCGGGCACCCCAGGGCCAGTTAGGGACACTTTGGGCATTTGCTCCGCGGCCATGGAACCCAAACCGGCAAGTGGACTCACATTTCGTCGGCTACCACAGGTCCACGTGGCCATAGTGGACCTATCCATGGTGGCCACGCATGCCCAGGGGCCTTCAGACGAGAAATGCCCCCCTTGAGCGAATTTGGAATGGCCTTCACTGATCAAAACCCTAGCTCCGGGGATGGCCCATTGGCACTGCTTCCGAGCCTTCGAGGCATGCTATGTGGGGTTCCCATAGCTGAAACCCGGCATCCCGGACCCACCGGAATCAACGGATTCACGAACCGAGCCACTGTTCGGGCGAAACGGGCATCCTAGTCGGGCACCCCGGGGCCATTCAAGGACACTTTGGGCATTTGCTCCGCAACCACCGAACCCAAACCGGCGAGCGGACTTGGATTCTGTCAGCTCCCACAGGTCCACGTGGCCATAGTGGACCTGTCCACAGTGGCCACTCATGCCTGGGGGTCTCCAGACGAGAAATGCACCCCTTTAGGGAATTTGGAATGGCCATCACTGAGCAAAACCCTAGCTCCGGAGATGGCCCATTGGCACCGCTTCCGGGCCTTCAAGGCATGCTTTGGGGGGTCCCCTAGCTGAAACCCGACGTCCCGGACCCACCGGAGTTGACGGATTCACGAACCAAGCCACGGTTCGGGTGCTACGGGCATCCTAGTCTGGCACCCCAGGGCCATTCAGGGGCACTTTGGGCATTTGCTCCGCAGCTACGGAGCCCAAACCGGTAAGCAGACTCGGATTATGTGGGTTAGAGTTAGAGTTAATGATGATGACAAAGATGGTGATGCTGACGAAGACGTTGATGATGATGGTGGTGGCGATGGTGATGGTGAAGAAGATGGTTTAGTGCTAGGGTTTGGGTGAGGGTTAGGGCTGTAGTTATAGAAGGAAATTGAGTTAGGGTTAGAGTTAGAGTTAATGATGATGATGAAGATGGTGATGATGATGATAATGGTGATGGCGATGGTGATGGTGGTGGCGATGGTGATGAGGAACCTAGAGATGACAATGATGCTGAAGATGGTGATGATGATTAAGGCATTGATGATGATGGCGATGGTGATGGAGATGGTGATGAAGATGATGGAGATGGTGATGATGGTGGCAACGGTGATGAGGGACCTAGAGATGACAATGATGATGAAGATGGTGATGATGATGAATATGGTGATGATGGTGAAGGCGTTGATGATGATGGCGATGGTGATGAAGATGATGATGATGATGATGATGAAGATGATGATGATGATGGAGACGGTGATGAGGAACCTAGAGATGAACACGATGACGAAGATGGTGATGATGATATTAGATGCAGTGATCATAATCATCATCGGGAGAATTTTTTTATCAAATGCCACACAATGATAGTTGTAATAACCATAGTCACAGTCCCAAAGTTGCATAATTGAACAACGAGCAACATCAACTAATTGTTGCATCACATGAACATGGTAAGAATAACCATTGATGGGGGCGAGGGTGGGTATAAACATTGTGTAGATGATATAGAGAAAAAAGTTGGTGCTCTATAGAGGTTAAATGAGATGACCATATCCAGATGATGTATGATGATGATTTTGGGAAAAAAACTTTATTCTCACTAAATACACAAAACACCTTACCATCCTTGAAAAACTAAAAAAATGGTTAGTTGTTTTCAGAGGCAGTATGTAACTATTGATGGCAATTTATTTGATGAACCGTGTTTGTAAAACTACTATAATGGTTTGTGTTGTATCAAGTGAGAGTCCCTGGGATCCATTTGTTGGAAATAAAACTTCCATATTAGATTTTGAATGTCTACAATGACTTGAAAAAAAATTTCAATCCTTTAATCAACTTTACTTGCAAAAATTCATCTTAACCCCCAATCTCTTTCATGCTAAGATCTATCGAGAAAGTGTAGAGTGTCTATCTCAAAATTCTTAGACTTAACTCCTCAATTGTTTGGATAGGGTTAAGATCAATTTGTGTATCCCAAGGGGATAACTCAATGATTTGTAGCCATTTTTTATGGCCATTTCACTAATTATGTTCCAACACATGCTCAGTTCAAATTCCCCCAGGTGATGCACACAAATTTATGTTGATATGTTTACTAAAAATGCAATCCTTGAATATGGGGAAGTGTCCCTTCAATTTCCTCACAAGGTTTCCTTTAGAAAGGAAAAGATCAACTTGTGATATCAAAGCAGTGAAAAATGTATTTTGAAGGTTAGAAACAAGTATGCTCTAAACTACGAAATATTGTCCATCAACAACCATGTATATATTCTATAAGTAATCCCAAGATACTCTGCAAGTTGTCAACAATGGCCTTCATTGTGCATAAAATCACATAAATCAACCAGTAATCAAGCATGGAGTATACACTACACATCCATCACCATTGCACTTGAATAAAGGTAAGTTTATGTAGACTATTTAGGTGTGGATAAGTTATAAAAGTGGTTCCACAACCGATTTTACCATGCTTTTGATTGGTTGAAACAATCACAAACATATTCTAAAGTAGTTAAATTTATCAAAAACAAGTCGAACGATCATGTACTAATAATCCACCAACAACCCTATAGTGAATAATATACTATGCATATCTTTTTGAATGTATTGTGGAAAAACATTTCAATCATTCCTAGCAATTATTGAACATTTGCAAGTGCAAAAGAAAAAAGGGTTGAGTGTTTCTTAATTATAAAGCTACACATCCAACATTATTGCACCTCAATGAGGATAGTTTATAGAGACAATTCAGGCATGGATAAGTAATACTATAAAAATTGGTCTTCCACAACCGATTTTAGCATGCTTTTGATGGATTCAAAGAATCATAGACATATTACTAGATGACTAATGTATCAAAAACAAGTTAAGGAATTATGTACAATCTAAGCAAGTTCTCTAATAGAATAGTTGAACATAGTCAAATGTCATTCATTGAAATTTTAAGCCTAAAACTAGGATTTTTAAAACAAATGTCAAATATACATGATATAGGGGTACTAAAAATGTCATGTCATTTAATGCACTGCAACACTTACGCTTTGGATGCAAAGAAGTAATCAAAGACATGATCATGATTTCATAACACAATTATAATTGTAATGTATTAAATTAGCAAACAATGTAACATTTTTACAGGCGTGTGTATGCCAAAAATATTAATATTTTCCACTCTCCTATACGACAATCATTTATTTAATATTGATCGCTTGATGTTAAAAAAAAAACCAAAAATATATATATTTGACTAAAACATACGATAAGTTTGTCAATAACAACACTCTAGTATATCCATTGACATTGATTCCTTATATGGACTGAAAAATATTGTATTTGTCATGTTTTCACACACATGCCTATGCACTAGGTTTCGTTTATGTGTATTTTGCAATAGTGTATGATTTATTTCTATTTACAAGTATTGGATTCAATCCTATCTAAAAATATGCCTATTTTGTCCCATTTTCTCAGTAGTGAGGAATTTTGGACATGCATGTCCATTTTCTACTATTTTCAATTGCATAGATATCCAATACACACACACACACACACACATGCACACTATGATATCCAACTTCTCTTCTAAGATCTAGGTAAAACCAAAATTTAGACAACATCACATCCTAATACACACAACATGCAACGAGATTAGACAATGAGATATATAAATCACATAACTGAAAGTCCACGTACATCGAGGCTACAAAATGCATCCAAACATATACAATTTCTGGCAAATAGTGGAACATGGTTCCCAATGTATGTACAGTGGCAACTCGTGCCCTAAACAAAATGCGACAACTCATGCCGTAGATCCAAAATACATGGCAACTTGTGCCGTAGATACAAAGTACATCAAAACTGGTGCAAAAAGTGTCACATAGTGGCTAATGTACATAACACATGGTGTGCCAAGCATTGTGACCACCCCCATCACTCCTAGGCACATCTCCAAAGTCGATCTTCCTACTCTTCGAGCTACCAGTACCTCGGGTCTTGCTCCGTCTAGGAGTAGAACATCTCTCTGGGCTTTGGAACAAATGATATAAGATACCGTCATTTTCAAGCATTTGCAACATTTACCACATTTATAAAACAAATGTAGAATTCGAATCTTAAATAAATCACCTCTGATGTGACTGAGAAACGTTGGACAGTTGTCCTGGATCTGCTTAAAGTAATAATTGCTTAAATTAATTTGTGTTAATGCATCAAAATATTTTCATAAATTAGTTTGATTCTCACCGTGTACACCTCCGATGATGGACATGGCTGGGCTTCTAGGCTAGCAGGTGGCGCAGATGGCCGAACAACCACCTCCGATGCAGTGATGGGGGGGGGGGGTAGATGTAGTGGTAACCACTACAAGTGCAACCACTGGAGATACAAATGAGGATACTGGAAGGGTAGATGCCACAATAGTGGTGGGAAATGGGGATGATATGGTGGGAGAAGAAACGGTGGTATGGGGTGGAGGAGCACGTCGTGGACGATGAACCCCTTCTGGTTGTATGATAGAGGGTATCGAACCAAAAGAGCTAGGGGGGATGTTGAGGGATGGTGCATGGGAGGGAAGTCCTGCATAGAGGGAGGATGATGGACAGAAGGGAGGTTGTGGATGAAGAGGGGAAGCTGGAAGGAAGGGGGGGCATGGATGAAAGGGGGAGGATGGATAGACAAGGGGGCGTGGATAAATTGGGGAGGATGTATGGATGTGGGGGCGTGGTTGAGTGGGGGGGGTGGATGGAAGGGGGAGTATGGATGGAGAGGGGAGGCTGGATGGAAGGGAGGGGGTGGGCATAGGGAGGAGTCTAGATGGAAGTGAGGGGGGGGGATCATGGGAGAGGGTGGATACATAGGACTAAAATGGGGAGCTGCAACTGTTGGTGGCACCTACATATACATTTGTAATATCACAATTTAGTAAACAAATAATAAATTAAACCATAGTAAGTCGCAACAATTCAAATTAAAAGTGTGCTTATAACTACACATTGTACCTATGTATGTGGTGATCTGCCAATCCCTAGCGGGGGTGGTTGATCACCATAGTCAGGGAACACCTGTGGATGCCAAAATGCATGCATGTTATGGACATGTTAAACAAGTCATTATTTAGGCAATCAAGATATTCAAAAACATTGTACGAACTATCAACATGTATGCCATAAATATAAATACTTGAGTAATATAAATGACATAAGTAATAACAGTATTGTGTGAGCTATTGAAAATACCTCGGTGTGGGGTGCCGCAATTTCAGTTGCAGCTGCCATTGCTGCATCCAGGTTGGGAGATCCTACGCTCTCCCATGTTGGTGTCTCAGCTCTGAATAACTGTACATTGAAATAATAGTTTAAGTCAAACAAAAATACTTTACAAGTTATAAATTGACGATTGAAAAAACATTAAAAAAATTGCTGACCTGATCCATATAACAACCCTCGATCAGGCCAGGGAAAGTGTGCCCGCAATGGGGACAAAGATGTGGTATTGTCCCTGTCGAACTGGAATGCCCAACATGGCTAGCATCGGTCATGGGTCTATCCTCGCCCTGTTGTGAAGGCCCTGCACCTGGATCTCTATCAAGGTCACCCGACCTCTCCATTGTAGTCGCTGCTACAAAGGAGGTGTGTTTGAGGAGACCATGTGCAACATTCCTCATTGCCACCTCGATCTGATCAAGATTATGGGGCAACTGAGGTGGCTAGGGAGAGGGGTTGGGGTCATGCCTCGGAGCTGGTGGCCCTCTCAGTGGGTTCCTCCTGGTAGCAGGTCGATCTTGGGTAGAGCCAAGCCCAACACCCTGGAACTCGGTTATGTCAAAATAGTTGACATGTAAACCGAGGCAAAACTCATCCCACAGTTGGCGAAGGAAGTACTGTGGAACCTCCCTATTATTGCAGGGAAGTTTATCGTACACCATGAACCACCTCTGCATCCAATGGTCCCTCCATGGTTGGTAATGACACCAATCCATGCAGACACGTGGCTTTGTAATGTTCAGTGGTTGGCCTGTTTTCAGCTTGGTGAACATACTATATAATTGGGCTTTTGTAATGTTCAAATCTTTTATTGCTTCCTTGGAGATGCTCGTGGAGTAGTACTCCCGCATCCTAGCTCTAAATTGAGTCATGTCTGTCAATTGCTGGTGTGCATGTATGAGGGATTCGATTGAGTTCTCAATTAATGTGGCAAGAGACAATCGAGATGGTTCACCCGAGTTTCTAAGTTCGCGAGTGTGCACTCGCATTTCATTTACATAGTGGTTAAGGTCATCTTGTTCAAAATTAGGTTGTGGGTTTTGGTTTTGTTCGACATTGGGTCCAAGGTTTGGGTTTTCTTGTGTTCCATCGGACTCGGGGTCAACATCTTGTTCACTCATTGTCTCAGTTGCAATCTGCAGTTGAAAATTGGTTCATTGTTTTCAAAATTTGGGAATTATTTACAATTACATAAACAAAAAAAATACAAAAATTGACACAAATAATGAATAAAATTGAAAAAAACATGATATTTACCTATTATTCCAAGTGGTGACGAGTTTGTGGGTGTTGTTGGGTGGTTTTGGAGTGGATTTGGCCTCCGTTGGTAGTTGAATGGACGCGTACGCGAAGGAAGAGGATGCGCTCGGTCGGCCAAATGAAAAATGGGGAAATTGTCCACTATTTTTTTTTATATATTTTTAACAGGGGTGCGTGCACGTCTCCTTTGCGCATGCGCATCAGCAACGTGTACGCATTAGTAACGCGCACACGCCATCAATGCGCATGCACCTTAGTTCGGTACCAAACCTAGTGGCACGTGCGTGTCTCCTTAGGTGCGGTCACGCTATTTTTTTTCTCCGCTAGCGCAGCCCTATTGGAATGAATTTGGGGAGCATCTTCGTGCGCCCACCCTAAACCAAAAAAATACCTTTTATTCAGTGATCATTACAACTCTTTTTGGATAACAAAGTTTTTCTAAGCTTTGCTCTTCTTTTTCTTGACTATAGAATTGTTAGAGGATAGTAATTACTCCCACTAGTTAGTTGTTTACAAGTCAAGAATTGGTTATATCTTTATGAGTCTTGAGATTGAAATAGTCACAATCGATGCATTGCATCTAGATGGTTAGAGGCAGCTAGATATTTTTATAGAAGTCTTCGTTGATATATTTAACTCAATTTATGAAGTAATGCAAGTAATGGCATTGTGTGTTGTGTGTCGCGTCTTTTATTTTCACATGGTATCAGAGCATGATTAAGATCGTGAAGAAATCATGGTAGGATTAAGCCTCTTTAAAGAATGATAGAGAAAGAAGATTCGTCTTTGAAGATATGAGAGCATAGATATTCCTCTTAAAATAAAAAAGGATGTCATCCATTGATATCTTCTTGTGAGGATTGAATCTTTCTGACTGAGATGAAGCTACCACTAGAATCTACCAAAATATCAAAAAGTGGAAGAAGAAATCCTATCATTGTCAATCCATTTATTAGGATTGATAAAGAAGGTTCATTGTTGTCCTTGCATGCACATGGAGTGACCTATCACTGGCTAGAAGTATGAAGGGAGTGATAGCCTCCCAAAACACCCTATTTCCCGCTCACCAAGTCTGGGAAGAGATAAAATCAAGATATCATCACTACAAAGAAATTTAGGACACGGAAAAAGAGAAATAACTTACATTTTATACTGAAAAATGGTACAGTACTCATGGCCAACTGATTTATACGGGCACGACCATCCAATAAATTCATGTGAAGAGAACATCATTGAGGGAAGACTATAACATACCCGGTCTCCTCATTTAACCATTGAGGCTACATGGTACTCAAATTTCATATCCGAATTGATCATTTATACTCAATTTTGTTTTTCTTCAATTTCATTCAATTTGACAGTGGAAAGTAAATGAACATGGTGGCCCAAATTATCTCATGCACACATTCTAATTTACGGGAAATTCAGATGTATCATACACATTCCATGCCAAGCAATTCCATCGATTTATATAATTACAACTAGTATATTGAAATAGTAATAGAACATATTGAAAACATAACATTTTCATACACAATAAGGTACTTATCTTAATGTTCTCCAAATGGCTATAGGGGAAGGACATTCCTCCCATCCATAGGAAATGTCAATCCATGTCTACTTTGATAGGCCACCCCCGAGCTGGGGCTATCAATCCACAAGGGAAAATCTCTCCCAATGCCACTTGGCTTAATCAACCCACTGGTGCAAAAACCTCACTCCACAACTTTCCCCATCCTCAATTCTCCTTCCCCATCAACCTACACAACACCATGAACAAGCTCCCTTCTTTGAGCTAGTAGTCCCTCGAGCAACCTCTAGTTACCTTCTAACACTCCAACATAGATGGATAGGAAGTCTCTGAATTGGGAATCCAACTCAAACTTTTCAATCCAAGTTTATCTCATGCACCAATCTACCCAGGTTAATGTCATGTTTAATTCATGATAAAAAATGGCCTCCTAGTTATTTGTCAGAGTACCAATCTATGGCATTTGCTAGTGAAGGAAAGGGAGTGGAATGAAATTCGAATGGTGGAAGAATGGACGAGAAACAAACCCCTCCCAAGATTAATTTCTCACTTTTATCAGCATAGTTAAGGTTTCCACGTGGACACTCCACATGGGCCCACTTTTCCCCTCTTAATTCCATCTTAGTATAATTAAATAAGGCTTATGAAAAGCATGGTTCTTAATCATGGTTTAATAACTTGGTTTAACTGGCTAAGGATAAGGATATAAGTTGAAGACTGTTATCACTTACCCACTTGTGGATTCATAGACTCCTATCTCTTCTTTGTCCTTCTTCCTCTGCATCCATTTAGATATTTTATATTAATATAAAAAATCTACATATTTAAATAGTCTTGGTCATCCCAACCATTTGTTTTTGGATTCTTGGCCCTTTTACTTCAATATTTACAAATTTACAATATGGGGTCAAACTGGGGTATTACAAAGACAATTTGCATGAGGGAAGATTGTCAATGTGAAGGAGTGTTATATAAAAAATATATAACATAATACAATATATATAAATATAAATAATAATAATCATAATAAAAGAAACAAACAATAATAATAGTAATAACTATAATTAATTAATAAAGAAATTTTATAAAAAGATGTGTCTTATCGAAAAGACACGACCATTAGTAAAAGGTGGTATATATATATATATATATATATCGATCCTTCAAGTTTTAATATCATATCTTATCTCTTATTCATATATTTTACTCATGGCTTATCTTGTATTCCAAATATTTTGGTAATCTTTGTGTGAGCTAACTTTTTGTTTGGCTCATTAGGTATCAGAGTTGCATTCATGATCTAGGCCTTTGGCCATATTGTGGTTTTTAACCTTATCCTATGGTTTCCTAAAATTGTGGTCTTTGACCAAGAAGGAGAAAATGAAAAGTAAAAAGAAATAAAAAATAAAAATAAAAATAAAAGAAAAAGAAGAAAAATAAAAACAAAGAGGTAAAATAAGTGAAAAGAAAAGAAAAATAAATAAAAGAAAATGTAAAAACAAAGAAGTATAAGAAGTAAAAAGAAAAGAAAATATAGAAAGTACACATGGTTTCTAAAAAATAGTACATGGTTTCTTAAAAACATCACATGGTTTATTTTCCAACCATATTGGAAGCATTTGTGAAAATAATATATTTGGAATCTAGAAGTGCATAAGAAGTCTTAAGGGTGGTTTTGTGAAAGCTAATAATAAAGTTAGAACATAAAAACTAGAAGTGCATAAGAAATCTTAAGGCTACCAAGAAGCAATTGAGAATTGAACTTGGGTGGGGAGGAAAGGTGACAGTCATTCCTCTCAACCACCCAATCCACACCATTTTTATTATCCTTCCACTCCAAAATAATTATTATAATTAGTAATTATTATTATTATTATTATTATTCTTATTAATTATTATCATAATAAATATTATATTATATTTATTAATAATATTATTATTATTAACTTTTAATAATAGTAATTATTATTATTATTATTTAATAATTGTATCTATTACAATTATTATTAAAAACTATATATTGAAGGAAGTCATTGAAGCGATTGTTGAAGAAGTGAGTGGTGAATTATGGATTCCATATACAAGTCCAAATTTTGGACTAAGTGCCCTCATTGCGAATTAAAGTTCGAGTATTTGACATTTTTTAAAAATTGCAATCGCTCATGTCCAATATGTAGCAAATATTTTACTATGGAGGAATATCAAGGACACAAAATTGCAAATTGAAAGATTGTATTCAGGAGTCCACCAAAAAAACTAAGGAATTTGAAACTACGAGAAACAAATTCGACAAGGACATACAAGAACAATATGAAGAGTTATCTCATCTAAAGGTCATTATAAAAAAATACTTCTTCAAATCAAGAAGGTGAAGGACAAAGCACAATGCAATCAAAAGTTAGAAAATGAGAATCAATATCTTAAAAAAGAATTATCATGCAAAGATGAAGAAAATTATTCCTTAAAGAAGGTTAATCAGGAATTGCTAGAACAAATAAAAAAGTTAAGAAAGAGAATCTAGATGCTAAAAATGAAGTTGACAAGTCAGATTATAAGGAATAAATATTACGCTTAAAGAGACACAATCAAGATTTACTCATACAAATTAGAAAACTAAAGATTGATAAGAAGTGGTTACAAGAAAGGGTAGAGAAACATACTAATAAAGAATCAAGGATCGACAAAGAAACAATGACCGAAACTATTGAAGTAGCGACATCATCCAAGATAGAAGTCCAGAGCTTGGAAAAAGGAACCAGTATAGATCCAATCAATGTCCAAATTCTAGAAAATGCTTACATTGAAAAGGTATCAACCAATAAATCACCAGTAGCACCAAAAGTTGAAGTTGTTGCAAGCACTCCACATGTGACTCGAGTACCTTATCTCCATCCTAATCACAAAGTCATTAAGATCGACGACAAATTCAAGAGGAAAATAAACAGTATTATCCCTACAAGCAAACTAACTATCACCTTGAAAGAGCGCAAAGAAAAAATCAACAACTTGTATGGAATCAGAAAATGAGAAGTTCTATGCGAACCATCGATCAACAAACATTGAAGGTAGATCTCGGGTGGACCACTTCACAGATGATGCAATGGTTTTACTCAATGTTTAAGAGATCATATTGTCTCATTTCTTCAAGTGTGACAACTACCAACATAGAAGATCGCGAGAAAGCGCTAAGAGCAAGAACAAGAACAAGAGATAAAATTCTTCTAAAATCATGCTTTGAAGACAAAGCATCTCTAAGAGGAAGGCAATGTTATATAAGAAATATATAGCATAATACAATATATAAAAATATAAATATAAATAATAATCATAATAATAAAAAAAAACAATAATAATAGTAATAACTATAATTAATTAATAAAGAAGTTTTATAAAAAGAGGTGTCTTATCGAAAAAACATGACCATTAGTAAAAGGTGATATATATTTTGATCCTTTAAGTTGTAATTTCATATCTTATCTCTTATTCATATATTTTACTCATAGCTTATCCGATATTCTAAATATTTTTATAATCTTTGTGTGAGCTAACTTTTTGTTTGGCTCAAGGAGGATGAGACCCATGAAGAAAGTCGGCATTGTTGCAAGAAGGAAGAATTGATTAATAAAGGCGTGATCCATGAAGAGAGAAGCTTATCTCTATGGTTAAATCACGAGGAAAGAGCCATCATAAGTCGTTGAAGATATTTGATTTAAAAATCATTTTATAAAAGGAGGCTACATCATATTGAAAGGAAAATTTATTTAGTCATATGAATGTTTTATTTTTATGAAAATATTGATGTCCACATCATTGCAAAAGGTAATTTTTTAAGATATGAAATATTTTTATAAATTTTTTTTATCAAAGGTTAAGTGGACATCATATTTAAAAAAATGGATTATTTTGAAATATTTTTTATTTTCATTTATATAGTGATGGATGGTGTGAAGTTAAACAAGTGCCCTTTTTGACCAAAATAAGAAAAGGGGCTCCATTTATGGTATTTCGTAGTGATTAAAAAAAATGGGGTTTATCAAGCATGAGGGCGTGCGAGCAAAGACGGCTGTATCATTCATGAGGAAAATATTAGAAGTTTTGGCTGCTCATAGTTGTTGAAGCAGGCCCGTTTAGAAGTGTGATGTATGGTCAGAAGAGTTGAGTTCATGTATAAAGGAAATCTTGCATTAAGGGGGAGAACTTACTAATAGTTATAGAGGTGTTGCATTACTCGAGTAAACCCATATTTTTTTATGGGGGCGATAAGGAAGGAAGGAAGGACAAAGGAATGACAAAGAAAGAAGAGACATAAGTTGACGGATGAATTCAACCACAACATAAGGTGGATGAGCTGCCAAGAAAAAACCATCATGGGTTAGAACATAAGACTCAAACAAATCACGTGAGAGAACATAAAAGAAGATAAATGAGGAGCAAACGTTGTAGTGGAAAATGAGTAATAGCTCATGGTATACTTATCAAAGACATATTTGTCAATGATTTTAATAAATATGGCATATACGGTAGCTTAGAACAATTTGTATTTCCTACCACCAATTTTCACTGGTAAGAAATATGATATGTGGGTTATTAAAATGCAAACTAGATTACATGTAGAAGACTTATGGGATATTGTGTTGAATGGGTTTGAAGAACCCAACTATGAGGTCATGTCTCAATATCATAAGAAGAAATTTGTTGTTTCATTATGTCTCATTTGACAAGGTTTGGATGAGAGCATTTTACCTAGAATTGAAGAAGCAACAAGCGCTAAGGAAGCTTGGAGTATTTTGGAAATAAAGTACAGTGTAAGGGGGAGAAACATGTTTCATAATGTTGCCACACTAGAATAAGAATTTGTGTATGAAACACAACTATTAGAGAAGGAGAAAGAAGAATACTTTATCTAGAGTTTAAAGTCTGGAGCACAGAGAAGAAGAAAATCATTGAAAATGCAAGAATTTGAAGTAGAAAATACAAAAAGAATTTGCATCGGAACATAGTATCAAAGATGATGAAGATGAATATGTTTGAACAAGTTGTAAGCCTAGATGATACATAGACCAACGAGCATTCACATTTCATATTTTTTATGGAATCCTTAGAGGAAATATGTTTTAGCAAAAATTTAATCATGTATTTAGCTATAATAATTAAGGGGGAGTGTTAGAGGTTGGTAATTACACCCTTTAGTTAGTTTTTGACAAGTCAAGAAGTATTTATCTCTTTGTGAGTCCCAAGATTGACATAGTCAAAATCGGTGCATTACATCAAGATAGTTAGTGGTAGTGAGATATTTTTAGAGAAGTCTCCTTTAGTGCATTTAACTTATTTTATGAAGTAATGTAAGTAATGAAATTGTGTGTTGTGTTCCTCTGCTTTCATTTTCACATAAAACACATCAATTTCAATTGCATCAATCTTTGTTCAAAATCACACACTACTAGTCACTACTACACACCCTCTACTCTTGCAGGTGACTCTCTCGAATGGGGGCTAAGAAATGCAAAGTACAAACTTGAATCACACCTTTCTTCTCACCCCATTATTTTGAAGGAGGTAGTTGTGGGGATGTGATGGTTCAACATCGTAAATGCACTATATGTGAAATCTTAGTAGATTTTTCATATTCAATTCCAATGGTCCAAGGGATTCAAGGATAGGTGTTCTTGTCATGACAACCACACTGGATGAAATTTCCAAATATTAGAGAACTCGATGCCCTATAGGAAGCACTGCAAACTCAAGTTCTCATCCCCATTTGTAATGGTCTTGTAGGGATCTTCGCTTCAAAACTTGCCATAGATAACGTGACTCTTATATACTTTGTATTGATGGAGTATGATCCATAGTTTCATCATATTCATGGTACAAATAATTTTTTTAGTTCCTCAACTGCTTGCAACCTCGGAGGCTATGGATTTGGAACTGTAATGTCGCCATTTTTGGGGGGTTCTGTTACTCTACTAGTGGAGATAACTTCTAGAGTGTGTCTGTGTGATCAAAGGGGATTAATTAATTATCCAATATAATTTGGGTGAAAAGCAACACTAAAAGGTGATGTTGAGTGATTAAATTAAAGATGAGTGTTATAAAGTGACTTAGTGAAATATTACATGAGTACTTCATAAAGTCACTTCATATTATTTAATGGGAATGGAAAAAGTCACTTTAATAATAAAAGTGGTGACAAAAAGGTAAAATTGGCACAAAAAGGGTCAAATGAGTTTAAAGGGGAAAAATGACCTCATTCTCATTCATTCATGATTATTTTTCTCAAAATTGATTTTGAAGAGCTCTTGCAGCTTTGGATTTTGAGATGAAAACCCCAAGAGGAAGATTAGTTTTGATGGTGAAACTATCCACCCTAGTTGATTGATAAGGGAGATATCACTCAGATTTATCATCGTGCTTCATTGTCATGGTCAAGTGAAATCTTTCTTACAGATTGTTAAGTTTTGAGCATTAATTCAACATACTCTAGGATCTTTACTGCGAGAATAACATGTACAACATATCAATCATATCAAGCCCAACAAGCAATCACATAAGACAATAGACACACATAGTTTCACTGGGGAAAACCATAAAGGTGAAAAACCCCACAACTTCCACAGAGATAGAAAGAGCAATGATACAACCCAAGTACAAGAGATAGTCTCCTAGCAGCAGCTTCTCCTCCTCCACTAGTGCGCCACTCTCCAATGAGTGTATGAGTGAGAAAGTGAATGATCAAATAGAGTGTCTCCTGCACTCTATTTATGCTTGACTTGACTTGCCAAATAACCTTTACTAGGTCGGCCTCAACTTAACCACTTAACATAATACTGACAGGGCCAACCCCCAATAGGGTGGTCTAATAACCCTTTGACCCACATGACTTATACAGGGCCAACCCCATCAAGGTGGTCTAATAACCCATCAAGTATAAGTTACAACACTTACAATATAAATGACGACACTTTCGTATAGAGGAATAATAACATCTCTATAGGAATACTATTGATGTATATGTAACTTCGGAATGTATTTCACCTATGTATTTCAACTATGTATATTGTACTCCTATAGAGATGTTATTATTCCTCTATACGGAAGTGTCGTCATTTGTATTGACAAGTGTAACAAGTGTTGTAACTTGCTGATGGGTTATTAGACCACCAAGAGTGGGGTCAGCCTGGATTAATGTAACCATGGGTTATTAGCCTAAGTTAGACAAGTCGGCCCCACTGGTTTATTGGGCAGGGTAGGACAAGTATAAATAGAGATCGGGAGATCTTTATTTGATCATCTCATTACTCACTCTTCCATCACTCGGAAAGTGGCGCACATGTGAGGAGGAGGATCAACTTCTAGGAGAAGACTATCTCTTGTACTTTGGTTGTATCATTTCTCTTTCTATCTCTGAGGAAGTTGCGGGGTTTTTCACCTTCTTGGTTTTCCCTGGTGAAACTCTGTGTCTCTTGTGTGCTTGCATTATTGTGTCCATGATTGATATGCTGTGGATATGTTGTATATATGCTGTACATGTTATTCTCTCAGTTAAGATCTTAGATCAGATTGAAAATTGTGAAAAACTAACATGGTATCAGAGATAGCCTGAAAGAAGGCATGGTATGGCATGTATGACACTTGTTGCACTTGTGATGATAGGGCTTGATATAGAAAAAAACTAGTCATCGTAGCACTTTCATCATAAATCCATTTTGGAGAAGTTTCAGGATTTGAAAAGTTTACAGGTCAAATATAATATCCCAATGTACCTTGTGTCAGAAGCACAACTTCTAATTCGTTTTATGTTGTATTTTATGATCTATACAATATAGGGTTTTTGCATCTTCCAAATCTCAGTCATAAACAGGTGACCTAGGAAAAAAGGTCATAAATTGGGCTAGGAAGATCCAAATGAAATTTCATAAAAAGTGACAGGTAGGGAACGGACTGTACTTTCACAAGCCGAAGGTTTAGAGGCCGAAAGTGAACCAGGGAGACATGGAATTCCGTACAAGTTTGCTATCCTGTTTTATCCCATAAACAGGTCATGTTGCGACACTTGGAATAACGCTCTTTCAGAGAATCCAATTGAGGTCAGAACTATGGGGTTGGAAAGATGACTGGTTGGGATACGACAGGTATAAGTTTCAGACCCTGTGGATTTGTAATTTCGGAGTTACACCAGAAACAATCAGGTGCATATTTATGTCAAAACATGATTTTTTTTTTAGTACCTCCATTCATGGCTCCGGGAATTAGGGTTTTGGAGAAAGTTGGAATTTTCATAATCGAAGACCACGGCTGAATGCTACTCATCAAAATCGAAATTTAGAGACCAAGATCAAATTTTTTGGTTGGGAAGAAGGTCGAGCTTGATCAAACCCTAGTTCAAGACTTTGATTGGAAAAGTGGAAAATTAGGGCTTCTGCAAAAGTTGGAATTTTTTAAGTTTGTGACCACCGCTGGAAGCTCCTCAGAAAAATCAAAGTTTAGAGCTTTGGATCGAACCTTTTGGTTTGGAAGAAGGGTGGGCTTTATTAAACCCTAGTTTGGGATCCTGTCTAGAAGATTCAGAAGTTTCAAAGGCAATTTTGAGGGGTGAAACTTTGCATTTTTCAAATTCTGAGTATACCGGATTGATTAGCTCATCAAGGCACATCTTTCTATCCTTTCAGAAGTTTGAAATTCAAAGTTTGAATTTTTAGGGTTTCTCTGACAAACCCTAATCCAGCTCTAGATCCAGTTCCTGCAAATCAAGTGGATTGGATTAATCTTAGAAGAGAATGGATTGGTCACCTGCATAAGTGAAGAAGTTCCAGTTTCAGAGGGAGATGAGGCTAAAGCCTTACATAAGAAAATTACAAGCAATCTCGATAGGTATGACTTATCTAGGTATGTTTCGAGATTTGTTCATGATTAAGTTTATGGTATGTTTGTCTTCATTAAGGTTAGTACAATCTTGATTAACTTTAGACTTGTCGTATCACCTTAATAAAATTATGAATGCAGATATTCATTGATTAGGGTTTTGACAGTTATGATTGTACTAATGCATTGTGGTGTTGTATGAGGTTGATGTTATCCGCTAACATGAAAGGTAGATCAAGAAAGACAAATCATGTTCTAGTTCAAGAACATATGACCACGGTGACATGAAGACAAAGATTCATCCATTGTCATGAATCACATAGAGGATATACTTATGAGGTATGTATAACTTGGCTCTATAATGGTTAACCTATGAGATATGCAGGTTACTAGCACAAGTCATTGAAGAACAAGAAGACATCATGTGGGTATGTTAGACATAGCTAGCTAACATGCTAATCCAGGTATGTTTTTCCTATATGAAGTTAAAATCCTACCTTGTGTTAGGATATCTTATATAAGTATACTTGGCATGATTGATTATGATTATTCATGAAGTTATAGTTTTGAGTGATCATGGGTTTAGGCATATTATGTTTCTTACTTTAATTGATGATATGACTAACCAGAAGAGTCCTATATAAACCTTGAATACTAATGTTTAGTATCTGTGCTTAAAATGATCATTACTATACATGTTTAAGACTATTGTGTTTATGATAGTATTGAGATTATACTAATAAATGTATGATTATGTATGAGATCTCGAGGATATCACAATAATGATACTTGTAAGCATGCATAGTGATCGAGGATGGATATAAGTTCAAGGACATGTAATCCAGGAATCAAATATCAAGAGGGAGCACACTCCAGTAGTTTCTGCAAGGATGCAAATATCCAGAGGGAGTCGACCACTTCTCACAATCCACATTAGAATGGAGTTGCAGAAAGGAAGCAAAGACTGAGAGGGAGTCAACCCAACAAACAAACAAAGATAAGTATTTGAATTATCATTTCTTGCATATTTGATTGTTTAAATAATACTGTTCAATGATGTATATACTGATGTTCCTAGAATTAGGCTATGTATTTTGGCATATTAGAATAATTGCATTAATGAACAACATACTACTAATATGCATGTAATGGGTAAGTGGCCTATGGCACTGTACAACATTCCATTGCTACTTATCTAGAATGAAACTTCTTTGCTGACATGTTGGTAGTAGTGCAAACTCTTAACAATGTTCTGGTAGAGATTGGAAGGCATCTAGAAAGTTACAGGATATGGATGAATGTTGTATTGAAGCATTGGCTAAAATAATTGCATGACTGTATGACATATTTATTTATGTGTAAGGATTTGTTCTGAAAACTATGAGATGTTTCTAATCATGCAATTTAACTTGTTTTGTAGGAAAGATCGTATACCATCACCTACAAAAGAAGGACTACAACATTTGTTCCAGCAACAAAGATATCTATTGAAGATATTGAAGATATTGAAGTTCCCGGGATCTGGGATGAAGTAATGGAAGAATTCCATGATCCGTTGATCATGAAGAATGATGTTTGGGATGTGGTCCCAGACCAGAAGGGAAGTCTGTTGTATAAGATCAAGCATGCTGTAGGTGGCAGCATAGAGACTTTTGCTCCTGCCGCCAGATCCACTTCCATCAGATCAGTGTTTTCTCTAGCTGCAGTGATGAAGTGGAAAATACACCAGATGGATTTCAAGACAACCTTCTTGAATGGTGTAGTCGAAGAGGAAGTGTATGTGGAGCAACCACTTGGTTTTGAGACACATGACAAGAAGTCATATATGTGCAGAACTTGGTATGGTAGGATAGACAGCTTTCTCTCCAGTTTGGGCTTTACCAAGAGTAAAGCAGATTCCAACCTTTACTACAAGATTGAGGAAGGCAATCTAGTGATACTACTTTTGTATGTGGATGACCTGTTTGTTACAGGTGAGGATCGATTGATTGCCGAAACGTAGTAGAAGATTGCTGCCGAGTTTGAGATGAAGAACTTGGAGATGATGCACTACTTTCTAGGCATGGAAGTGTGGAAGAGTGCAGATGGAATCTTCCTTGGACAAGGGAAGTATGCAGTAGAGATCCTGAAGAGGTTCGGGATGATGGAATGCAAGGACATGGTCACATTTATGGCATCGAACCTGAAGCTTCTATGTGATGCTTCATTTGATCCGGTTGATGTCACTACGTATTGTCAGATGATTGGGTCCTTGATGTACTTGACGAACATGAGACCCGATATTTGCTTTGCAGTGAACACATTGAGCCAGTTTCTGATGGATCCCAGAGGTGTTCACCTGGTTGTTGTAAAGCATATTCTGAGGTACCTGAATGGTACAATTGACTATGGGCTCAAGTATGATGCGAATCAAAAGTTTAACCTGCGCGGTTATGTTGATTTGGATTGGGTAGGCAGTGCTGCAGATAGGAAGAGCACCTATGGGTGTTGCTTCAATATGGGATCAGGTGTGATCTCTTGGTTTAGCAGGAAGCAGTCCTGCGTAGCACTGAGTACAACCGAGGTAGAGTATGTTGTAGCTTGTTTGGCTAGTTTTGTGTCAGTATGGATCTGGAAGCTACTGTCTGATTTATTTGATCTCCTGCTGGAGGCTACTGGTATCTTTTGTGACAACCAGAGTTGTGTGAAGCTGTCTGAGAACTCGGTGTTCCATGATGGGTCGAAGCACATTAAGATCAAATATCACTATATCAGGGATATGGTGCAGAGAGGAGTAGTGAAGCTCCTATATGTTGCGATGGATGAGCAAGTTGCATATGTGTTGATGAAACCAGTATCCAGAGTGAAGTTTGAGTACTTCAGAGAGAGGCTTGGTGTTCTTTAGATTGACGACACTTCAAGGAAGAAGTGATGGACACACTTGCAAGATCCATTCTAAGCATGGTGATAGGAGGATCCTTCCCATGTTTGTGGATGTAAGAACTGGATGATGAGCATTAGGACGATGCTCCAGTTATTGCTCTGTATATGCATCAGTTAGATGCTTTGATCAGCTTGATCATGTATTTGTATATGCATCATGTTGAATTCTTGATATATTTGTATATGCATCATGTTAGATGCTTGATATATTTGAATATGCATCATGTTGGATGCTTGATATGATCAGGAGGATCATGTATTTATGTACCAGGTGGTTACATTGTATGATCAGGTGGATCATGTATTTATGTACCAGGTGGATACATTGTATGATCAGGTGGATCATGTATTTTTTGTATATGTATCAAGTGGATGCATTGTATGATCATGTAGATCATGTACTTATGTATGTATCGGGTGGATGCATTGTATGATCAGGTAGATCATGTACTTATGTATGTATCAGGTGGATGCATTGTATGATCAGGTAGATCATGTACTTATGTATGATCTGGCAGATCATGTACTAACGTATGTATCAGGAGGATGCACTGTATGATCAGGTAGATCATGTATGATGATATGCATCAGGGAGATACTTTGTATGCATCAGATGGTGATCAGGATGATCACAGATGACAAGCATCAGGATGTTGCACTAGATGATATGCATCAGGATGATGCTATGATGGTGATCAGGATGATCACAGATGATGAGCTTCAAGATGTTGCTCTAGATGATATGCATCAGGTTGATGCTATGATGATGATCAGGTTGATCATATGATGATGTACATCATGATCATGTATGGTGAGTATCAGGTCGATGCTCTGTGGCCATGGACAGGTTGTGTAGGTAGCATAAAAAATATCCTTTAAAATTCGGACAGGTAGAGCAGTGTGCTCGTAACATCCTGGGATGCTCTATCAAGATCTAGATAGGTAGAGCGGTGTGCTCGTAACATCCTGGGATTCTCTGAGTAGGTTTTGCTATGATTTCGCATAGAAAAGATCCTTTAAAATCCGGACAGGTAGAGTGGTGTGCTCGTAATATCCTGGGATACTCTATCGAGATCCAGACAGGTAGAGTAGTGTGCTCGTAACATCCTGGGATGCTCTGAGTAGGTTTTGTGAAAGTTCACATAGAAAAGATTCTTTAAAATCCAGACATGTAGAGCGGTGTGCTCGTAATAGCATGGGATGCTCTATTGAGATCCAGACAGGTAGAGCGGTGTGCTCGTAACATCCTGGGATGCTCTAAGTAGGTTTTGTGAAGATCAACATGTAAAATATCCTGGGAGATCTGATAGGTTGAGCAGTAAGCTCGTAATCAGTCCTGGGATGGTCTTTCGAGGTTTTGTTGATGCACGTAATCAGTCCTGAGGATTCCACAGTATAGACAGTGATGATTAAGACCTACAGGTGGTGGGCCTACATCCAGTATGAAAAAGGACTGGCTCTGTAGAACTTCCTATGATGAGTAGATTGGAGATTGATTGAGATAGCAGCAGTGACGATGATTTGATGATGATGTTCCAGTGATGATGATCCAGAGAAGAAGACTTAAGCTAGCAGATCTGTGTCGAGAAATACCTTCCTAGTTAAGAGGGAGTGTTGGTGTATATGTAACTTCGGAATGTATTTAACCCATGTATTTCATCTATGTATATTGTACTCCTATAGAGATGTTATTATTCCTCTATACATAAGTGTCGTCATTTGTATTGACAAGTGTCACAAGTGTTGTAACTTGTCGATGGGTTATTAGACCACCTTGATGGGGTCGGCCCTGTATGAGTCATGTGGGTAAATGGGTTATTAGACCACCAAGTATGGGGTCGGCCTAGGTTAATGTAACCATGGGTTATTAGGCTAAGTTAGACAAGTCGGCCCCACTGGTTTATTGGGCAGGACAGGACAAGTATAAATAGAGATCGGGAGATCTCTATTTGATCATCTCATTACTCACTCTTTCATCACTTGGAAAGTGGCGCACATGGGAGGAGGAGGATCAGCTGCTAGGAGAAGACTATCTCTTGTACTTTGGTTGTATCATTTCTCTTTCTATCTCTAAGGAAGTTGCGAGGTTTTTCACCTTCTTGGTTTTCCCCAGTGAAAATCTGTGTCTCTTGTGTGCTTGCATTATTGTGTCCATGATTGATATGATGTACATGTTATTCTCTCAGTTAAGATCTTAGATCAGATTGAAAATTTTGAAAAAGTAACAAATACAAGATACATATGTTAAATACATTCCGAAGTTACAATTACATCAACACTCCCTCTTAACTAGGAAGGTATTTCTCGACATAGATCTGCTAGCACAAGTTTTCTTCTCTGGATCATCGTCACTAGATCATCGTCATCGCACTACTGCTGCTATATAAATCAATCTTCTATCTACTCGTCATAGGAAGTTCTACAGAGCCAGTCCTTTTTCATATTAGATGTAGGCCTGCCACCTGTAGGTCTTCATCATCTACAGAGCCAACCCTTTTTCATGTTGGATGTATCACATCTACAGAGCCAACCCTTTTTCATACTGGATGTATCACATCTACAGAGCCAGTCCTTTTTCATATTGGATGTATCACATCTACAGAGCCAGTCGTTTTTCATACTGGATGTATCACATCTACAGAGCCAGTCCTTTTTCATACTGGATGTATCACATCTACCGAGCCAGTCCTTTTTCATACTGGATGTATCACATCTACAGAGCCAGTCCGTTTTCATACTGGATGTATCACATCTACAGAGCCAATCCTTTTTCACACTGGATGTATCACATCTACAGAGCCAGTCCTTTTTCATACTGGATGTATCACATCTACAGAGCCAGTCCTTTTTCATACTGGATGCGACCTAGAACAAATCTAGGATTTTCCACCATAGAGCCAGTCCTTTTTCATACTGGATGTGACCTAGAACAAATATAGGATTTTCCACCACAGATCTAGTCCTTTTTCATACTGGATGTGACCTAGAACAAATCTAGGATTTACCACCATAGAGCTAGTCCTTTTTCATACTGGATGTGACCTAGAACAAATCTAGGATTTATCACCACAGAGCCTTGAAAGCGCATCCCAGGACTTATTATGGGCACGCAGCCCAACCTATCAGATCTCCCAGGGCTACATTACATGTGGCCATGGAAAAACCTTGAAAGAGCATCCCAGGACTTATTAGGGGCACACAACCCAACCTATCGGATCTCCCAGGACTACATTACATGCCATAGGACAAAACCTTGAAAGAGCATCCCAGGACTTATTACAGGAACACAGCCCAACCTATCAGATATCCCAGGGCAATATTACATGTCCTCCCAGAGCAATGCCTCAAAAGAGCATCCCAAGACTGATTATGGGCACACAACCCAACCTATCGGATCTCGCAGGTCAACTTACATGCTCATCTGCACAACCTGTCCACGGCCACAGAGCATCAACCTGATACTCATCATACATCATCCTAATGTACATCATCACATGATCATCCTGATCATCATCATAGCATCATCTTGATACATATCATCTGGAGCAACATCCTAAAGCTCGTCATCCATGATCATCCTGATCATACAATGTATCCACCTGATACATATCTAGAGCAGTAACTGAAGCATCATCTTGATGCTCATCACACAATGCTTACATCCATAGCCATGGGAAGGATCCTCCTCTCAACATGCTTGGAATGTCTCCTACAAATGTGTCCATCACTTATTTCTCGAAGTGTCATCAATTTGAAGAACACCAAGCCTCTCTCTGAAGTACTCAAACTTCACTCTGGCTAGTGGTTTCATCAACACATCTGCAACCTGCTCATCTGTCGCAACATATAAGAGCTTCACTGCTCCTCTCTGCACCATATCCCTGATATAGTGATATTTGATATCAATGTGCTTCGACCTATCATGGAACACCGGGTTCTCAGACAGCTTCACACAACTCTAGTTGTCACAAAAGATACCAGTAGCATTCAACGGGATATCAAATAACTCAAACAGTAGCTTCCTCAGCCATACTGCCTCACAACTAGCCGAACAAGCTGCAACATACTCTGCTTCAGCTGTACTCAGTGCTATGCAAGATTGCTTCCTGCTAAACCAAGAGATCACACCTGATCCCATACTGAAGCAACACACCGAAGTGCTCTTCCTATCTACAGCACTGCCTGCCCAGTCTGAATCAACATAACCCTACAGGTTAAACTTTTGATTCATATCATACTTGAGTCCATAATCAATTGTACCCTTCAAGTACCTCAGAATATGCTTTACAGCAACCAGGTGAACACCTCTGGGATCCATTAGGAACTGGCTCAATGTGTTCACCGCAAAGAAAATATCTGGTCTAGTGTTCGTCAGGTACATCAAGGACCCAATCATCTGACGATACATTGTGACATCAACAAGCTCAGAGGAAGCATCACACAGAAGCTTCTGATTTGATGCCATAGATGTGGCGATGGCCTTGCAGTCCATCATCCTGAACCTCTTTAGGATTTCTACTGCATACTTCCCTTGTCCAAGGAAGATCCCATCTGCATTCTGCCACACCTCCATGCCTAGAAAATAGTGCATCATCCCCAAGTCCTTCATCTCGAACTCGACAACAAGCTTCCTCTTGGTATCGGAAATCAAACTATCGTCACTTGTAACAAATAGGTCATCCACATACAAAAGTAGTATCACTGGATTGCCTTCCTCAACCTTGTAGTAAAGGTTGGAATCCGCTTTACTCTTGGTAAAGCCCAAACTAGATAGAAAGCTGTCTATCCTACCACACCAAGTCCTAGGAGCTTGCTTCAAGCCATACAAGGCTTTATTCAACCTACACACATATGGCTCTCTATCATGTGTCTCAAAACCAAGTGGCTGCTCCACATAAACTTCCTCCTTGACTACACCATTCAAGAAGGCTGTCTTGACATCCATCTGGTGTATCTTCCATTTCATCACTTGCTTTATATTTCTCTATACTGCCATTGGCAACATGCTTGATCTTATAAATTAACTTGGAAGTCACAATAGACTTCCCTTCTAGTCTTGGGACCACATCCCAAGCATCATTCTTCATGATCGATGGATCATGGCATCATTACTTCATCCCGGATCCTGGGAACTTTAGATTCTTCAATAGATAGTTTGTTGTTGAACAAATGTTGTAGTCCTTCTTTTGTAGGTACTCGTATACGATCTTTCCTACAAAAACAAGTTAAATTGCATGATTAGAAACATCTCATAGTTTTCAGAACAAATTCTTACACATAAATAAATATGTCATACAGTCATGCAATTATTTTAGCCAATGCTTCAATACAACATTTATCCATATCCCGTAACTTTCTAGATGCTTTCCAATCTCTACCAGAACATTGTTAGGAGTGTGCACAACTCTCAACATGTCAGCAATGAGGTTTCATTCTAGATAAGTAGCAATGGAATGTTGTACAGTTCCATAGGCCACTTACCCATTACATGCATATTAGTAGTATACTGTTCATTAATGCATATGCATAATACACAACCTAAGTCTAGGAACATAAGTATATACATCTTTGAAGAGTATTATTTAAACAATCAAATATACAAAATACTTATCTTTGTTTGTTTGGTGGGTGGACTCCCTCTCAATCTTTGTTTCCTTGTAGGAACTACTGGAGTGTGCTCCCTCTTGATCTTTGCTTCCTGGATTACCTATCCTTGAACTTATATCCATCTTCGAACACTATACATGCTTACTAGTATCATCATTGTGTTATCCTCGAGATCTCATACATAATCATACATTCATTAGTACAATCCTAATACTATCAAAACACAATAATCTTAAACATGTATAGTCATGATCATTTCAAACACAGATAATAAGAATTAGTATTCAAGGTTTATATAGGACTTTTCTAGTTAGTCATATCATTAATCAAAGTAAGGAACATAATATGCATAGACCCTAGATTACTCAAACTTGTAACTTCAGGAGTAATCATGATCAATCATACAAAAGTATAAGATCCTTACATAGGGTAGGATTCTAACTTGATATAGGAAAAACATACCTAGTCATCATATTTGCTAGTTATATCTAGCAATGTTTTCTTGTTCTCTTCAATGACCTGCATAACTCATAATTTAACCATTGTAGAACCAAATTATACATACCTCTATGTGATCCATGACTATGGATGAGTCTTTGTCTTCATGTCATCATGGTCTTGATCTAGAGCTTGATTTGTACCTTTCATGTTAGCGGATAACATTCTCCTCATACAACACCACAGTGCATTAGTACAATCATAATACAATCATAAGTGTCATAGCCCTAATCAATGAATGTCTTCTATCATTCATACTTTTACTAGGGTGATAAGACAAGTCTAAATTTAAACAAGATTGTTACTAAAATCAATAACATGAGGACAATCATATTATAAACTTAATCATGAACAGATTTCAAAACATACCTATAAGTCACACCTTTCAGATTGCTTGTAGTAGTTGTTGTTGTTGTTCCTTTTGTTCTAAGGATAATCAGAGGAAAAATGTCCTCTTCTTGGCATGTGCTGTGAGAGCTTGATCTTCATTCCCCATCTTTTCTTCTCAAGCTAAAATCTGAGCTTCTTCCTGTGAGCATTCTTCCCACAGCCTACTGAAAGAGATAAGTTTCTTCCTAGCACAAATTCCTTGGATAAAGGAATCCCATGACCTAGGAAGGCCATTAAGAGTGGTCATTACCACTTCTCCATTCTCTATAACTTCTCCCGCAGCTTCAAGTTGTTCTTTTATCTAGGAGACCCTTGAGAAATAAGACTGCATGGTCTCCGCATTCTGGAACTTGATATTCTTCAATTGATTCCTCAAGGTCATCTTCTGATTTATATTCTTCTCGTCAAATAGCTTGGTCAAGGAATCAAACATCTCCTTAGGTGTCTTCAGAGATGACACATGTGGCATGAGATGGTTTTTGATAGAATCAGCAATGATACTTTTAGCCTTGACTAAGTTCCTCTTGTGTAAGGCCTTAGTCTCTTCTCCCTCTGGGACAGGAACCCCTTCACTTATGTAGGTGTCCAACTCACTCTGTTCTAGAACTAACCCAATCCTATACTTCCATGCTCGGAAGTTATCAGCCCCTTCAAGCTTATTCTCAAGATTGGTGTGGTGAGACATCTTAAAGAGTACTTCAAATGAAATATAAAAGATTTAGGTCTTACCACTTGATTTGCAGAAATCTGGATTTGGAGCTGGATTAGGGTTTGTCAGAGAAACCCTAAAAATTCAAACTTCTGAAATGATAGAAAGATGTGCCTTGATGAGCTAGTCAAGTTGGTATACTCAAAATTTGAAAAATGCAAAGTTTCACCCCTCAAATTTGCTTTTCAAACTTTCGGATTCACTAGGGAGGACCTTGAATTAGGGTTTGATTTTCTCAGAGCTTCATCCATCCAAAAAGTTTGATCTTGGTCTCTAAACTTCTATTTTTCAAAGGCGCTTCCAGCCATGGTCTCAGATTTCAAAAATTCCAACTTTTGTAGAAGCCCTAATTTTCGGCTTCATTAGAGAGGACCCAAAACTAGGGTTTGATTTTCCCGAAACTTCACCCAACCAAAAAGTTCAATCCAAAGCTCTAAGATTTGATTTTTCTGAGGAGCATCCAACCATGGTTTCAGATTTCATAAATTCCACTTTTTGTGGAAACCCTAATTTTTAGGGCCAAAACCGAAAGTGCTTAGAATTGAATTCTGATTGGACAGAAAGATGCGCCTTGATGAGGAGAGTCGATCTAGCCTCATGCCTTTCAATATGCGTGGATAGAAACCCAAAAACAAGAAGCCCTAGCTTCCGCAACTACATAGTGTCTTCTTCTCAGGTTAGCTCTAATACCATGTTAATTTTTTAGCATTAATTCAACATACTCTAGGATCTTTACTAAGAGAATAACATGTACAGCATATCAATCATATCAAGCACCAAAAGCAATCACATAAGACAATAGACACACAGAGTTTCACTAGGGAAAACCATAAAGGTGAAAAACCCCACAACTTCCTCAGAGATAGAAAGAGCAATGATACAACCAAAGTACAAGAGATAGTCTCCTAGCAGTAACCTCTCCTCCTCCACTAGTGCGCCACTTTCCAATGAGTGTATGAGTGAGAAAGTGAATGATCAAATAGATTTCCTCCTGCACTCTATTTATACTTGACTTGACTTGCCTAATAACCTTTACCAGGTCAGCCTCAACTTAACCACTTAACATAATGCTGATAGGGACGAACCCCAATAGGTTGGTCTAATAACCCTTTGACCCACATGAATTATATAGGGCCGACCCCATCAAGGTGGTCTAATAACCCATTAAGTATAAGTTACGGCACTTACAATATAAATGACAACACTTCCGTATAGAGGGATAATAACTTCTCTATAGGAATACAATATACATATGTGAAATACATTCCGAAGTTACAATTACATCAACACAGATTTGAGGAGAGTGGGAATGAGCCTCAATAATTTCTTGAAGAGGGAGCATTTGTACAAGTGGGTGCACCAGTTTGGGGAGAGGGCCAAGCTTCCAGGAATAATTCCTTGTGTATTCACTGCTTACTAATTTTACATACTCAAATTTGAACCTTAGGAGGAATGACACTGTAAACCGAAGAAAGTGTGGGTTTTGGTGAAGTCGTGGGGACAGTTTGTGAGAGAATTCATGTTGACATAGTGAAGGATGCACTCACCAAGGTAGATTTGGAGTATCAATTCTATACAGTTGACTATTATTATTGATGATTGTCAAAATGGCTTATTGTGACTATTGTGGGGCACACTCTCATATTGTATCAATTGTATACACTCAATTTCCTCCAAATTGAGCTGCCAAAGAAAAGACAAGTTTGTTGTTGGATTTGTTCATAGTGTTTACCAGTTGGTTGCACCTTTTCCTGTCAAAATCATGGGTCAAAGAGGAGGATATCTTGTGTACAAGGGAGATTCCACTATGGGTAATCTATATGACTATCCAAAGGGGGAGGACGCACTTGATATTTGAATGGGTGTTCTATTGTGGGAGATCGTGCGACCCTAGAGACCCTGCTTGTTGTCATTGCTGCCATAAATACACTACTGTATAGAGCTATTTGGGGGATGATTCTATGGGATGGGAGAGACTTCCACTCAAATCATTCTTTGCTGGGACATCTATAGCTATTGGGGACACCAAAGAGAAGACACGATCATCTTGCTAAGATCCATAACCCTTATATTCATTCCTAGGTTTGAGGATAATTTATAAATCTAATTTATTTGGCTCTCAGAAACTGTTTTTATAGTGGGTTTGAATATTATATCAATTAAAAATATAATTTTTTTAATTAAAATCATAATGTACTCTCTGTCATATAATTTATAGTGAATTGTTCTTCCATTCTAGAGCATGAAATACTACTAAGAATTCAGTTATGGGTAAACACATTCCATGGAATATGATGTTTAAAACCAAATTTGAAATATAAACCCAAGGTTCAAGACGAATCAATTGTAGTAATAGTGAAATTAGTTATGGATCAAGTGCTATTCAAAGTGTTTGAAAAAATACATAATCCATAATACTCTAACAGTTAACCAATAAAAATTAGCTCATACTCAATAGAGAACATTACAGTGGTATTAGAGATGTGCATCTTGCTAGTATGAAGGGCTATCACTGACAAGTATTTTCAGTTTGCTTTGTTGAGTGACCTAACTCATCTATATCAGTATGAATAGGTTGTTGGTCATTCCTTTGATAATATTAAGTCTATGTAGGAGCTCATGATAGAATTTATGCAAGTTTCTCAAGAATATCAGAAGAATTTAACAACATTTCTACAAGATCCAGAGTTGTTGGAGCCTCACTTATCAGTTGGGAAGAAAGAAGAAGGGTTCAAATATGAAGTGGTGGTTGATGGAAATGCCTCACCTCATGAAGGAATTTTGAAAGAACCCTTTGATGACTTCTTGGCATTTCATGCAACTATTCATGCTGAGGATGCGTGCAATGAAGTTGAAAAAACCACAAAATTCAATACACCATTAGAGCTATCTTATGAGGCTGATAACCTTAGCACATATGATGAAGTTTTACAATCAGCGAATGATGATGATCCAACATCTTATCTTAGTGATGATGCTTGTGATGGTCCAGGTGTATTCGAACCTATTCGTGATCAATATTTGGCATTGGATAATTTCTTTGTTGATGCTAATCTAACTCTTCGGGAGTTATGTATGAAGGATGACAAAGAGGGAGCTGAATTTTGAAAACAAGTTGATAATTATCAATCAGAAATATCTTATTGTGTGGAGATGATATATCTCAAGGGTCCCATCATTTGGCAGGGCAGTTGAAGGTAAGTAAAGACATGACTATGGAATCCATAAATGTTTTTGACAATACTCATATGCTGATGGCAAATTATTGTTGGAAGGAAGTGACACATAAGAATTTTGTAGGAGAACTTTCCCTCTCATATTTTTAGGCACTCAGAGAAGCATTGGCGGTGATGAAATATAATCACCTACACCTGCTTTCAGATAGAGATCGTATTCTTATTCTTGATGAGATTTATTTTGATGCGCTAAAAGTAAAAGAAGAGGATGTTGAGAAACTTACCCATGAGATTCAGGATACCATGGATTCTTTGAAGAGCACTCAAATGGCCCTTCAAGAACTATAAACTCAGGTGGACAAGATTTGCAGGGAGTTGAGTTTGGAAAATTATTTAGCATTTCATTCATCTATTGCAGTCACGATACATGAGAATGTTAGTGGTACTTATGGTTTGATGGAGGAGCTTCTTGTGATGGTCGAGCATGAGGAGCATTCATATTTTCATGGGCTTGAAAAGAGGTATGGCTTTGAGACTTCTGATTATAAACATAGTCTGCATCTTGGATATCATGAGCCACTTCTTTTGGGGATCCCATTGAAGAATCAAGTCATAAATGTAGATAAGGGATTTGAGCATATACCTTGTGGATCAGCCATCACAGAGGTATATGAACCCACTTATTGTGGGAAGGTATATATTGAGGACATGGACACATCAATATAGGATTGTGGGACAGTTCCTTCAGAGAGACTTCTTGATAGGTAATTTGAGCATACCATTGAGTTTGGATTGTTCAAGGGAGAGAAGTTGATAGATGAGCTTCAATGAGTAACATATTCCTTGAACATCGATCTTTGGTTGGGATATCACCAAACTACTTCTGGGTGTCATTATGGGCACTATGAGTTCTTGGTCATGCCATTGGGGTTGACCAACATACTTGCCACCTTTAAGTCTCTCATGGACCCCATATTCAAAATGAATCTACGTGGTCTTATTTTGGTGTTCTTTGATGATATCCTCATATACAATAGGACATGTGAGGATCAATTGAGATATTTAGATGAGACATAGGGCATGATGGAGAGCATATTCAAGCATGAGATATAGTACTCTCCAAATATTGATCTTCGGTTAGTGTTGATGTATTTGTAACTTCAAAATATATTCACTTGTATATTACATTTGTACTTTATTGTATCCCCAACGAATATGTATTATTCCTCCGGTTGGAAGTGTTGTCATTTGTATTTGCAAGTGTCGCAAGTTATATTGTAAGTGTCGCAACTTATATTTGATGGGTTATTAGACCACCTTAGAGGGGTTGGCCGAGTGTGGGTCAAAGGGTTATTAGACCACCTTAGAGGGGTTTTCCCAGTGTGGGTCAAAGGGTTATTACACAACCCTAGTGGGTTCGTCCCAGTGACAAGTGGTAATGGGTTATTAGACTATCCTAAGGGAGGTTGGCCCAGTTAGAGTAAAAGGCAAGTCAATTCATTGTATAAATAGAGAGTGTGTCTCTCTCATTCTATTCACTCACTCACTCACTTCGCATTAGTGAGAGAGAGGAGGAGTGCACACAAGTGGAGGAGGAGCAGATGCTAGGAGACTATCTCTTATCTTTGGGTTTGATCTTTGTGATCTTTGTATTTGATCTTTGTGATATTTTTATTGGTGCTCATTTTATCTCTGAGGAAGTTGCGGGGTTTTTCACCTTCTTGGTTTTCCCCAGTGAAATGCTTTGTGTCTCTTGTCTCTTGTGTTTGATATGTTGTACATGTTGTTCTCTCAATTAAGATCCTAGATAATATTGAATTAAATGATGAAAAACTAACATTGTATCATAGCCAGCCTGAAGGAAGGCATTGTATGGCATTTACGACACTTGTTGCACTTGCAACAAATTGGAAGCTAGGGCTTGGTATAGTAAAAAATAGTCATCATGGAACTTTCGTTATAAATCAGGTTTGGCGAAGGTTCGGGATCTAAAAATTTTACAGGTCTAAGATGAACTCGTCATGTACCTTTTGTCCTAAGATCAGCCTCAGATTCATTGTACTTTGTGATATATGATTCATACAAGTTAGGGTTTTTGCCTCTTCTAGAATACAGTCCTAAATAGGTGACATAGGGAAAAAGGTCATATCTCGGGCTAGGAAGATGAAAATAGAATTCCATAAAAGTTGGAAGTTAGGGTACAGACTTTAGTTTCACAGGTTCGGGTTTCAGAGGCCAAAGTTGAAATAGTGACACATGGAACTCCGTACAAGTTCGCTATGTTGTTTCATCCCATAAATAGGTCACGTTACGACACTTGGAATATATCTCTCTCAGAGAATCCACTAAAGCTCAGATCTGTGGGGTTGGAAAGATGACAAGTCAGTCTACCACAGGATGAATTTTCAGATCCCGAAGATCTAAAATTTCTGAGATACATCAGAAACAATATGGCATATTATTCTGTCCAAACAGAATTGGATTCTGAGCACTTTTATTTTTGGTTTGTTACTGTTGTGGGAAATTAGGGTTTCTGCAAAAGTTGGAATTTTTGAAATCTGAGACCACGGCTGGATGCTCCTCATCAAAATCAAAATTTAGAGACCAATATCGAAGTTTTTGGTTGGGTAGAACCATGGCCTCCATCAAACCCTAGTTTGGGATTTTTACTAGAAAACCAGAAAAACCAGAAAGCCAGAATTTGACAGAAGTTGGAGGTCTGAAATTCGCAAGTCAATTTTGAGAGGTCAATTTTTGGAGTTTTCAAAATATGAGCACACCAGCTTGCTCACCTCAGTCAAATGCATCTCCTTGTCTAGACAGAAATTTGAAATTCCAAGTTTGGATTTTTGGGATTTCCTTGTCAAACCCTAGCTAGCTGCAGATCCAGTCTCAGCAAATCAAAGTGAATTGGGTTAATCCTAGAAGAGAATGATTTGGAAAACTACATAAGTGAATAAGTTCCAGTTCTAGAGGGAGATGAGGCTAAAGCTTTACAAAAGAAGACTACAAGCAATCTCAACAAGTATGACTTGAGGAGATACAGGTATGTTTTGAAATCTGTTCATGATTAAGTTTGTCTTCATACTATTGAGGTTAGTACAATCTGGATTAATTTTAGATTTGTCTTATCACCTTAGTAAAAGTATGAATGGATGTGAATGATAGAATGCATTCATTGATTAGGGCTATGACACTTATGATTGTACTAATGCACTATGATGTTGTATTAGGATGATGTTGTCCACTAACATGAAAGGTACATCAAGAAAGATAAATCAAGTTCTAGATCGAGAACATATAACCATGATGACATGAAGAAAAAGACTCATCCATAGCCATTGATCACATAGAAGCTCTACTTACAAGGTATGTATAATTTGGTTCTACAATGCTTAACTTATGAGATATGCAGGTTACTAGCACAAGGTTTCTAAATCCTTGAAGAGAACAAAGAAGAGATTGTTTGTGTATGTTAGTCATAACTAGCAAACATGATAATCTAGGTATGTTCTTTTCGTGTATCAAGTTAGAATCCTACCTTGTGTTAGGATCTCATATAAGTATACTTTCGTATGATGGATAATGATTATTCATGAAGTTATAGGTTTAAGTAATCATGGGTTTATGCATATTATGCTTCTTACTTTGTTTAATGATATGAAAAACCAGAAGAGTCCTATGGTTAAATAAGAATATGCATGAGTAAAAGAAGTCCTCCCTGAAACCTTGAAATACTAATGCTTGTGATAAATTACCTGTGTATGAAATGATCATGACCATACATATTTAGAATCATAATGTTTTGATAGTATTGAGATTATACTAATGCATGTATGATTATGTATGAGATCTTGAGGATGACACAATGATGACACTAGTGCACACTTAAGCATGCATAGTGGTCTAGGATGGATATAAGTTCAAAGACAGATAATTAAGGAAGCAAAGATTGAGAAGGAGTCCACCCAACAACCATACAAAGATAAGTATTTGAATTGTCATTTCTTGTATATGATTACATAAATGATGTTGTTCAGTCATGTATATACTTATGTTCCTAGATTTAGGATGTATGTTATGTATTTTAGAAAAGTTGCATTAATGAACAAGATACTACTAATATGCAAGTAATGGGTAAGTGGCCTATGGTACTGTACAACATTCCATTGTTACTTATCTAGAATGAAACCTCTTTGCTGACATGTTGGGAGGTCTGAACACTCTTAACAATGTTCTGGTAGAGATGGAAGGCATCTAGAAACTTACGGGATATGGATAAATGTTGTATTGAAGCATTGGCTAAGATAATTGCATGACTATATGACATATATCTTTATGTGTAAGAATTTGTTTTGAAATCTATGAGATGTTTCTAATCATGCAGTTGAACTTATCTTGTAGGAAAGACCGTGTACCATCACCTACAAGAGAGACTTGTTTTGAAGAACAAGCGACAAAGACTCAACAAGTACATTTGTTCTAGCAATGAAGTTCAAGAAAACTACCTATTGAAGATATTGAAGAATCTGAAGTTCCCAGGATCTAGGATGCAGTAATAGAAGGATGCCATGATCGAGGAATACTATTCGATCACAAAGAATGATGTTTGGGATGTGGTCCCAAGACCAGAAGGGAAGTTTGTTGTGACCAAGTGGATCTACAAGATCAAGCATGCTGTAGATGGTAGCATAGATAAATACAAGGCAAGGTTTGTGGCTTGTGGCTTCTCCCAGAAAGAAGGGATAGATCATGAAGAAACTTTTGCACCTGTAGCCAGATACACTTCCATCAGAACAGTACTTACTATGGCTACAGTAATGAATTGGAAGATACACCAGATGGATGTCAAGACAACTTTCTTCAATGGTGTAGTCGAAGAGGAATTGTATGTGGAGTAGCCACCCGGTTTTGAGACACATGACAGGGGGTCATATGTGTGCAAATTGAAGAAAGCCTCGTATGGCTTAAAGAAATCACCTAGGATATGGTATGGAAGGATATACATCTTCCTGTCCAGTTTGGGATTTACCAAGAGTAAAGGGGATTCCAACCTTTATTACAAGGTTGAGGAAGGAAATCCAGTTATACTTCTATTGTATGTGGATGACCTGTTTGTGATAGGTGATGATAGGTTGATTTCCGACATGAAGAGGAAGCTTCCTGTTGAGTTCAAGATGAAGGAATTGGGTATGATGCATTACTTTCTAAGTATGGAGGTGTGGCAGAGTGCAGATGGAATCTCCCTTGGACAAGGGAAGTATGCAGTAGAGATCCTGAAGCGATTCGGGATGATGGACTGCAAGGCCATGGCCACACCTATGGCATCGAACCTGAAGCTATTGAGTGACGCGTCGTCAGATTCGATTGATGCACAATGTATCGTCAGATGATTGGGTCCTTTTGCTCTGTGGAGAACACCTTCAGCTAGTTCTTGATGGATCCTAGACATGTTCACCTGATTGTTGTAAAGCATATTCTGAGGTACCTGAGGGGTATGGTTGATTATGGGCTCAAGTATGATGCAAATCAAAAGTTTAAACTGGAGGGTTATGTTGATTCAGATTGGGAAGGTAGTATTGTAGATAGGAAGAGCACTTCGGGGTGCTTCTTCAGTATGGGATCAAGTATGATCTCTTGGTTTAGCAGGAAGCAATTCTACATAACACTAAGTACATCCGAAGCATAATATGTTGCAGCTTGTTAGACTAGTTGTGAGGCAGTATGGCTAAGGAAGCTATTGCTTGATTTATTTGATCTCTAGTTGGATGCAACTTGTATCTATTGTGACAACCAGAGTTGTGTGAAGTTGTTAGAGAACCCAATGTTCCATGACAAGTCAAAGCATATCAAGATCAAATATCACTATATCAGGGATATGGTGCAGAGAGGAGCAGCTAAGCTCCAGTATGTTGCGACAGATGAGCATATTGCAGATGTGTTGACCAAACCACTAGCCAGAGTGAAGTTAGAGTACTTCAGAGAGAGGCTTGGTGTTCTTTAGATAGAAGATACTTCAAGGAGGAAGTGATGGGACACATTTGTAGGAGCCATTCCAAGCATGGTGGTAGGAGGATCCTTCCCATGGCTATGGATGTAAGTGTTGTGTGATGAGCATCAAGACGATGCTCCAGATGATATGCATCAGGAAGATGCTGTGATGATGATCAGGATGATCATGTGATGATGATATGCATCAGGACGATGCTGTTGTGATGATCAGAACGATCATGTGTGGTTAGCATCAGGTTGATGCTCCAGATGTTGTACATCAGGATGATGTATTGTATGATGATGATCAGGACAATCATATGTGATGAGCATCAGGTTGATGCTCCAGATGTTGTACATCAGGATGATGTATTGTATGATGATGATCAGGATGATCATATGTGATGAGCATCAGGTCGATGCTCCCGATGTCGTGCATCAGGAGGATGTACTATATGATGATGATTAGTATGATCATGAGCATCAGGATGATGCTCCATGCAAAGAAGATGATCAGTGGGATCATGAGTATTAGGATGATACTTTGTGGCCGTGGACAGGTTGTGCAGTTGCATAGAAAAGATCCTGGAGATCCGGACAGGTTGTGCTAGGCACGGAAAAGATCCTAGGATGCTCTTTAGAGATTTTGTAGGTTGAAAGATACTCTTTTAAGGTTTTTCAAGGGTCTCATAGAAAAGATCTTGGAGATCTGGACAGGTTGTTCTAGGCACAAAAAATATTCTGGGATGCTCTTTAGAGATCTTGCAGGATGCAATATACTCTTTTAAGGTTTTGCGAGTTCACATGTAAAAGATCCTGGAGATCCGGACAGGTTGTGCTAGGCATGGAAAAGATCCTGGGATGCTCTTTAGAGATCTTGCAGGTTGCAAGATACTCTTTTAAGGTTTTTGTGAAGGTCACATGTAAAAGATCCTGGGAGATCTGATAGGTTGAGCAGTAAGCTCGTAAAATTCATGGGAATCTCTTTCGAAGTTTTGTTGATGCACGTAATCAGCCCTGAGAATTCCACACGATGGCACGCTCGGAGAGATGATGAATACCTACAGGAGGTTGGTCCTACATCTAGCATGAAAAAGGGATGGCTCTGTAGAACTTCCTATGACGAGAAGAATTGAGAGATAGCACCAGTGATCGAGATGAAGAGTACAACAATAGTGACGATGATGCTCCGTGATCTAGTGACGATGATCCAGCTCCAGTATTGAAGACTTGTGCCTATATGTATCGATGACTTGTGTCAAGAGAATACCTTCCTAGTTAAGAGGGAGTGTTGATGTATTTATAACTTCAGAAGATATTCACTTGTATATTACATTTGTACTTTATTGTATCCCCAACGAAGATGTATTATTCTTCCGGTTGGAAGTGTCGTCATTTGCATTCGCAAGTGTCACAAGTTATATTGTAAGTATTGTAACTTATAATTGATGGGTTATTAGACCACCTTTGAGGGGCTAGCCCAGTGTTGGTCAAAGGGTTATTAGACCACCTTAGAGGGGTTGGTGCAATGTGGGTCAAAGGGTTATTAGACCACCCTAGTGGGGTTGGTCCAGTGACAAGTGGTAATGGGTTATTAGACTCTCCTAAGGGAGGTCGACCCAGTTAGAGTAAAAGGAAAGTCAAGTCATTGTATAAATAGAGAGTGTGTCTCTCTCATTCTATTCGCTCACTCACTAACTTCGCATTAGTGAGAGAGAGGAGGAGTGCGCACAAGTGGAGGAGGAGCAACTGCTAGGAGACTATCTCTTATCTTGGGGTTTGATCTTTGTGATCTTTGTATTGGTGCTCTTTTTATCCCTTAGGAAGTTACGTGGTTTTTCACCTTCTTGGTTTTCTTCGGTGAAATTCTTTGTGTCTCTTGTCTCTTGTTGTTGATATGTTGTACATGTTGTTCTCTGATTTAATATCCTAGATCATGTTGAATTAAATGATGAAAAACTAACAGTGATGATATCATGAGTATAGGGAGAAGGATATAGGAATGATGCATGCTTTATATTATGGCCATGTGATGAGTATGAGGATGTACAGACATATCAAGAGAAGGTCCATGACACATTGGATTGGCTCATGGGAATTTCATCTAATTGAAAGTCCTGCCTTCTGGTGGAATATTCCAAGGATTGGTTTGCATGCGAGTTGATGTAACAGTCATATTCAAGATGACAAGTATAGAGTGGTGGATAATATCATCTACTTCATAGATAGCATATACTTAGTCCCCGAGCCGACACTTAGGGAAGAGATCATGAGGGTTATACATGATAGACCCTTGGCGAGGCATCCTGGATACTTCCTAACTACCAACAGATTAGAGAGAAATTTTCATAGAAGGGAATCAAGGACAATGTGTGGAGACATGTGAGGGAGTGCATGAATTTGCAGCAAAACGAGTCAAAGCATACCTATCCAACACAATTGAAGCAGTCTACACTCATTTCAGGGAAGAGGTGGGAGTGTGTCGACAGATTTTAGCATAGGTCTACAAGAGGTGCATGGAAGGGACCACATTTCAAGGAATTCATAAGAGTACGAGGCATTACAGATAGTAGCATGGTTCTTTGGGGATGCATTTAGGCTCCATAGGTAGCTTCAGTACATTGACCATGATCAGGACAACACATTTGTCAGTAAATTTTGGCAGGAACAATACATATTAGCTAGCACACAGTTTTATCAGTGTAGCATAGTTGGATTTAGCTGGTATGAGGCATAGTGGACTCCTAGTTTGGATGTGGGTTCCAAGAACTCATATGATTGATCTGTGTCATTTTTGAGATGCCCCGAGAGGAAATGACGGGGTGCATGCCCTATGGAAGGATATATTTTATTTTTCAATACCCAAGATCAAGTATTATAGTGGAATTATAGAATTTGATTCCACTAAGGTGCATCTGTAGGATATAATCGATAGTACTAGGGTCATTTCTTCTATTCATTATATCTTGGGTTTATAGGAGTGGAGGTTGTAGTCTGGGAACAAGTGCAATCCACTTATTATTAGAGTGGTGCAGCGTCAGCATGTTGGGTTCTTTATGAGGCTATCTTGGGACCCTAGGACTTCATGGGTTGGCAGTTCGGTAGTTCGTACATATGGGAGAGCCAATTTTTACGTTCAAGAGCCTATTCAAATGGAGTATTGGATTGGTTTCCTAAGTGGGATATTCTATGATAGGTGGGATGAGTAGTTATAGTATCTACTTGCTCTATTTATCAGTGGTATTTAGGGGCTTCTTATGTTGGTGATTTCCAAGGAAGTATCGTATGCAGTAGGTGCTTCACATCTTCTAAGTTGTCTTGGGATCCTAGAATCATTCCCAGTTTCATTTTGGTTCAACTTGTTGATTGAGGAGTTGTGATGGCAATGATTGAGGACAAGCAATATTTGGGAAGGGAGGACTATAATGTCCCCATTTTGTTTGGGTTCTCTTTCTCTATTAGTGGAGGTGACTTATGGAGTGTATCTACCTGATAAGAGGGGAATGATTAATTATATAATGTTAGTAGGGTGAAAAGAAACACTATAAAATGCCATTGAGTAATTACAATTAAAAGGGGTGTTATTAAGTGACTCAGGGAACTATTACACAACTACTTCATAAAATCACTTTTTATTATTTAATAGGAGCAAAAAAATTCACTTTATCAATAAAAGTGGTGAGAAAAAGGTAAAAGGGGCCCAACAGGGTAAAATGAGTTTAAAAGGGAAAATATGCCTCATTCTCATTAATTCATGACTATTTTTTCCAAATTTATTTTGGAGAGATCTTGTGGGGATATATCACTCAAATTTAACATCGTGCTTCATTGCCCTGGTCAGGTAAGAGCTTGCTTACAAATTTAAGGAGAGTGGAGCTAAGCCTCAATAATTTCTTAAAGAGGGAGCATTTGTACAAGGGGGTGCACCAATTTAGGGATATGGATAAGATTCAAGGCATATGTTTTGTGGAAAACTATCCTATGACTAGGGTGAGGTCACCAATGTACTAAGTTTGTTGAGATATACATCTAGGGTTTCACAGTAAAAAAATTAGTGTTTATATTCGAGCAAAAACATATAAGGAGTTTGAAATATAGATAATGATGAACCTTGCTTACAAATTTTGTTCCAAGATTCCATGACTCCTTAGCTATACTTCAAGCCTTCAAGCCAAGAACTTGCAAAAGAACCATAATACCTTTCCCAAAAGCTTTTGAACATATTAAAAGTATTCAAGAATTGAAAGGAAAACACAATATAAATCTATGAATTTACTTTCAATATAAAAGATCAAGTATTCCATCAATAATGTCATAAACACAACTATGGGGAAGGGAAATATGTCATTTATCTTATTAATAATACAAACACATACAATAATACCTCTTCTTTACTTCGACACCTCACAAAACCTTGACTCTAGGTATACTGCTTCTCTCCTCTAACAATCCCAAGCAAATATCCAATGTATTAGGGTTTGAAACTAACTAGGGCATCAATTTCAGAACATGGCTCGCAAAGGGATATGGAATGGTCATTCCTCTAGCATAACAATACTTAGGAAAAAGTCCCCCCTTCATGTCTCACATCCATTGATTTTATACTAATTGGAGATGGTTACCTTTGGGTTTGTAATATCCCCAAATATGAATTCAAGGATATTAACTAAATCACAACAATTTTAAATCATGAACTTGCAAAATTAAAACTAGTCAAGAAGAAACTAGTCTTGGTTATTGATTAAACCACCGAAGAGCTTGACGGTTGGGAAATTTTGGATCTGAAAAATGTATTGGGGAGTTTGAAGAAACATAGATATCATAATCAAGGCTAGCTTCATATTCCCATGCAGAAGGTACTGGGGCCATTTATGTTTCAACAACAATTGTCGTTGAAGTCTACTCCAAGGCTTCCTAGGCACACCAACATATGCATACTAAACTCATTCACTTACAATTGAATACAAAAATGAGTGGATAGAATGTCATTACCCCCTAATATAATTCTAGACAATATTTATGATATTTCCGGAGGATTTGGTAGTGTTTGGAGGAAAAAGGACGAAGTGCACTATGGAGGATTGCTCCACTAGCTTTCTTCCAGGCTCTTCCAAACACGTGGAGAAGGACATGAATTCTCAGTATTATGATTGGATGGTATTAATGAGTAAATTAAGATCTCATATTCCTAACATAATATAAATTGATCATCCATATAACTTTTAATTAAAATTACTGCAAAACTAGTCAATTATAAATGCCCAATGATATAGTCTTGAGAAATATGAATACAAACAGTCATAGAAGGTCACGAATATCTGATTTTTGAATTGGTATGGATTCTAAAGTAAAATTAACACCTAAAGAAACTTACAGAAAGGAAATTGGTGTCACAAAACTTCGTATCTTGCAATTCTGGGAAAACTAGTCAATTAAAACAATATAATGAGCACAGGGTGAGTAAATCATTAAAAATAACACCTCAGTTGCAGAATCAGAAGCAGCTTGGTATTATTAACTTGCATTATATTACATAATAATTAAATGACTATAATGGTAGCATCAATATCTTATTAAATGCGCTCCTCCTTGGGAAAATACAGACAAGAGAGAATAATCAATGCATTCACTCACTAAGGGAGAAGAATACTTTAGAAGAGAGAAAGATGAGGGGATGTAATCACAGAGCTGGATCAGATATGCAAATTGGTCATCAACGAATGCATTCAATCATGTGAAGAATACTAGAAAGTGAACTATGGGGAACATCTCCCATAGGTGGCTAAGGGTGCATCACCAAAGCCTAGAGATGCTTGAGCTTAGTCATATGCAATTCATAAACTGTCAAAAGATGTGAAATGGAGTTCTCCTCCTTCTTTTATATACTTTTCTCCTCATGGTTGAGCTTATCCTCTTAGAAATTTGAATTTGAGGAGGAATGGAGTTCTCCTCCTCAAATTCAAATTCTGGTGTCCTCACTTGGGTCCAAGTTTAGGAATGGAATTCTCCTCCTCAAATTCCATTCCTAAACATGGATGCGTCCTCACTTGCTAAACTTGGACCCTGTAGCTTTTGTGGATGTTTCTAATCCTTCTTGAGTTGCACAAATCAAGAAACTTCTTTCTTTTTTTCTTTTTATAACTTTCCTACTTTTGCAACTTTCCTTGCTTTATGACTTTCTCTTGTTTTTATAAACTACGCCTCCTTGATTTCTAGATGTTTCCTGTTTTTCAATACTAGTTTCTTTTCAGTACTTTCCTGCTTTGTACACTTTCCTGCTTTATGCACTTGCTTGCTTTTCACTGCTTTTCCAGTTTCCTTCTATTTTGCTTTGCTCTGATTTTCTTTCACTTTCCTCTTTTGTTGACAACTCATTGAGATATCCTTATCTCCGTATGCGCCCTCATGGAGTCTTTGGTATCCTCCAACTCATCAACATATTTAATTCATAATTAAATGTCAAAATATTATTTACATCACCTACAATTTAATCTATTCAAAACAACTATAGTCTAAATTTTATTCTTAATTAATTTAATTGCCTAAGCAATGTTATCCCCCTTTATTAATTAATTCATTGATATTCACTAGGATCCATGGGGGTATGGTGGGTTCTTGGCTGCTCCTTGGTGCTGGAAAAATGGGAACATGATAGGCTTGGGAGTAGTTATAATTGAAATGGGGTTACCAAAACCACCCAAACTGCCCTGAAATTCGAATTTTTATTAATTTTTTGAGCATTTAAGTATAAAACATCGGTTAGACAAAGGAAAGTAGCATTTAAAATGCCCTCGAGTCAAAGGAAACATGCATTTTCATAGGAAAAATTCTAGTGGACAATTCATTAGGGGTGCTTTTGTCTCCAAAACCAGTTAAGAGCTTCTAATTTCTAGGGAATCACTAAATGAGTTAAGACCATAACATCAAGCACCAAATTAGGGCTCTTCCATCCATAATGTCCTTTTGTGTGAACAATAGAGTTCTCATGAAAGTGTCGTCACAGACGGAGAAGTGCCTATTTGGGCTATAACAGATGCCCCCTAATGTATGAGGCCATAAGGGAACATGATGGCCGAAATACATTACAATAACTATTAGATTGGGACTTGGAGTTGACGAAATTGGAAAACCCAAGAATCTTAGTCTCAACGAAGTATCTTAAATAGAAAAAGGTGTTAGACAATCTTATCTTAGCGATAGATATATCCAATGTTGAAGAATACCACCAGAAAGATATAGTGCATATCTAACATATATATGTAACTGATGTAACTACCATGGCCATAAGAAAATAGAAAGTGGATCGATGTGATATAAATGGGTCATGGCCATGAATGAATAAAGTGGATCCATGCCTAGCAATTGATCATGGAAACAAGCGATACAAGGTGGATATATGTCAAACTGAAGATCATAGCAATGAATGACCAAAGTGGATCAATGTCTCATCAGGCGCCAAATAAATTGTGGCACAGTCTTCCACAACTCAGGCAATAGAAAAAAGTGAGGATGCTACTATAAGCCCAAGGTCTTCAATCCAACCCGCCTAAAGGTACAAATCCTAACCATGTGAATAAATGAGCTGAAGTTGAACATGGGAGATATCGTTATTACTGGTCATTGATGAATACCGTTAACAAACACAATGGGACCCACTGATAATAATAATGGGCCCCAAGGTACCTAGTACATACTAACAATTACGAATAGATGTTCTTGAATTCGAACACCTGAAGAATCCATCGAGTAGGAGACATTTATGTATTCCCACTACCTGATAGATATGGAAATTTCCATTGATGACTGCAATCCTCAAGGTACTATTGAGATCTGTAAACCTCATTCCCAAAGAAAAATGAGTTGAATTCAATGGGAAGAGGTCCGTTGGAAGGGAGGTATTAAGGATTCCTCCATCATCCAAAATGAGGAACAATCAAGAACTGATTTGATTTGGGGTAGGACTGAGTACATGATGGAACATACTGATGCCAAGGAATGTCCAACACCTGAATTCAAAGCAACTGCAGGATGGATGACACAGGTTATATCCTTGAATAGTGAGCACGACACAATAGTGACTTAGGAAGCTTTAGACACAAAGAGACTAATGATATAAATATGCAACATAGAAGACTTTGACAGATTCTCCATATGATTGGAAGAGTAGCCAACTGGAGGAGTAATCACTCTTATATCAGGTTTTATCCAAAGGCCAAAAACTAGAACTCAACTTGTTGAGAGACTAAAAAAATAGTGCTTTTTTCAAGGATATATTTGACTTGCTGCTGTTATATTGAGAGACACTTGAGATATTTCCCTTCCCTTTTACTCTTTTTAAGTACCTTCTTCATTTTTTAATGAGCTTGAAAAAGAGATAAATCATGCTCGATAAGTTCTTCTTCGTAGGATTTAACGAGTCCAAAAACGTAAACTCGAAACTTTCTTCCCTTTTTAATGAGCTTGAAGAAGAGATAAAAGGATGCTCGATAAAGTATTGATCCATGGATTTTATATTGAGCCTGGATTAGTTAGTGCTTTCCAATGTTTTCAATTTTAAAGAGTTTGAAAAACTTAAAGACAACTCTATATACCATTCCGTGTATTTTTATCGAGCTCGAGTTGGTAAATGCTTGTTAGTGATTTCATATTTAGGGAGATTGAAAAACTTAAAGAAGACTCCATAATTGTTCTTTTTATTAAATTTAGTATCTTATGCCCGGAAAAGGTTAAAACAATACAAGGGAGAACTCTTTGAGCAAAAATTGAGTAGAGTATTCCTTTCTCGTAAGTAATCCATGCATCTTGGAAAAGGGTTAAACTTATACTAGATGGATGATTCTTCAAATATTTTAATGAGTGTGAAACAAACAAGCTTGATCAACAATATTTTAATGTTTAGGGAGTCATAAAAGAGCTTAAAGAAGACTCCATGCCTCCTATTTTTAATGATCTCGAAGGAATAATATAAGAATTATTGTAACTTGGGAGGAAAGAAATGTCAAGGACATGCAAAAATACTTCCAAGGGCATGGAACAAACCTATGCATAATTCAAGGGACATGAACAAGACAAGGACAGTCAGGGTGTGTCTCCTCTAGGTAAAGGTGTCAAGTTGCAAGGGAAAAATGATATAGGAATTATCAAAAATGAGATAAGAGATGAGGGATTATATAACGAGCTAAAAGCATGAAATCTGACATCATGCTCATAAGCATAAGAAGGATCGATGCAATTGCATATTCGACTTAAAGATACAAATGGGAGCCTTATAAGGAATGACTAAAAATATATGAGAAAGAAAGACATGAGGATTCTTCTCAATGTCATGGTAAAACATACTAAAAAGGCTCCCGAGCATATGAGAAAATGTTTGCATGAGAACCAAAATGGAAAAAAGGTACTAACTAGGTGACCCATGTTATGTAGGCTCTGCTATTGGACTAGTGCATAATGCTTAAAGAGATGGCTAAAGCACCAACATCCAATAGGTTCGACCCTATGGAAAATTTGAGTGGAAAAAGGTTTAAATGCATCATAACAGAGAGGAGGCTTAAACCTATATGCAAGTTTCCGAATATACAGGTGATCGGATCGAGCAATATCGAGAAGATGATATCAAAGAAACCATAAATCAAGCTAAACATCTTGTCTCCAAGAAACAACAATACCAAAATCATATCCTGAAAATCTAAAAAGAAAGATTTGATACAGGTCACTTTGGTAGAAACACTTGCAACTTTAGAATCTTTAACAATATTCATTGCCAAGGAAGAGTCTACCAATGAAGACTCTAGAATTCCAAAGCTTGGAGTCGTAAAAACAAAAATATTAGACTCATGAGGAAGATTAAAGATTAAAAAATTACCATAGTTTGCAAGAAAAAAATCATCATCATGGGAGTCGAAAAATCTATAGTAGAATCAAACTTAGCAGGAACACCGACTTGTTGCTCAATGGTAGATTCCAGAGACTCAAACGGAAATTGGGGCCACATTTGATTGCAACTAGGTCCAATCCAAGTAGATCATCTTTGGAAAGAACGTCAATATCTAGATGAATGCTAGACAATATCATAGACTCTAGGAAAAATTCATCTAAAGGAAGTATATCATCCTAGATAAAACACATATCTAAACATTCAACAGGATCAATAGGGTGGAGATCTGACTCCAATGTCCCCATTGGATAGATCACTTGGTCAACTGCCAAGACTAAGTCCTGAGAAGGTAAGCATGAACACAAAGGCTTATTCTTAGTAGCAATTGGACACAAAGGATAGAAGGCCTCGTTGATATGACTACACCAAGCTTTGGAGGATGGCAACTTCCAAGAGTCGTGAAAGTAAAAAGTACTAGATTGAAACACCTTATATGTGGAAGTTGTGGAAACTATTGAACTTGCATGTATCAGAGATGCATTAACATGGGAATTAGGTGGGGGAAAGATTACAAGTTCCCATTAATGAAGGATACATCACCACACCAATTTTTTCACAATCCCTCGCAGAATAGGCTACTAAAGGAATATTGGATCCATGATCATGGTTGAACTCATTCCTATTTAAGGCTAGTTCGTCAATATTTACAATCTTTCCCTCATGAGGAAACTTGATGACACAAAATATTGAAGAGACTACTGCCATAATAGCTTGACTCCAAATTAGAGAAAATTTGAGGTCTAAAATGGGTCTCCTAAGGAAAATAATAAAATAATAGTTATGAACTACCTTTTTTCTTCGTATTTTCAACATATCTCCCTGTTGTTTTACTCAAATTTCAAGCCGGAGCACTCGTTGGATGCATAACTAAATTCTACATCCAACGAGTACCCACACTGCATACTTTTGAGGTACCCCACCCCACGAAAAATGATAAATACACAAAAAAATGTGTTACTTGAAAGTAACACATTTTTTTGTGTATTTATCATTTTTCGTGGGGTGGGGTACCTCAAAAGTATGCAGTGTGGGTACTCGTTGGATGAGGAATTTAGTTCCGCATCCAACGAGTTCTCCCGCTCGAAATTCGAGTAAAACGATAGGGAGTTATGTTGAAAATACAAATTGAAAAGGTAGTTTCATTAATGTCAAATATACCATGTCAACCATTATGGTTGACTCTTTTCTTGAAATTCTATTGGTTCTTGAATTCAATGGCTCTTTTTCTTACGAGTGGCTCATTTTCTTATGAGGTGGCTCATATTCTTATGAGGCCCATTTTAGACCCCAAATTTGCTCTAACGACTTGTTCCTATTAAAAACTTATAATCAAGCTGAGAGTCAACCACTCCCACATCCACTTTGACTATTTCCCCCCTAGTTCTAGAGGAACAGTTGGGATAATTCCTTGAGGTTTGAAAAGGTGGTCATCAAAATATTTAAACATAGTGACAGGAGTAACCACGTCAGGTAATCCTAAAGCCTTCCAACATGATAAAGAAATGGAACATGTGGAGGAACCCTCATCTACAATTGTATGATGAATCTTATTCTTTCCATATACAACTTGGATTTGAAAAGAAGCATGATGGGGTAAACGAGGCCTCCAATTCTCAAAATCAAAAGAAATCACTTGACTGTCCAAAGGATCTAGAGCTCCTAAAGTTGAAACTGTCTTCCCTTGAGCTGGACAATTCCAGAGTACCTCAAATGTAGACATTGCACATGGAGCCTGGGTCAAATATTCAACTATACTATAATTTTTAGCATCACACGTATTAGGATTATACATGGATTATTTTAGAACACCCTTTGGTATTCTATGCATAATAACATTGACACGCTTCTCAATGTGTAAAGAATTGTTATTATTAGCATTAAGGGGTTCTTTACCTTTGGATCCAGATGTATTTCTAGTATGGAGATGAAAATCTTGTTCACACATGAAAACTTCACCTGGGCCTGAATTTCCCCCTTGGGAGGAGGCTCCCTAGTCTCCCCCTTGGGATTGTGCAGGGTGTTGATGGGAAACAACAACCATATATTGTTGTTGCTGAGGAAACGGGTTGGTCAACATGACAGGTTGGCTTATGCCCACCTGTTGTGGTAACAAATTCAGAGCCATTTTCATTTCAGGTTATTTATAGGTCAAATGATCATTATTGCATTATAAGCAAGACAATTTCCTTTTACCTTTTTCATTGTTTTCCCCACTAGCATTAGTGTTTTTGTTATTATTGTTTGCATTTTTATTCCCCTTATTCTTGTTCTTATATTTTTCTTCCCTCTAGGTTGTTGGTTACCTTTAGATTCTATCGTGACAAAACATCAGAAGGAGGGTTGGGTAGGTTCTGTGTGTTATTGTGACAAGTCACCAATGAATTATGACTAGAAAAGTTATTATCCAAGCTAACTAGATTGTTCTCAACTACACCAATCACACCATCAACATGAGGTGTAGGGATGGGTTTTGTTGGGTCAACTTCTACTCTAAGAGTAGTAGGTAGAATTTCATACAACAACCTAGATTGGGAATAAAAAAAATCTAATTGTTGGGCTTTAATAATAGCCCGATCTTCGGTCTAGAACCCAGAAAGAGCCACACCTTTTGCAATAAAGGGTTTAAATGATTTAATAAACCAGTTGATTAGGAACTCAGCAAGAATTTGATCCTTGATCAAGCTACTCCTCCTCCACCACTCATGTATGTGGTTAGAGATATGAGTAGATTTATCCTGATGAAAGGATGTTAACAACTTTGTTCTCATTTCATAGTGAACTAGTAATTGGAAGTGGTTTAGAAATACCATTGCAACTGCATTAAAAGTTTGAAAAATACTCGTGGTAACTCAATGTACCATTTCTCCACTAGCCTATTTAAAATCTTTTGGAAGAGATGCAATCTAATAGAATCATCCATCAAATATTTGGATGAACACCATAGATTAAAAGTCATCACATGGTTAGTTGGGTCTTTCTTATGTTTACCTTCAAACTTAGGAATGTATGAATGAATATTAGTGGCTAGGGGTGGCCATTTGGGGTCATGTAACACTGGATCATTAGTTAAGTTTGAAAGATCATGAAAATTAAAAGTGGCCAAAAATGGCAACTTTGTCTGAGCCATAGTGTTCTAGGTTTGTGGAGCATTAGCTTCCCATTGGTTATTGTTGCCATATGGTTGTCCCAGAATATATGAGTTTCCAAGATTGGTTAAAATCATATTAGGTTGTCTAAAGTGCTGACCATAGTGGTTTTGAAAAGAAGGAAAATTTGTTCCAAAAGCCCCTTCCATTCATTGTAACGGTTGGATACCTTCTAAGATACTTGTTGTAACATGGTTAACAATATTGGAACCTCCCATCCCAGAAAAGGGGATATTTCTTGGAGTGGAATTCTACCCCAATGGAAATCCAGTGCTAGTGCCCCCTAGTGTAAATGAGTTACCTTGTGATACATTTAGTCCAAAGGGGTTACCAACTCATACCTCCTAAACATTGGAAATGTAAGCTTAACTGGGGTAAGATGGAGTTAGAAACAACTCCAGTGAAGGGTGGGTTAGGCATGGACATTGGCCCACTGAAGGGTGAGAAATTATGGAAAGGGACAAATGAGCCATTGCATAAATAAGTGGTCAAAGTTGAACTAGGAGTAATAGTAACAGTTATAGGTTGAAACCCTGAAAAAGACAATTCGAAAGAGAAAGGGTTCGAACTCAGTTGAGTTGATGAAATAGTACAAGTTAGTATCATCGAGGATGATAGGGACTAACCTGATCCTACTGCGGATGTCGTATTGAAAGTAATTCCTCCTACATGGGTTATACTAGCAAGAGTAGTTACCTCCCTTGAACTAAACCCTTGTTCTATGTTTTCCATGTTAAACAACCTAGACAATGGTTTAGGAATGCTGATACCAGCTATTTGGGAAAAACTAGGACTTTGTGGTGGGTTCAAAAGTTCAAATGAATCTAATAGGTCCTCAATTTGAATGGGACCTGAATTCTCTTCAAACTGAGGATAATGAACTCTAGGAGAGTTATGCAACTAATCCTCAGTATCCCTAAAATGTCCTTTGTTAGAAGAACTCTGAAACTTACTTGACTTAGAACTACGGGTGTTTTCTTCTATTGGTTGTTATGTTTGATGTCCCTGGTTTTCCTCTTCTACCCCCTCAGGGGGTGGATTAGTATAATATAGTCTTCTCCTTGGTGCGGGGACTTCTCTATGTTTAGGAGAGTGTCCTTGAATTCTCCGGGACCTACACAGAGGTTGATCGGACATGGTGTCTAATAGAAGACACTAAGAAGAAAATCTACAAAAAATAAAAATAAAACAACACACATTGAAAAGTCCCTAAAATATCTTAAACAATAAAACAACTCTCACACTGATAAAAGTACTTAGCTGAAAGAACAATTCAATGAATATCCAGTAAGGTGGTTTTCCAAAGATTAGCCTGGGACGATTAGGGCCCAAGTCCAACCAACGAAGATTGAGAAACAATTACACTAATCTTCCAATCACCAAGGGTGCAAGTATTAGCCTTCCTTCAACACCCTCTCGAGGGGCTAAAGACTCGGTGTTTGTCTTAGGTGCCACAAGATATCCCCTTGCAACAACCTAGGAGGTACCTAGGAACAACAACTCTGGTCAGCACTTCGTGCTCGATAATCGGGTAGGATGGTCATTGGATGGAGCTTCTGCGAATGGTGAAGGAAGGACATCGTGTTACGTGACTGGAATTGTCGCACAAGGAAGTTGAGATGTGGTTTGGCCATGTGAATAGATAGTTTCTACTCTAACAAATCCCTATCTGCATCCCAAGGTACATAAGAATATCTTGTAATTGCACGGAGCGACAGTAAATAATGAGTTGTTTCTCTCATGGATCCTGTAATGTTCCCTATCAAGTCTTAGCTGATTTTTCTTGGTTAACTGTTAGAGTATTCCGGATTATGTATTTTGTCAAACACTTTGAAGACCACTTACTCCATAATTGATTACACTATTACTGTAGTTGATTCCTGTTGGACATTGTGTTATATTTCAGATTTCATTTAAAACAAGATATGCCAACATAGATCCATGTTAAAAGGGGATCTACCAAGCGCCGAGAGGGATTAAATCTCTCGAGGTGCAAACTGTTTTTCAGAGTGCAAATGTTGAGAAATCTTTTTAATTTATTTAATTTGTGTAATTATGTGTGTGTGTGTGTTTGCAAATGTTTTAAATTGAACATGTTATTTTTTATAATATTTTTTTATTTTTTAAAAAAGACACATGTCAACTCCAGGATGAGTATGAAAGGAGTTAAACATCCCCCTACTGGGTGCCTCTTCGACGCAACAAGAATAATATAAACAATGATAAATATCTAGATTCTAACAGTATTACAACTATGAGCATGACCTAAAAAACAATTTGAAAACTTTGGTTCTCTTTGGTTTAATGTTTGTGTCGTCGAGGAAGTAGCGAGGAGTGCGTATTGGGTCTTCGCAGATGGTCATTTTAGAAGGATACTCTTCATCTTCCACGTCCCTGATCATCTTCGAGCTTAGAACTAGGCATGGCCTTTAAGGCCTAGCTTTCTCCCACGCCTGTGATAGCTGGTATGGAGTTATGGGATGAACGTGAGATGAGTACTCCTCCTTTTTGTTGTTTTTCTTCTTGAAGAATCGAAACGATAAGCCAATCATCAAAGACATGCATTAACCTATTTTGTTCTTCATTGCGCCGAAGAGGGGCATTCTATAGCCCAATAGGGGGATGTGTAACCCCTTCCGTGCTCATCCTGAAGCTCACATGTATCGTTTTTAAAAAGTAATAAAATATTATAAAAAATAACATGTTGGCTCAGATTAGATTTAAAAAATTTACGACGACATATAAAACAACATAAATTAGATAAATTAAAATACTTGCTCAACATTTACACTCTAAAAAGGAAGGGTTTGCACCTGGAGAGATTTGATCCCCCTCGAGGCTTGGCACATCCCCTTTTAAGATGGATCTATGCTTATTGTATTTACAACCATTTCTGATTTCTCCGCGTCTCTGCAGCTTCTATAGCCGATGTGAATAAATCAATGTGTGGCAAGGAGAAAAGTATAAGTAGTTGGATATAGCAGAAAAAAGCTGCCCCTACAGCCCCTGGTATTAATTATATAAGAATCAATAGATCATGCTTAGGTTTTGTTGTTTGTATTGTACCAGGGAATCCCAGTTGAGTCCCTACCATGTGGGCTTCTCCCCATCTCATGATCTATTCGACAAGGAAGGATATTGAATTCTACAAGCATATTTCAAATCTGAAAGAATCTTTATAAACTCATTTGGGAAATCTAAATTGGATTCAGATCTTCTGCCTAAATCTTCACAATGAAGTGTGTTTTTACAAGGATTGCATCCCAACGTTGACATGTATTATAGCATTGGTTCCTCTGAAAACCAACGAATTGATGACATGCATGTACATTGGAACACGCCTAACTTCTCAAAAACCTCACATGGAACATGGCTTTTTGCATAAATCTTCTTAATAAATTATGTATGGCACGACAATTTTTGTCTTGTTCCATTTCAACTACAGTGTACTCTGCAACAACAACCACATGCAACGCGGCATGAACATTGCAATTCCTCTGTAGCGACTGTTATTTAATAAATTTCTCTGCCAATGAGGCTGAGGCTGCTGGTCTGCACGTGTGATCATATCACGCGTTTGTACAATGTTTGGATGTTAGATATCTCGCCGTCAATAATATATTTAGATGCTGCTGGACTGAAGTGCAACATGGTTCCTGTTATTTGCTTATATCAATCATTTAATAAATAATAAATAATAAAAAAACCAGTTCGCTTGGCATTTTCCCCGAATTAATTTTGCATGTTCTGGTGCGTTTGGCATATCGATTTATGCTTAATACTATATCTTTTGTTTCTTTTTCTTGGTGAGAAAGGAGTGATTTTAAGGTGACAAAGACTATAGTTTGTTGTGTATATGGCACTAATATTGGTTGGTTGGATGTTAGGGGTCAATGAAATGATTACATGGTGCAACACTTAAATAAAGAATAAATAATTATTATATATTTTATATGTTAAATCATTAGTTTAGGTTTATTTGAATTTAAGATTTACCAAATTTTGTTTTTAGAAAAAGTGATTATCTAGTGAGATTTACACATGTTCTTAATTGATTAAGCTTATTTTTAGAGAAATAATTTTTTATAAATTTGTGATGAGATAAAAAACCAAGAGATATGATCAAGATAAATCTAAATTTATTACTATTACCAATATAAATCCATCTTAACCTGTTGTCTCATACAAAAGAAGATAAATACAACTAGAAATTGCTCCTAATGACAATGTGTTAAAATGTGCTATCTTATTATGTGAATTTAAGCATAATTAGTGTATGAGAATACCAATTGGAGACCAATAAATGTGTTTGGACCATCCATTATTATATAAGAGCCAACTAACAATAGTTCCAATTATTTACTTAATATTTATTAATTAATATTCAAAATATATTTTTCTAAAATTATTCTATAAAATTTCTTTTTTTTTGAAAATTTCAAGTTATGAATATAAATTAATATAATTTAAAACTTAGAAAGCATTTGTCATGAACAAGTCTAAACATTTGATGATTTTGGTGGCATAGCTTATATATATATATCAATTCGTCTTTTGAAATTTTAATTTATTTATGGAATTTGATTGTGTTGTGGAGAAATGACGAAATCGTCAAACATTTAGGCTACACCATTTGTCATTAGTAATTCATAATGCAAATTAAAACCCAAATTTGAAAACTACTTCACCTATTTGCTCAAATTAAGAAAATACTAATAAGGGAAAACGTAGTATGAATTTTATAATTGATAGTATTCAACATTGAAAAAAATATGTTAAAAAAGAAATTAATTTCTTAAAAATTAATTAAAATAAACATTCAAAATGTTAAGGAAATACAAAAAATTTTGAAACTTTTTAAATATAATGGATTTGAATGAGATGATTGATCATTGCTAACTAGAATTTTTTTTTTCAAAATTAATTAAAATTAATAAACTAAAATATCTATAAATCTAAAAATTTCTCATATATATAAAATTATAATTAGTCATATTTAAATGTGATATATTGATTTCAATCAAATTTATAATAAATTAGAAAAAATGCTAGACTCTTTAGATTTTAATGAAATCATGATTTTGATTTAATCAAGTACAATAGTCCCTCCATTTTTAAGCCTTGTTAATTTTGTTTATTTAAAAATGTTTTGTTTTCATTTGTTTAATATAAATGTGATCAATATTTTAATGTGACTATTTTATTTAATTATTTAGAAAAACATATAAATAGATAAATATAAGTTAAAAAAAAAATATTTATTTTATAAATAAGAAAAATGAAAAATATTAAATAAATAAAAAGTTATATAAAAAACATTTAATTATTTAAAAACAATCTATATATATATTGTTTTTTAAATAATATATTAATTTTTTTTATAAATAGGAAAAATGAAAAATATTAAGTAAATGAAAATTTCCATGAAAAACATAATTCAATACCTATTCAAAATTTAGTTATGAATAAAATGAGATTAAATATATTATCTCTTTGAATGAAATCAAATAGATATTTGTTTTTCTAGTTTTGGAATGTATTGCAAAGTTATGATTAAACTATATTTGTGATACCCAAAAACATTATTATTTTGATTTAATATTTTTGATAAATATTTTTATGTAAGAGTTATTATAATTCAAAACACAAGGTGCCACTTTGTACAACAAACAATATTCTTTTTATTTTTAATAAGATAAATGGTACTTGGAGAGTTCAACTAAATGAGGGGACAACACCATGGCACAAAAGAACAATTGAAAGCAAGCTAGAGATAACTGAACCAATCAAACTCAATCTGAAACTCAACAACCAAACAAGATCCTAAATCATAGGGATTTAATGATAGATTGGAGATTTGATTGGGATGGCATAAGACCTAGGAAAAAACTATAAATAAGATTCTCTCGGATAGCATGGGACGCCATGTTGTGCATAGAGGAACGAGTTGAGTGTTCTCTCTTTTCATAAGTACATCTACTTGTTACGGACTTTGGAAGAGAGTGCCACGATGAATAATTTGCTTGTGTTCTGGTGCATGTTGGTGATCTAGCTCGGGGGTGGAGCGGAGTAAACATCGAGTTACTCTCTCCTATGGTTGGGAGGAGCTAACTTCTCCAAGCGTTTTTTCCCAATTTCGGTATATCGCTCATCCTTTTCCAGGTATGTATATGATGAAATTTTTGTTGATTCGCATTTATAAATCTCGTGATGATTTTCTTAAAAATGGTTGAATGTATATCACTCATTAGGAGCATAGTTCGTATACATTTTATTATGTAGAGTAAGTTTTCTAAACAAAATAATGATGCAATAATAATATAGTTGTTGAATTTTTAGAAAAACAAAGGAAATGATACTAAAATTATTTCAACAAAGAAAAAAGAAATTGAGATATATCTTACTTAAACCTATGGTAACCCAATAGTCTCTCTTGTTATTAATATATTATGTGGAAGTCCATTAGTAACTATGTGCATGAAGTATAGTTAGATATATATGATAGTATGGTGAAAATGCTTGTATAAAGCTTCTTTTTATACTAGGATATGGTAGAGGCACTTAATATACCTTGGATAACATTTCTTACAATTAAAGACAACATGAAAATTGAAAATTAAGACCTTTTAAAATTGATAACTAATGTAGATTAGGAAAGTTACACAAAATATGGATGTAATGTTTTTTTCTCCGCATTTTGGACAAATTAAAGGTTTGTGACATGTGGTATAATAGCTTAGGTTATGACACTCAGCCTATGGTGTCCACTAAGTATTACTAAAAGTAACCTTGTGTATATGTTGTTAATCTTTGTCCAAAATAAATTTTTTGTTACTAAAACTCCAGGAAGATATGACCAGAAGACGATCCCTTACCCCACCTGTATGGGTTGAACTGAATGATGATAATAACAATGTGAACAATGAGATTCTGCAGATAGTGAAAGGCTTACAAACTGAATTAATGAAATTTAAGACTGAACATGAGAGGGTACTGAAAACCCAAGAAGATTTAAAGGAATCCCTACTATATAAATTGAATGAGATAGCTAATGATTAGGGGAAACGTAAAAGAGAAACCTCATCCTCTGATTTCCCTCTTCTGACGAAATCCCTCCATTTAGTGAATCGAAATATTCTAGTGACAATTCGAGAGAAGACATAAAACCTCCTGCCTTTGACAACGAAGTCAAAAATGGAGAAGAAGTCGAGGCTTGGATTTATGGTATGAAGAAGTACTTTAGTATGTACAAATATTCCAACTCAATGAAAGGGAAAATTACCATCTTCAATCTAGTCGGAAAGGCTGAGATTTGGTGGCAAGATTTAAAAAGAGCAAAAAATATTAAGGATATAAAAGTTAGTTGGATCTAGTTTAAAAAGGAATTTAAAAAAGAATACCTCTCAGAATATTACTATGAAGGGAAAGCTAAGGAATTTTATGAATTGAGACTGGTATCCATGTCTATGCATGAGTTATTCACCAAATTTCTATCCTTCTTAAGATATATGCCTTACCTAAACGAAGAAAAAACTAAAATTCAAAGATTCCTAGGCTGCTTACCTGACTTTTACAAAGATAAGTTGGATTTTGATGAACCAAAAACTTTGTTTGTGGCAATGAAGAAGGGAAAATTAACATATGATCAATCTAAGAGTAAGAATGAAAACCCTTATAACTTCAAGAAAATAGATGGAAGTAATTTTAAAAGAAGAGAATTCAAACCTTTCAATGAACATAAAGATTTTCGGAGAAATAATTTTAAAGATAAACAACAAATAATAAGGACTGGATATAAACAACCCATGAGAAATGCTAAGTGTATAGATAACTTCCATAATTAAAAGAAAGAAAAAGTATAAATAGAACCTCTATAGCGTCAGGGGTGTGGGGAAAGTCATTACTATAGGGATTGTCCTCATAAGAAGGATAATCAAAACATTCAAACAATCTGAGAAGCAACCACAGTTGGAGAGGTTGCTCGGAACATACCGCAGATTAATGCTGTGTTGGACAATCATCAAGCGGATTATCAACCTTCCATGATCGAGGTAGATGATAAGATCCTTGAAAGAACTATTTCTATATTAATTGATTTTGGATCTACTTTAAGTTATATTTCTCCTAAGTTAGTAGATTTATGTAAAATAGAAAAATATGATTTTGAAAAGTCGTGGTTAGTACAATTAGCCACCGGTATGAAAATAAAAGTAACCAGCTTTATTTCTAATTGTGAAGTTCATATGCAAAATTTGATTACAAAAGTATATTTGGATATTTTTCCATTAGGATCTTTTGATATACTAATTGGCATGGATTGGCTACAAAAACATAGAGTTGTACTAAATTGCTTCGAGAAAACTTTTAATTGCAAATTGATGAAAATGTTGAAAGTAGAATGGTTAGAGGGATTCCAAAAAAAGGTGCTTACTAGAAAAATATCTTCTTTGCAATTAAAAAAGTGTGCTAGAAAAGGATGTAGGATGTTTGTTGTACACATCACCAAAAATAATAATAAAAAAATTAGTTTAGATAATTTTCCTCTCTTAAACGAATTTAAAGATGTCTTCCCAGAAGAGATACCTGGGCTACCTCTGAAGAGGGATATTGACTTCACCATTGAGTTGGTACCTGGAGCGATACCCACTTAAAAGGCTCCTTATCGAATGAACACACCCGAGTTGGTGGAACTAAAATTACAGTTACAATAATTAATAGATAAATAATATATAAGATCGAGCGTGTCTACATGGGGAGCACCAGTTTTGTTTGTTATAAAGAAAGACATCACACTAAGGCTTTGCATTGATTATAGACAATTAAACAAAATGAAAATTAAGAACAGATACCCTCTCCCTCGCATTGATGATATGTTTGACCAGGTACGGGGAGCAATGATATTCTCTAAAATTGACTTAAGGTATGGATACCATCAAGTAAGAATTAAGGACAAGGTTGTTCATAAAACTACATTCAGAACGAGGTACGGGCATTACGAGTTCTTGGTTGTACCATTTGGCTTGATCAATGCTCCGGTGACGTTCATGTGTTTGATGAACAACATCCTCCATAAATACTTATACAAGTTTGCAATAGTGTTTATTGATGACATTTTAATATATTCTAAAAATGAAGAAGAACATGATGAACACCTAAAGCTAGTATTACAAACCCTTAGAGAATAGAAGCTATATGCGAAATTTAGTAAATGCGATTTCTTTCAAGATAAAATTCAATACCTAGGTCTTGTGATATCTAGCGAAGGCATCTCTATAGACCCATATAAAATCAAGGAAATCAGTGATTGGAAAGTTCCTAAGGATGTAACTGGGATTTGATCGTTTATGGGGATCACGGGTACTACCGTAGGTTCATTGAGGGGTTCTCCAGTATTGCTTACCCAATAAATTCACTCCAAAATAAAGGAACTAAGTTCACATGGTCTAATAAATGTCAGGAAAGATTTGAAAAACTTAAACAACTATTGACCACCGCACCTATTCTAAGAATAACATACCTGTACAAAGTCTTCTTTGTATGTACGAATTCATGCTCAGAAGGATTGGGTGGCATACTAATGCAAGAGGATTATGTAATAAGTTATGAGTCAAGAAAAATTAAGCAACGTGAATGTAATTATCAAACCCATGACTTGGAACTAGCTTTCATAATACATGCATTAAGGATGTGGAGACACAACTTGATAGGGAGAAAATTCACCTTAATGTCAAATAATATAAGCTTAAAATAATTATTTGATCAACAAAGTTTAAATGCTTGTCAAGAAAGGTGGTTAGCCTTCTTGAGTGAGTATGATTTTGAAATTAAACACATTAAAGGAAAAGAGAACAAGGTGGCATATGCCATGAGTAGGAACACCATCCCACTTTATTCGACTACTTTTAGCAATTATAAGACAAATCTAGAAGATTTGATAATGGATGCAGCTAAAAATGATGAAGAATACAAGAAAATTAAAGAATATTTAGAAAATGATGTTAATGGAAACGAACCCTCAACTTACTCCATAAGCTCGGAATACTTATTAGTTTATAAAAATTGGTTATACATACGTACTTCATAAGCAGTTAAACAATTAATCATGAATGATTTACATAAGAAACCATATTGCAGACATCCGAGATACCACAAGATGATAAGAAAACTAAGAAAGAACAATTCCGTGAATTACCTAGCTAGAAGCATTGAATGTCAACAAGTAAAAACAAAATATCAACATCCTTCAAGGTTACTTCAACCCTTACCCATTCCAAAATGGAAGTGGGAGATAATAAGTATGGATTTAATAACAGGATTACCTAAAAAAAATAAACAACATGACTCCATAATGGTAGTAGTTGATAATTTAAGTAAAGATGCACACTTCATACCTGTAAAATCCAATTTTAAGGCTATTACCATAGCTGATATTTTTATGAAATAAATATTCCGTTTGCATGGTATTCCAAAAGTTGTGATTTATGATAGAGATCCAAAATTTACAAGTAACTTTTGGAAATCCTTGTTTAAAGTTCTAGATACACAACTAAATTTCAGTATTGCTTATCATCCTCAAATAGATGGGAAAACTGAAAGAAAAAATCAAGTATTGGAAGATATCCTGCAAATGTATGTGATGGATAAACCAAGTAAATGGGAAGAGTATTTTCATTTAGTAGAGTTTGCATATAATAATGGGTATCAAGCTTCATTAAAAATGAGTCCATTTGAAGTCTTGTATGGTCGGAAATGACACACGCCTGTCTTGGGATAACCATGTTGATAGGATTGTTTTGGGACCTAGCATGTTAAAGGAGATGGAACAGATAGTGAAAAAGGTACAAGAAAATTTAAAAGCTACCCATGATAGGCATAAGAGTTATGCATATTTAAAATGAACTCCAAGAGAGTTCAGCATTGGTAATCATGTATATCTAAAGGTAAAGTAAAAAAGGAGTACCTTGAACTTGGGAAGGTGTTCCAAGTTGACACCTAGGTATTGTGGACCTTTCAAAGTGTTAGATAAGATAGGGTTGATAGCCTATCAACTTGCACTTCCCCCTAATATAAAAGTGCACGATATATTTCATGTTTCATTATTAAAAAAATATATACATGATGCTACGCATGTATTTGAATGGAATGTGATTCAGGTAGAACCTGAGGACGATTTCCAGACCAAACATTTCAGCATCCTAGACAGGAAGGAACATATGCTACGGAATCGAGCCTAGACAGGTAGAACCTGAAGGCGATTTCCAGACCAAACATGGTGATAATTTTATTAAAAATGGTTGAATGTGTATCACTCATTAGGAGCATAGTTCATATACATTTTATTATGTAGAGTAAGTTTTCTAAACAAAATAATGATGCAATAATAATATAGGAATCATTGAATTTTTAGAAAAAAAAATGAAATGATACTAATTTTTCTTAGATTGGTATGTACATCCTTCCAAAACCCTGAAATCTCTACATTTTGTTCATGCTTTAGAACTCAATGATCATTTTTATTCTCGGTTTCATATAAATTGGTTCTTACCAAAACCTGATATCTTGATCTCGATGATCCTTTTTCTTATGCTATTTATTTTGTATAATAATGGTTTATGACCCAAACTCTGAGATATTAATCTCGATGATCTTTGTGCAAACACCCAACGCTGAGTTTATGAACCATGATCTATATTCAACGCCAAACTCCGAGATCTTTCCAATGTGGAACCTTTGTATTTTTATTCATGCACTCGATCTCGGTGATTGGTTTCATTCTGAATTTGTTTTTGTAACTGGTTCGTTCCCAAGCTATGGGGATTTTCCAATAATGTGGAGGCTCTGTATTTTTATTCATGCACCTGATCTCGGTGATCTCTTTGCAAATCCCCAACTCTGCGTTTATGAACCTCGATCTATGTTTAAATGCTGTGATTTGAATACACTGATCTATATATTTATATTGTGCATTAATTTGATCTATGCTCCGATATGAAAGTCTACATAATTCTTTCTACCTAATGTCATGCATTGTTCATGCATTTAGATGTAACTGCATTTAGTATACAGTTTTTATAATTCAGATCCGATATATTGTATATATATAACCTTAGCGAAGAAATCTCATATCAGAAAAAGGAAATGAACCTTCCCTTATGAAATCGATTTCATTTACACTAATTCAGTAATAACTGATGAAGTATTTCCTTCAAGTTTTTGTTTCCTGTACTGTTCATGTCTTTAAAAATTCGTTGGCCTCTATCCGGGTATTGGTTGACAGAATTCTTGAGTCTGGTTTGCATAGGATTGGTTGCGTTAAGTCTTTTTCTGTGTACAAGGTTACAACCCTCATAAAAATACCTTATGGTATATGTAAGTTTCTTTGTATTAATCTCGGATTCTGTTCGGAGTCTTAATTGTTTCTTGGGCACCTCCACCTCGTTTTTATCAGTTAGTATGATCGTAGGTTTTTGATGTGTGCCGAAACCTACCCACATAATCCCTGGATAATCTCATGGTTGATAAAATATCGGGGTGGGACGATGCTATCCCTTTCTGTCTCATTTGCAGTGCTTTCTACGTGATAGCTCTTCGGTCATATCCCCCTAGGTCTGCCTGTTGTTTTAAAAACACTATGTTCCATTTCATTGGAATGTTTCACTTGGATTCAAACTTAGATTCGATTTTATTAGCGCATGGTCCTCATTTAGTTTCCTGACTCAGTGGTAGTTTAATTATTCTGGTTATAGAAGCACAGGTGTCCAAAGTCCTTTTAGCATCCCCAACCAATACTCCAATTATCTCTTATACATAAGTTCTTATCACAAGTTGTGAGAAATGAAATAAATAATGAGTACTGAAATAAATAGTGAGTACTGAAATCAGGTTGTGAGTACTGGAATAAATGTCTGACTTGGGTCTACGACCCCTTCTTATTTCATCTCATTAATTAAGATTTTGTTATGTAACCAGTTCTGTTTTCTTTACTCAGGATAATTATTTTTGATATGTGGAATGAGTAGCCTATGATGTTGTGATTACTATTTTTTTAAATATGTCAAGGTTAGCTAAATGAAAACAATTTATATATTGTAAGTCCTTGCCCATGAATGGGTAGTAGTTACGAATACATCCTCTTTATAGATAATGAACTTTTAAATAGTTCGTTGGTGTTAATGTACATATATGCAAAGGATTGTCATTTAACTTGTATGCAATTATTTTTAATAGATGTTCCATGGATAGATGGTATAAAAGAATGATGATTGTGTTGTGGTTATAATATTATATGAGGAAACTAAAGATCATGCTTGGTGTGTGTGTGTGTATATATATATATATATATATATATATATATCTGTGTGTGTGTGTGATTTAAAAGTGGTTGATCTTATAAGATTGTCTTACTATTTATGAAAAGTAAGAGAAATAGAGATGGTAAACATAGGGTAGTCGAACCTCATATAAGTAAATTATTTAAACAAAGAAAAAATAATTTGAGATATATATTACTTACCTATGGTAACCCAATAGTCTCTCTTGTTATTAATATATTATGTGAAAATCCATTAGTAACTATGTGCATGAACTAAAGTTAGATATAAATGATAGTATGGTGAAAATGCTTGTATAAAGCTTCTTTTTATGCTAGGATATGGTAGAGGCACTTACTATACCTTGGATAGCATTTCTTACAATTAAAGACATCATGAAAATTAAAAATTAAGACCTTTTAAAATTGATAACTAATGTAGATTAGGAAAGTTACACAAAATATGGGTGTAATTTTTTTTTTCCCAACATTTTGGACAAATTAGAGATTCGTGACAATATTTTTGAAAATTATTGCAAAGTTATCATTAAACTATATATTTTTTTAAGAGGATGATATTTGGTAATTGAATGAATATTCAATTATTCAAAAGTATTTTGAAATACTTCAAATTAAATGTATGTATGAATGTGAAATTAATTTAGTCAAGTTTGATGAAGTTTGAAATTATTTAGATCAATTTATTGTGTAAATTAAATAAATAAATGTAATGTATTTAATGAAATTAATTTTTTTATAATTTATAATAATAAAATAATCCAAAATAAGAAAATATATTTAGATTATAAATAATTATTAAATTTAATTAATAATTTTAAAGTCTAAATTTTTGTTATGAAAATAATGAAAAAAACTATATATCCTTGTACTAGAAAACTAATTTAAAAATCCTACTCTAAAAGTTCTACTATTTAAAAACCAAAATATTGATTTTTCTGGTATAATTTTGAAAAAATCCGATAGAAATTTTTAAAAATCGGGGTTACAACTTTTAAAATTTGAAGTTTTGGGTGCCCCAGGGGTTTTTAATGGTGTTGAATCCATTTCTACCATCAAAATCGCCATTAAAACATAGTTAAATTTAGACTTTGCAAAATAAAAAATACCAGATTCCAATGAAAAATCCTGACCAAACAATTTTTAGACAACTACAATTAAAAAAAAATCGATATTATAAATCACTATTAATTAAATTAATAATATGAAAACAACGAACAAAACTATATGCCATGCCAGTGTGCTAGTTACAATTACAAAAATAGGAGGGAGAAAATGGATAAATAATAAGATGCACTTTTATAAAAACAAATTTATTTATTAAAAATAAATAGTTGATAAAAAATAATACAAGAATAACATGTAAATTAATAATTGATCGAAAACAACTAATAGATTACCAATATATGGATGAGTATAGTTCCAAGAAAGTGTGGATGAATAAAATTGCAAGGTATACATTATTCAAGGTTGTAGGCTAGGTGTACTGAACATTGTGGTATTATCGAGGAAACATCTCAATCCGAAATAATGTATTTAATTAAGATGACGGATAAAGCAATAGATGGAAAGCATAAAAAATTAATTGGGGTTAAACCAACTTTTCGTTTCAATGACTCAATTATTGAACTAGTTTTACAAAAACTAGGGTTGTTCTGGTGGTCGGTTCGATGAATGAAACTAGTAGGAAGAATGGTGTAAGAGAATTGGGGACTGAAGATCTCACTGAAGGAAACAATTATCAGAGGCAGATTGAAGGTCAAATACCAAGAGAAGCAAGAAATAAAAGGAAGATTATAAAAAAAAAGAGAAGTTGTAAAAATGACGGTGGGAGTAGATTTGAGAGATTTAAATATATTGGAATTTGCATTTAAGTCTCTAATAGGAAGATTTTTTGGGATTAGGATCTCTGAAGTTACCTTAAAAAATTGGTTGGAAAAGAACTGGGTTCCTATATTACACTATTTCCCATCTTTCTACATTTTGACCAAAGGTTGGATGAGCTTTAATTTTGATAATGAAGATGATGCTGCAAATATAATGAAGGATTTTTGGAGGCGGGGGAACATACTGTTAAACCTAAGATTATGGAATCCATGTTTTGACCCAAGAAGAGAATTTTCAAAGAAATTTCCTATATGGGCTAAGGTTCCCATATTACCTATCGAGTTCTAGAACAATGAATTTTTGACAGATCTTGGAAATGAATTAGGTTCAACAGTTTTTGTGGATCCTTTTTACAAATTTCAGGCTAAGAGAACAGTTGCTAGGGTTGTTATATTTTTGGATTTATCATAAGGGATTCTTGAATATATTGAGATTGAATTTGGGGATCTGTATCTGAAGCTGACACTGGATTATGTAAATATTCCATTTAGATGTGGAAGGTGTCATATATATGGACATGTCATCAAAGATTGTACATTATCTTATAGAATGAATATTTGGGTAAGAAAGAATTCATCTTCAGAACGCCATAATACATTCTTAGACATTGAAGAAAGGGAGTTAAATGAATCGGTAGATAGGATTACTACAATAGAAAACAAGAGCCAGGGTTTTATTGAACCAAAGAAGAAAGATATGGAGAACATACTAAGGAATTTAGACTCTACGTTTCAAGAAAATGATACAAAGGATTCTACTTTGGAAGCTTTACCGAGTGATACTCTATTAAATACTGAAAAAACAATGGGACCAATTGAGGATTTCTTTTAGTGACCAATTAAGGAGATAGCATTGGAAATAGGTAATCCTATTATCTCTTTGTCCTATTTAGAAGATAATGTGATTGAAATTACAAAAGATAAATAATTTTTTCCCCTTCCTCTTTGCATTTAAGTAAAGAATTCACTCCCGAGAAAGCCTCTGAAAGCCAAATATTGAGTAAATCGGTCCATAAACATAAAAGATTTATTAGAGGATTTTCTTCTAGTATTAACTCTACTACTAAAATTGGGGTTAAGTGGGACAAAAATAATCTATATGCACTAAGATAAAAATGATACTTAAGGTTGAAAGGATTGGGGATAATAACACCGACTAGGGGAAAACCAAAGAGTATTAAAAGGAAATATTCAAAAAAGTGAAATATACTACAAATTTGTGTAGGGAACTTAGAGATCAGCCCTTGTGCAAGGGTGAGAAATGAAACTACTATATCTAAACTATCGTGGGTTGGCCAACAACCTTAAAATATTGCCGATGGTTAGATTGGTAGAATTACATAGTCCAAATGTGATAGTTATTCAAGAAACTATGAGTAATGGTCATTTTTTAGTTGATATTTTGAAGTAGATGATGGTGGGGTGGAATTTTGTCTTCTCTGATGGAGAGGTTTATTGAGAGGTTTACTTACTAGTTGAGATGTGCACTTGGAACTTTTTTTTTTCCTGTTACCTCAGGTCTTGGAACAAGCTTTGACAGAAAGGAGCTAGATATTCAATTTACTATCTTGAACATTTAAAGGCCATATAATTAGAAAATGGACTTATGGGAAAAAAAATTGGGTATATTTTTTAAGGAAAATCTATATCTGATTGTAGGAGATTTAAACTTTACACTAAATAGAGAAGAGGTTTGGGGCACACATGCTAGACCGGATCCACTAAAAGACTATTTTTAGTTCCAGACGACAAATAAGGATTTGATTGATATTGATCCTACAGAAATTAAACCTATATGGTTTAACAAAAGAAATGGAGAGGCAGCCATAGCAAAGAAGCTAGATAGAGTTATGTTGTCTAGTGATATGTTTAGAAAGGTGGAAATATGTAGGACTTGGAGAGTAAGGGGAGGTGGATATGACCAGCTTCCAATCTTATTCCAAATGGATAAAGGGGAATTTAAACCTGCTCCTTTTAAATTCAATCCACATTGGTTAGAAAATCAAGATTATGTGAATTTGATTAGGTCAAACTAGAAGGCTTATGATGAAATTGTGAATACTTCTTTTAGTAGACAATTTGAAAATTCACTAAACCGTGTGAATCAATTATCAATAGAATGGTTTATGAATTTAATGAAAAGTAGAGACAAAAGGTTAAAAGAGACAGAAATCAAGATTAAGGAAATCTATCTAAATCAAGTTGGAACCATAAGTGGGGAAAATCTACTCGATTTGGCAGACTTGGAGAGGGAAAAGAATGTCATACTCAGAGAAAAAGAGGCGAAAATTAGTATGAAAACTAAAGCAGTTTGGTTAGCCATCGGGGATGAGAACAATGATTTTTTTCACAATTTTTCAAATAATAGAAAAAGTAGAAATACAATTTGGGAGATGGATAAAGGAGGAGGATAAACAATAATGGAATTTGATAAATTAGCTTATGAAGGAGTTAAATATTTCAATGAAATATATAAGGAACCTAAAAGGAATAACCTTATAGATATAGTACATTCTTGTTCTTATTTCCCAATATGGATCATAGAAGAAGTTAACCAAATACTATATGCATTTGTTAATATGGAGGAATTTGAGGCTACCTTGGGGAAATTTAAAAGGGACAAGAGTCCCGGTCCATACAGGTGGACATATGAATTTTTCTTGGCATTTGTTTACTTGTTGGGGACATATTTATTAAGAGTGATTAAAGGAACTAGAACACCGGGCTAGATGCTTCCATGTTTCAACTCAAATTTTATTGTTCTAATACCTAAAGTGGAAAAGCTTGCTTCCTTTGGGTATTTTCGTCCAATATCCTTATCTAATGCACTATATAAAATCATTTCAAAAATAATTGTTGAAAGATTGAAACCTTTTCTCTCCTCCTTTATCTCTCCAGAACAGTTCATATTTTTGGCTGAAAGAAATATTCACAAAGCAGTGGGAATTTCCCAAGAATATCTACATAGAATAAATACTAAATAGGTTCTTGCAAGGGTGCTTAAAATTGATTTTTGAAAGCATATTGATGAGCCCAGGATATAGGTACTCTACAGACCCCTGTTATGCCGCACATGAGCAAGAAAGGATAAGAAAAAAACCTCTTTTTGTACGGGAGAATGCATTTGTTTGATTATTTAATGAAGTAGTTTAGCAATTATCTTTTCTTATGATTTAAGCATTTTATGTGCTAATCATATGAATTCAGGCATGTGTGAGCAAGGCGCAGGTGACCTGAAAATGTAACAAGTAATCAAGCTCAAGACTGAAGATCATTAGTGACTCAACGATCCATTTTCCCCTGATTTATAGAAAGGAATCCCGTTAAGTAGGATCGTTGTTTACATTGTAGATATAGGTTAGAAGTAAGAATAAATAGGGGCCTCTTGAATAGCAGGGGGTCTGGAGACATTTTCAAGAAACAATTTTCAACATATTTTTGTATTTGTGACAGCTATGTTTTACATTTTCCTGAAACATGGATTTATGAATTGATAATGAAAGATCAGCGTTATATTAATTCCTTGAGTTCATAAGTTTCTTTTTCTTCTAAAATACATGTTGGCGAGGCCCACCTCAATACGTAGATCAGGAGTTTTGTGTTTCATTATAGGTATTTCTCATGCATTTTATTTATTGTTTCAATCATCATGATGCATGGAATTACTTTGGTATTTGTTTAGACATCAGATTCCGATTTTAGCACAAACAATTTTATTCGGTAGTTCGATAACTCTATTTCCATAGTTCCGTAATGCATTGTTCGTAGTCCTGTGTGTGTTGTCCTCGCAGGCATCTTATATATCTGAGTTCTAGTATTTTATACAATTTCTAGATAACGAGTTAGATTTATGATTTCATGCATACTTTCTTTATTTAAGTTTGATCACATAGAGTTTAAATGTTTCAGCATTTGATTTGAATAGAACAGGTTTTAATCGCTTTCAGTATTTGATTTGGGTAGACATAATTTAATTGTTTTGAGCATTGAAATTCCTAGAATAGATTTACTAGTTTTCCATCATTGAAATTCCTATAATAGATTTACCAGTTTTCTAGCATTGAAATTCCTAGAACAGATTTACCAGTTTTTCAGCATTCAATCCCTAGAATAAATTTATCAGCTTTCAACATCAGATTAATAGAATAGATTTATCATTTTGTAGCATTTTCAATTAATGGATTTACATGCATTCATATTTCCTTCTTCCTACTTTTTTCTAGAACAATACTTCCTATAGCCTTAGAGCATTCTTGAGGATACATTGAACATTTAGAACGACAAAGATCACCCTATAGTGTACATATAGTGCCTAGCATATCTTAAGTTTGTACGCTCCCTGGTTGATAATTAAAGTATACTTACGATATAAATACCCTAATTAGGTACCCATTCTTGGAGTCCATCACATATGATCACACATGCTGGCTTTATGGATAGTTCTAGTTCAAAATGGATTTTTTGTGGAATTAGTAAATTGGATCTCGACTTGCATGACATCAATGAGCTTGGGCATTATCATTAATGGAGCGGCTTCAAAGTTCTTTACACCCTCAAGGGGTACACTAAATGGTTTCCTGATGTCTCTCTATCTTTTCTTACTAGTTATGAAGGGACTAAGCAGAGCATTGAATGTGGCCAAAAGGGATAAAAGGATACATGGTTTAATATTTGGAGTGGAGGTGAGTGTAACACTTATAATTTTCATGGATATTGTTTTATTATTTTTGGGAAATTCATAGGAGTGTAATGCCCCTAGACTTATTGTAGACTTTGAGGGAACATGTTGTGTCATGTCCCCATATTTTGCTATGGTCCATGGGGTAATTTTGGCCTAAGTCACCTAGGCAATCATTATTTAATTAATGAGCAAGTATGGAAACTACCTCATGAAAGGTGCCTAAGGTTGTATTTTGGAATTAAATGGACAAGGTGGGCCCCCCATGTAGTTATTAACCCCATGACTAAGTCTAAGTGATTAATTAAATGAGAATTTAATTAATGGGAAAGTTTTGAGGCAATTACTATAGTGGTTAATTAATTCTGAATTAATTAATTAAATTCTGAAGTCTGAATTAATTCTGAGAATTATGATATTTTAATAATAAATGTTGCTAGTAAATATTAGCAAGTTGTGATGATATTCCTAGGAAATTTGAATTGGTAAGTGAGCAAAACTTGCATAAGTGGTAAAGTCTCAGAAAAGCTGAGGAATCTAGTGGAGACAAGTTGGCAAGATGAACCCAGAAAGGAAACTAACAAAAGCTGGCAAAATCAGACAAAAGTAGAAAAGAGGAAAGTAAAGAAAGTGGAAAGATTCATAAAAGCTTTCTGAAAGAAAATAGCAACAACCAGAAAAGCTGCCTAAAGCGCACTTGCTGAAATTTAGTGAAGGAGATGAAGGAAATGAAGTTTTGAAAGCTCAGAAGTTGCTATTCTCCTCAAGAAAGGTGCCCTCATGGCTTTGGAGTAGAATGGGAAAGCGGGTAACCTACTCTCATAGGTCACCGAGCCAAGAACTTGCTCAGTAGGTCATCATGGAGTTTATAAAAGAATCCAGCCAACTTCTTTTGACAACTTTGATCATTTATGTTTTCTCATGAGAGCTCTGATGCTTCTCTAGTTGAGTGATGTGCCTCAACTGTGCTTCTTGGGTGATGTGCCCCAAGGCCCTTAGTTTCCAGAGAGTGTTGTGTAGGTCTATGTCAAGATATTGCAGCCAGTAACATATGCTTCCAGCCTCCATTGAAGATCTACAGTCATTCGAGAGAACAGGCTCCTCCAACAGTGATTCTCCAGCTAGTTTTGGTGAAGATCCATCCATTGAAGAAGATAGAACTTGGGAGTGCGCCCAGGGGATGAAGGAGAGTTGGTGCAGCCATTGTTGCAGACATCAAAGGTATTCAATATCAATAACCAGATTCATATCAGATCCATACTTCTCTTCTCACTCGTTCTCCATTCATAGCTAAATCTAGAGGAGTTTTCCCTGAAGGAGAGGGTTGACCTAGTGAATGCGCTCCAGACAAGTTCAGAAGCTCAGTAAAAAACCATTTACAGTCATATGACCTGTATATGACTTGATCCTATCACCATAGCAGATCCACAGTAATATTCTATTTCTTCTCTTTATTCTCCATCAAATGTAATGAATATTTAGCCTGTGAGGCACTGTTGTGTTTGGAGACAGTTAAATGATTAAAAGAAGGATTCTAATATATTGTTTTCGACCTGCATATGTTCAGTATGTTATATCATATCATTATTTAATGTCATATAAGAGTTTATCATTTATTGAAGCAGTTTAAAGGATTAAAATGCAAGACTAGCTAGTTTGGTGCTTAATCTAGACTAGTTTCACCATATTTGCTGTTGAATCTTTTCTAAGGATCCATTTTGCATTCTGTCAGTTGGAGGAGGTTGTTAGTTCAATATAATATCCATATCAATCCATGTAATAAGAATTTGAATGCTTTTAACTTCGTTTTGGAAAGCCTGTATTGTGACTAGCTCAGCAGTCCACCATCTGCAAATAATCCCCAAATTGTTCCAAACCTTTTCAAGTTATTCCAGTCTTTATTCTAGCATTCCTTATGAGTTGTATGACTGATATATCTCTGTCCTAAACACCTTTAACCCTTACCCAGTCTTGTTGGCATACGCTAGAAGCCCAGGAAGCCTCGAAGTAGGCAATAGATTCATTCTATTGCTGAAAAGTGAATGGCTCTAGTACCTTGTGCCAAGGACTCCTACTAAAAACATATTTTTCTGCTGCTGCACCTAATCCCATATAAATTCCAGAATCAAACTTTCATCCCACCATCCTCAGTCTGCACACCAGTACCCCTCACTTACTTGCCGTCCGGTTAGAAGGATTTGCCACAAAATTTCACTAGTAAAAGTTGTAAAAGGTTTAAAGTTAATATCTAGGTCAGATCTTGCCCATGATATTACATGTTGAGTGACCTAGCTGAATAAAACCTTAATAAAATGATCCTTTCAATATTTATGATAGAATAATTGAGTAACACAAAATGATAAACATAAACAATGAAATGAATGACTTTTGTAGAAAATGATATTTTACTTAAATTGATTAATGGATGCATGCTCTACTTAACGATTAGCTATTTATGAATTATATGGTGTGAATGAACGAATTGCATGTATTGATTAAACGATTAGCAGAATTACGAAACATGATTATGATTATGGGACGATTTACATGTTATATAATGATGAGTTATGATGAGCAGTACTACTGATGGGTACTTTGAGAATATGTGCAGCAACAAGTAATTATCATAACCCACTGACTCAGAAAGGAAATGAACGGGCCATAGAGTACGAACAAATCACACACAAAAGGACGACGATGGTGTCGACTTCCTACGGAATCCACACACGAGTTGAAAATCCCTTAGGTGCTTACTCGGGGAAGCGTGAATTCATCCAAAGTGGACCATGATGGGATTGGTCATGTACGAGGTTGGGGAGTGCGTAGTAAGAACATAATTAATCCTCAACACCATTAGTCTCCAATAGAGTGTAGACAGAGGATTGAAGGTAACAAATCCTAAATCTCTACATGAAGTTCCCGCAAATCAAATGCAACGAAGAAGTATTAACAAAAGGACCCAATGATGTGGTACCTTGTAAACAAACTAAAATGATGGACAGATGGACCCGATGATGTGGTACCATGTTGATAAAAAGAAAATGAGGGATAGATGGACCCGACGATGTGGTACCTAACCCCAAGACAAAAACAATTGATGAATATTATGCATTAAGCATGTAAGTTTTCATTTAGGCTATTTGCACATGAAATAAATATTAGTAATTAAAATAATGGAGAATATTGTTTTACGAGCAAATAGTATGCTAAACACATATATCCAATTCCAATCGCACCCACCAAAATAGAAACTAAATTGAAGCATCAGGGGGGTAGACTTGAGTAAATCTAAGAATGTAGGTGCACTCTCCTAGGAGTTAGACACATGGTTGGGTGAGGTGATTATATTTGAATAATTAGAAAATTAAGCATTTTTGCATGAAGTGACGTGTTGCAGAGAATTTTCCTATATGAAGAAGGCAAGAGGAAAGGGAAAGACACCCTATGGCTGGATGGTTACCGTAATGTTAACAAGTCGTTGATTTGCTTCTATTATGAGTTTGGCAATAGGTCTTGATAGGGGGGAAGCCCACTTGTGGATCTCTAGTTTTTGTGTATGATATCTATGGCCCAATTCCTCGGGGATTCGGGAAGAAGAAGAGTATTCCCGGAATTCGTAGAGAGGTCAACCGAGTGGTCATTTGGATATTTGACTCTTGTGGCAAGGGATAGCTATCGATGAACTAGAGACATAAGGATATGCCTAGAACCATTGAATCTAGGTTCGAATATTGTCGTATTTTATTTATAAAATGTTGATTTTTTTATTATGATCTAATTCCGCTTGCTCTCATGTTTATTGATTGATATTTCTATAGATTAACATGAATCCATATACTATACATTCCTATTATTTCTATGAGAGAATTAGTATGAGATCGTTACTTGATGTAAGCACGACTATGCATGTAGATAAATGTTGAATGTTGGATATAACCAAAGCTTGATATTACGATTCCAACCATCCATGTCGGATACTGTAAGGAGGATGAGATGAGAATCACTAGCTATCATTTCTAGTTCATGGCAGCTAGTCGATACAAATAAGCTTAAACGAATTACTATTAAATATTTACGAAATTATAGAATGAATTAAAACTGAGAAGTAAATTTCGGAATGTCATGGATGTTGTCTTTTACTTTTTACTGGCATCATTTTTACCTTGGGATCTGGGCTATAGATCGTAGAGGAACGTGGTTCTATATATTTCACTTAAAATTTGAAGCTCTGATTCTCTGCACCCACAGGGTCAGATCGATGCTCACTACTAAATCCCTTGTGCTTATCTTATTTTCTGATTGTTATCAATCGCGTATGCCTCGGTTAGATTCATGACAGTCAATTTGTAACGGACACAGCCTCATGAGGATTATTCCATTTAGTATTCACCAATTAAAATGCTGCAACTAAACTCCATCCCGATTCATTAGAATACACGTGAGTGTATTTCTTACCTTACTCGCATTATGAACCAAAAAACCTTGCACATTCACATTTTATGCGATTTAGTTGTATGCGTTCTCGCCTTGGATAGTTTTCATGATTTATGTATTATGGTATATTAGATAATGATAGAAATATCACTGTACATGTCGTGAAGCTGCTGTAACCAATTCCTAAATGGTCATACGCTTGACTTCGGAATTATGGAGCTAGGTAAGACTTTTAATTATTTCAGTTTGTGCTTATTTAATAAATAATAATGATGTTATCACTCTTTTTGTACAGTTTGATAAATTATACTAACAATTACATGATAAAGATAAGATCATGAAAAATCTGTTTTATTGGGATCTCTACACTCATCCAGAAGCTGAATGATTCTGGAAACAAACATTGGCCCCAGGAGAAAGGAGAAAGATGTCTGAAAGATGGCACTTTGAGATGGATCTAAGAAATGAATGGATTTCCTTCTATGAATGGCGGAAGGAATTCAAACAGACACTGGCAATGATGCAGTCCTCTGCAAAGGCTGAGGACAAGAAGCCTAAGTCCAAAGGAGAAAAGACTCAGAACGACCATCTATGGAAAAGTCCCCAGGGTGAAGAAATCTACACAGAAGTAAACTTTCCACCCTTCAGGCCAATTAAGCTTGAATATGAAGAAGGATCAGCACCTGCAGCTCCCATCCTTCTAAATAATGATAAAGCCGAACAAGCAAATTGGTCAAACTTGGCATCAAAAGGATTGGCCATCCAAAACATAGAAATACAAAATAGAATGCCAAGATCTGCATAGGTTGATTCTCTGCAATATACTTGCAGAAAAATTCATGATGAAGTTCAGCATATTCGATTGAATACTGTTGAACATATCCCAGTCTCTGCTCAAGAAGTCAGAACGGAAAATGACTCTTTAAAGGACGATTTGACAGATTCCATATCTGACTTAGACAAAAATGTAGGAGAAGCCTTTTCCTACATAGCAGAGAAAGTTAATTACACTGCCAGAACAGTTGGCAAGATCCAAGCAGAAATTGCTAAGCCAAAAATTGATCCATCTAAGCTTAGCCATCCTGGTGAATTATCTCTTGCTAGTTCACTACCTATCACACCTTCTGCGCCCCTCACAACGAAGACCTCTGGCAAAGAAGTCATTCTCATGGCTGCAGAATCTAGTTGGAATTATAATAAGCCGCGCAAATTTGTGCCTCCAGATCTCCACAAAGAAGATTCAGGTTTCCAGGAATCTTTTAACCCAAAGAATTTTTATTCATGGAATTTGGATGATAAGAATGAAGGTGAAATATTAGATATGGTCAATAAAATGATGATATGCTTTCAAGCTTATATGTCTACAGGCAGACACGACCATTCAGAGGCAGTAAATGTTATTGTCTCCGGCTTCAATAGAAATTTGGGTGTTTGGTGGAATGTCCATCTCCCAAATGTTCAGAAAATGGAAATACAGAACAACACTAAAAATGGTGAACCAAATATCATTGGTGCACTCCTGGCCGCGATCATTGCAGAATTTTGTGGCTATAGTGCTACAATTGCAGAAAAACATAAACAGATTCTGCTGCAACTCAGAATCAAGACAGTATCCCAGTATCACTGGTATCATAAGCAATGGATCAGAAGAATCTATAAGATTGAGTTTGATAGAGCAGAAGAAAGAGTTTTCAAAGAAAAATATTTTGCTGGTTTGCCCTCAGGGTTCTGGGAACTCCTGCGAGATAAATTTGAGGAAGATCTGTCTCTCCACACATGGGGACAGTTCAGAGCTGCTGTAGAAAAAATCTTCCTGCAATATTGTGAAAATAAAAAGCTAGATAAAGATCTCTCCCACTCGGTCTCTTTTCGTGGCGGTAGGGAAGTATGCCGGATGTTCGGCATTGAGCCTCCAAAAAAAGCTCACAAACATCACTCTGGCCATAAAACAAAAAATACGTATAAAGGAAAGTCTTCTAGCAGATGGAAGGTAAAACATCCTCCAGACTCAAGAAAAGAGCAAGAGAAAAGAAAAATGAAATGCTTCTATTGTGGCAAAGAAGGCCACTCTGCTTCTGAATGTTACAAACGAAATCAAGATTATCAGAGGAAGCAGAAAGGAACAAGGACCTGGACTAACAGAGAAAAGGTATTCCCCAAGGTAGAACCTTTTGATGATAATCTCAGAGGAATACCTAGAAAAGCCCCTCCAAAAAGACACAACTTGATGCATGTAGCAGCATCAGATGAAGAGAATACAGATGAGATCACTGAATTAGAAAGCAGTGAACCAGAAAATACTAATCTCATGCATGTCCACTAGATGTACAATAATCCTTGCAAATGTGGTGGAAAATGTATTGAATGCCGAGAAGAGCAAGTGACTTATGACTCAGATAGTTTTTTGCAATCAGACGAACAGAAGTTGTTTGCTGCTTGGACTAAACAAAATATTAGAACGGAGTCTTCCTCTTCCTCAAGCGACTCGGGAGCAGCAAATTGTTTCATGGCTGGTACCGATGATGAAGATGAAGAAGATCCTAAAAGGTTGATAAAGAAATCTATTGCCAAAATGAAAGAAGGCAGTAAAAATGATGACTTGGTAAATAGCTTTAACAAGATTTTCTTGGACGACAAGAAGGGCAAAAGAGTACAAAGCCCAAAGCATAAATTTAGGAGAAAATATGTCCAAGATACAGAATCAGAGAAAGAAATCTCAGGAGAAGAAAAATTCAAATGGTCATGGAAAGCTGCTAATCTCCCGAGCATGGAAAAGAATGTATATTCTCTCTTGGCTAAAATGCAGCAAGAGCCACAAAAGATTGAACTGGCCACCCTTCATAAAGAGCATCTAAAGCTGGTACAGGAAGTTAAAGAACTCAGGTTCTTGATTGAAGAAATGAAACAGCATCCAGGATCATCACAGTCAAAGCCTGAACAGTCTGAAGAAGATATGCATTTAATGGTTGTTGCACATCAACAAACTGTAGTCAACTTGCATATCAAAATACATGAAGATGAAGTCAAAGTGCTTGCACTCATTGACTCCGGAGCAGACCTGTGTTTCCTAAAAAGAAAGTATGTTGATCCTCATTATTGGGAACCTTGTCGAACTCCAGTTCGAGGATTTGGAGGAAGAAAAGCAATCGAGTACAAAACCAGCTTTGGAAAGGTATGTCTTAGCAATTTTTATATAAACTGTATCTTTCTACAGGTTGAAGATGACTTTACTCATGAATGTATTATTGGAACTAGTTTGCTATCTACTACTATTCCTCATGGTGTCAAGTATAATAGTAGAGGCCAAATTGGTTATCATTTTACTGTTAAAAGAAAAGAAATATTTCTTCCACTAGTGTCATCTGAAGAAAAAACTCACTCAATCTGGACCCTAGAAGTAAATACTGTAAAGAAAAAAATAAGAGAAAAAGGGATCCAGATTAGAGCAATAAAGAAAGCTGAGCACCTATAGAGGCTAGAAGAAGAATTAAAGAATCCTGGTGTACAGCAAAAAATTGAAGAAATAAGAAGAGAATTTGCTGACAAGGTTTGCCACACGTCTCCTAATGCATTCTGGCATAGGAAACAGTTTTGGGTAAACCTAAAATACAGAGAAGGGTTCTAGGGAAACCCTAGTAGAAGCAGAGCCATCCCAATGAATAAAGAATACAAACAACTCTCCAAAAAGGAAATTGAAGATTTTCTGAACAAAGGACTCATCCAAAGATCAAGAAGTCCATGGTCATGTGCAGCATTCTATGTCAACAAACATGCAGAGCAGGTTCGAGGAGTTCCTAGAATGGTCATCAACTACAAACCTCTGAATGATGCTTTGGAATGGATTCGGTGTCCAATTCCAAACAAATCTGATTTGATCAAACAGATAGCAGGAGCCAAAATCTTTTCAAAGTTTGATCTCAAGTCTGGCTTTTGGAAAATTGGCATAAAACCAGAAGACTAGTATAAAACAACCTTCAATGTGCCTCATGGACAATATGAATGGAAGGTAATGCCATTTGGCCTGAAGAATGCTCCTTCAAAGTTCTAGAGAATTATGGAGTCTGTTCTGGAACCATACATGGACTGGTTGATGGTATATATTGATGATATTTTAATATTTTCAAAGTCCATTGAAGAACACATAAAACATCTCAGAACACTGTTGCATGTTGTACATAAGAATGGGTTCGTTCTTTCAGAAAAGAAAATGAAATTGTTCCAAACTGATATTGAATTCTTGGGACAAAGAATTAAACATGGAAAGATAGAAGTTCAGAAGCATGCCATTGAGTTTGCAGAAAAATTCCCTGATGTAATCACAGATAAAAAACAATTACAGAGATTTCTGGGATGCTTGAACTATGTTGCAGCCTACTATGAAAATTGTGCTCAAGATAGAAAGCTGCTTAATAAAAGATTGGGAACAAACCCTCCTCCATGGTCAAAGCAGCACACTGAAGCGGTACGAAGGATAAAAGCAAAGGTGAGAACTCTTCCTATCCTTCATGTTATTGATGAAGATTTCATGAAGATCCTTGAAACTGATGCTTCAGAAGAAGGCCGGGGAGCAGTACTGAAGCAGTGCAGGAAAGACTGCAATGGCAAAGATGAAGAAATAGTATGGTTCACTTCAGGAACTTGGAACGATGCACAGAAAAAATACCATACTATTGATAAGGAAATAAAGGCTTGTCTAAATGCAATTTAGAAATTTGAAATTCATCTAATGAATAAGAAGTTCTTAATAAGAACAGACAACCAAGAAATGAAGTTTGTATTGGAAAATCCAATACGAAACTCTACTGCTAAAGCAAAGTTTGCTAGATGGAAGACAATGTTTTCTCAGTATGAGTTTGAAATTAAACACATAAAAGGTTCTCAGAATTGTATTGCTGATTTTTTAACCAGAGAACATTTGCAGGAAAAATATGGAATTCATACCCCAAGTTGCATGGTGATTATCATAGAATGGCATGAAGGAAGCAACACATGTAGATATTTAGATGAACAAATGAGTTGGAGTGACTACGCTAGCCAATGGAAGCCAACCTGGTAGCTTAGGTCTACAGAGGTATTGGATGAAAATCTGCAGCATCCCAACCTATTAATAAACTTGGTCCCAGAGCATCGACGGTATCCAACGTCAACAGTCACCGTCCCAAACATGGTTTACGGCCGACAACTCCGACAAGCAATAGATGCCTCCCATACTCTCTAGACACATTTCCAAGACTTGCGTCTTATCAGTACAGAATCTGCTTTAGGTCAAGTCCTTGAGCAATATTATTGTATCAATCAAATGCGTGGTCTGGCAGCTTGGTCCGGAAATGATGGTGCCTTAAGATTCCCCCTCACGGATATCAACTATGGCAGCTATCAGAAGATGTGGTGGGATTTCTTAAAGAAGGACAATAGAGACCATGATTACTTTGCCAAAATCAAGTTTGGCCTCCAGCGAGCCCATGTGATCCATGAAATTCCTAACTGGATTCATTGTTGGTGGAATGATTTCGACCTCAGCAAAACTGGAGTGGACCCTGCAATAATTCAGCACGAACATAGCCAGTACTGTATCTCGTGCTCCAAGGTGGAAGACATGTATATAAGTGATGTGTGTGATAATACTCATTTACTACATACTTTTATTTCAAATAAATTCCAATGGCTTGTGAAGACCAAAATTCAAGTACAAAACAGAAATGGGCAACGCATCATCATCCGGAGCATCTATACAAAAATGTGGGAGCTCACTTATCAACGTCGGTATGGCCATCCATACGACAATATGATAGAATGGCCCCCGACTCGTACTGCCTAAAGTTTTTTGATTGATGACAATTGCTAGTGTTTTCATCATGAAAGGTTTTCCGTGGGATTCCTCTTTCAAAATCTCCACTATGTAATGTCACTTCTGTCACAAAAGGTTTTCCGTGGGATTCCTTAATAAAAATCTCCACTATGTATTGTCATCTCGATCATAAGTGGTTTCCGTGGGATCCCTTATCAAGGATCTCCACTTTGTAAAGAGCCACGTATTATAAGATTCGCTGATCATGATTTGTCACATGGAGACTCAGGACACTTTCCTGACTTCTGGTGTGGTTTGACCCACATCTCCGACACAAATCTAACTGGCCATCTTTAAGGACGATTTGATTCGATTTCGCGGGACCTACATTGGTTTTCTCCCAAAGGATCCAAGGATCCTCCATGTTATAAATATGAGCCTGCCCTCTTCATTTGGCATTCGCATTCTTAGAGAGTCTAGAATTTGAGTCTGCAAGTGTTTCAGTAGTTGAAGCTTGCAAGATCTGATAGGTGTCTAGGCAAGATTGTATGCTCTGCGAGTTGCCAGAACTGGTATAACATCGCATCAGAATGTCTTAGCCTGTGTGTCCAAGATAGGTGTCATTCTGATCTGTCTGCGCAGTGCTTCCAGAAGCCTTCAAGTAGGTTCGACGCTTCGGCCCTTACCCAAAGATAAATGAGCCTGCGTGAATAAGACAGAGGAATATTAGAATTCTGAGAACTATTTGTAATCTGAAAGCTCTGTAATTATTCCGCTGCAATTAATACAAAGTCTGGGTACCATTCCCAGTTTCAAATTTGTGTATTTCTGGTTTGTCTAAGCCGTATCACCCATTAGCCCGGGTCTGGAATTCCTTGCTATCTCGTAAGATTCATCGTTCTGGTCGTGAATAGCAGTAAGTCACAAAGTAAGTCTCGAAGGAGCAGCAGTGCATGTTCGACAAGTTAAGGAGCGGTTGAAGAAAGATAGCAGGCGTGTGAGTTTCAGTCATTCAAGCCAGGAAAAGCAAGCTCGACGCTGGAAGT